>JAPMOQ010053601.1:578064-590231 GCA_026543055.1 Argiope trifasciata | reverse complement strand
ATATGGAGTTCCATGCTTGTTGTACTTATTCTGTCAATACTGGGATGATCAGTGATGGCTGTGGATGATACTGAAGTTGTTATTGAATTTTATCCCATGTGTCCTCAAATGGAGACAGATCTGGTGATCTCACAGGTCAAGGTAACACTCTGTAGAGCACATTGCGTTTCAACAGTGGTATGAGGGTGAGCATTATCCTGTTAGAAAACTCCCCTTAAATGTTGTTCAGGAATGACAACCCTGCAGGTTATTTTACTAAATTGACTTACCAATTTTTAGTTAGTATGTTTCACATAGCCACGACAGTACTCCTGTTGTCATAGGAAATTGCTAGCCAGACCATGACACCAGGTGCAGATCAAGTGTGTCTAGGAAACAAATAGTTTGCTTTCAGACATTACCCTGTCTACCTTCTGACTAACACATGACCATCATTGTCATCAAGGCAGAACCTGCTTTCATCAACAAAGACAACCAATCTCCACTCTGTCCTCCATAAAACTCTAGCTCGACACCATTGGCATTGCAAAAGGCAATAGCTTGGAGTCAGTGGAAGGAACACTACAGGGCGCCAGGCTCGGAGCTTTTCTTGATGTAACCGATTTCTAACAGTTTGCTGTATGACTGCGATACCAAAAGCAGCTCAAATTTCTCCCAGAAATGCAGTAGAATGCATCACAACCGAATATAGCGATCTCTTTCAGTAGTGCCATGTGACCACCCGGAACCTGGTCATCCTAAAGCAGTACCATCCCTTGACCACTGCTCCCAACAATCATGCATAGTAGATACATTCTGGCCAAGTCTTTTTGCAATATTGCAGAAAGAAAATCCACCTTCTCGTAGTCCTATTACAAGAACTCATTCAAACTTAATCAGCTGTTGATAATGCCTTCTTCATCTTTTTAAAGGCATTCTTGGTTAACATCAACTCAATACATCAAATTTCAAAAGCAAAATATACTCACAAACTTTAGCATGCATTAAAAAAAAAAAAAAAAAAAACTGATTTGCACGTTCCGAGTGATGCCACTAGCACCATGCTTATACAAGAAGTGTGAAACTTGAATCAAAATCATCTTTCATCATCTAATTTTGTTTATCTTGCCACAAATCTTTCTTGATGATGGGAATTTTTTCCATGTGTAATTTAAATCTTAATTTGCTAGTTTATATCTTAAATTGATTATCTTATTGCCTTCATTCTAAAAACATTATCTTATATTCTGACCCAATTCTCATTTTTTTTTATTGAATTAATTCTGCATGAATATAAAACTGCAGAATTCAGCAGATTTTCACGCTCCGATCAAAAGAAGGGATCCCAAAAACACCAGTGGTTTTCATTTCTGACTTCAGTAAACTGGTCATTGGTTGCCAATGACAGTTTACATACAACGTTCTGCTTATATAAAAAGATCAGCTATAGTCGACCACTATAATAACTACTAATTTCTTTTTAAATTTTACTTTTAGAATAAATTTCCCTAATTTCCCGTATCTCTTGAAATTCCATGACCATTCCTGGTTTTCTTTCTTTCTGGATTAGTAGTCCAAACTCTTTTTCATTCCATACCATCTCAAGTCATAGAATTGAAACACAAACTTGATTGGTTCATTTTATTTTTAAAAACCCTGTACAAGGGAATTTCATTGTCATTAATTTTAGTTCACAATTTCTACTCTTTTCAGTATGTACATTTTCAAATAAACATTACTTTAATTAATTCAATAAAATAGTAATTTGGGTGAGTGTTTTCTCAAATTTTTAAATGACTCTTTTAATAGAATATTTTCATCTCATAACCTATGGATATACTAACAGCATACAAAATTATTTTAAGCCTATAGAAGAAAAAAAATGAAAGTCAGTGTTTATTTCATCAGTAACTTATAGAAATCCTTAGAATGTGATCATATTTATAGAGCATTTATTATAATTGACTTATTTATTTCTATATGAACCAAGTGAATTTCTTACAAAGATATTCATTGATTTGAGCAAATAAATGATATGATGCAAATGAAAATCAACCCGTATTTTATGAATTTTGTGTGCTTTTAAATGGTATTTTTATGTTTATGATTTGCTATAAAAAGTAAATAATTTTTTCTAATTGAATAATTGATAACTTACAGTACAACAACTAATTTTAGGAAAATGTTTTTTTCCCGTACAGCTATATTTAAAAATATGCATTTAACAGTTGGTTAATTAGGATATAACAATATCCGATATTTTCTAATCTGCTTAGTAATCAAATGTACATAAACTATAAGCTGATATGATAAATGCAATGTCAATGTGAACAGCAACATTCTTTCTTTTTAATTTTTATGATTGTTTCATTGAACATTAATAAGTAAAAGCAATAGTGCATTCAAAATTTGTTTTTCTGGTTTGAATTCAGTGCTGAAAATTAAATAGAAACACAAATTTAAACATTATGCATTGCCAGAAGAAAAGAATAAAACCTACCTTTAACATTTCTCAATATATACCAACATAATGGAACAATAAGTACAACAAATCCACCAAGGGCAAAAAATGGCAATCCAAAACCACCAACCTAAAATATATTTTCTAGTTAAAAAAAAGTATTTTTAAAAATACTTAAGGGCAATATTATATAATTTTAATCTTAATTCTTTTAGAATATCTTAAAGCAAAGAAATTCTAATATTCATATAATAATCGCACGCTACTAATGACTTTTGGCTTAACTATAAATGGTAAGAGCAAAAATGCTGGAAAATGACAAAATAATTGTTACTGTTGGAGATAATAATATTCATATTCTATTCAAAAGACTACTGAGTATTTTTCATACTTTCAAATTTGCTAAATTATTAAGTATTGTAACTTGTTACCTTAACAATTGATAGCATTTAATAATAATAGCATTGCTATTTGTTATTTTAACATTTGATAGTTTATCATCATCATTGTATTTTTTTTTTTTACTTATATCAGTTACCATTTTTAATTTTCGACTAATGCTTAGTTTGTTTGTTTTTTATCATTTGCTTTCCAAATATTGAACTCGGTGAAATTTCTTTCATAAAAAAATAGCCATAACTTCAAAAATTTAGGAAAATAAAGTTCAAAAGTTACTAAATATCCTTTTTGAAAATAATTATCAATGACACATAAACACTAGTGAATAAGGATATCTAAAAATCAGAATTTTCAAAAAAGTTCAAGAAACTTACTGAATATAAAGCACCACCAATTGCAGGGCCAATGCTCATCCCAATTCCAATGCATGTTTCAGTGAAACCCTATCATAGGATAAAACCCAATCTTATATGGTTAATAAATTCAAGAAAATACAATCATGTTTCAAAATGTTCAGAAAAATTTCATCTATATCATCCAAGTGAAGATATAACAAATATTAATTTATAAAAATTATTTTATATTACCAAGTCAATAACATAATGTTAAAAAATATTTTTTTTAAGACATAGCAAACCTATATGTATTATAACAAATCAAAAAACAAAACTTTACAGAGAAAGCGATAATCTATTATATATGGGGGGGTGGAGAGATAGGGGAGATAAAAAAGGAATTAAACTTTTTAGGGATATATTTAATATAGTTAACAATAATAGTTTTTGTAAAATTATTTATAATGAACCTTAAAATTAGCTCAAATATTAAATGAAATCTCAAGAAATTTGCGAATTTGAGGTTTACATCACATTAGAACCACTAACAGTTTTTGTACAAGGCAACAGCATACAGTTATTACACAGTGGGCTGTAGGCAGACTGATTAAGATAATGTTATTAATTAGTGACAAAATTAATTAATTTTAAAGATATATAAATTTAATAATTTATAAAAATATTAATACATGGTCAAACTAACTGGTCAGGTTCCTATCAGTCTTATTGCATTTGCTTATAATAATTATAAATAACAAGCATCTATTTAAATTTAATTCTGTACAAATATAGATGTTGTGCGGTTATGAGTCAGACATATAAATACAAAGAGAAATTTTTGAAATAAAATATCAATTTTAATAACATTTAAATTCACACATTTTTCAATTGCCAAATTAAGAAATTAACCTAAAAAATTATTAACAAATATATTAAGCTGACAAATAAAACTAAATTCCTAACTCATTAAACAAAGGAACTCATAATGTGCACTGTCTAAGACTCTAAAATAAATCCACCACTGATTAAGATATCATTAATTAAATAATATAAGATTTTAATACACTCTGATATCACTTAGCATTAAAGTTATTTTAGTTTTATTACTATGAGTTGTTTTTTAAAAGCTGAAATAGCCTTAAAGCTATTATTCAGACATCTAAATTTAAAGATATAAAAACAAATTACTTAATGAGAAATCATAAAATAAGATAGCTTATATAATAAGATGATTAAAAAAAGAATATGTTTAATAGTAGTATATAGATGCTTTGTTTAAAACTGGCAAATTAAGTCCAACTGAACTTAATTTTTGAAATACACAATACTGCATATTATTCTTCCAATAAAAAACACTTCAATTTTCTTTAGCATTTTAAAGATACATGAAACATTTAAACAGAAAAACACTTACAAATATTGTACCAATATCATCAGGAAACTGATCTATGAGTATTGTGCAGGAGGCGGTGCAAAATGCAGCAGCACCCAAAGCCTCAAAGGAACGTACAACAAAACATAAAACAGCAAACTCTACTTCACCATTCACTTTATCAAGCAACCTGCAAATCAAGCACTTACATGAATAACTTTTTTCCTCTAAGAAAAGTAAATAAATTTTCAAAAAACATAACTTTATTAAATTCACAAAATTAATACATACCCAAATAAAACATTACACGAACCACAAAAGCCAACTCCACTCAAAAACATGAATTTAGCACCAACTTTAGGAAGCTAGAATCATAATTTAATTAAAAGTATGTAAATACAAAACTCAAATGAAATATGCTAGCATGAAATCATATGGACTATTATAAGAAATTAATAAAATTAAATGAATATAAATAGAGGCATTAATAAAAGTATCATTACTTATCAGTATCATGTTTTAAATCAGATATTCATAGAAATACGAGTATTATATTAAAATATAGTTAAATCCTTCCATTTTTGCAAAGCACACACTTAGACTTGTTTCCTATTCTTTTCTGATACTTATTCCTTCAATTTAAATCTAAGAAGTATTAAAAAAAACTTATAAATAATAATTATTTAGATATAATAACAAGAAAAAAATTTATCCTTTATTCTTTTTACATAAATGTTTTTTCCCATAGTTAAACTATTTCATTTGATATTTAGTATTATTTAATGTATAAGTTCATAAATTAAGAAATCAACCTTAATTTTAATTTAATTTAGTTGTTATAATTAAAAAATGATAAACCTTTTTAACAACATTAAGGTTACTTTGGGACAGATATTCTGATTTTCAATCCTGCTCAGATAATAAGAACAATGTTGCATCTAACCCTACTTCTCTACTATACTAAATTTCTACACCATATATACATTGAAAATATGACCTTTGAAATCAAATTTAACATATAGCAGGTCTGCATACATGAGAGAATTTCAATGGAATTTGTTTTGAAGCTGAAGCCTTCAAGTCTCATAACTGAAACTCTACTACCAGTTGGTCAATCTTATTTAACCCTGACTATTTTAACAATGAGAGTGGAAATGAGAGGAATATTTTTCTTTCATTTTAAACAAAATAAATTAAAAGACTAATTTATTTTTAAATAAAAAAAATTTCCTGACATTCTCTGGAAATCTGCAAGAAAAAAAAATAGTGGCAGTTTCTTTCTTTGCTGGACTATTTTGGATTTTTTATATCACATTCCTATCTAATTTTGACTTGGTAAGGAGCCAAATGAGAAGTAAAAAGCCAAGAATTACATCATAGACAATGCTTGAAGATACTAATAGTATTTAATAGCAAATAATAATAATAACAAATAGACACAGAAAACTTACTATTTTTCCAAAGAAAGGAGAGGTTACCATGATAATTAAGGCATAAATACTAAAAACAAATCCAGATACAGCTTCCCGCATTCCTTTTTCAGAAGCCTACAAAAATCGATCTTGCTCATTCCAAATAAATCACTTTCACAAACAAATTATATAATTACAATTTACCATTCAAATGGTTTTAAAGAATTGCTTTCAAATATATTCATGTTTATCAAACATCATATCTTATTACAATTAATAATAAATAACAAAACACTGTGAAAATGAACATCTTAAAAACTTCAAAAAAAAGAAAGGGCCATATAATTAAAGATTATGCTGATTAAAAGATTATATGCAGCAAAAGTTGAACAAGCTAAATTAGCAATTAAAAAAGCAATTTGCTATATCTATTAGCTTCTCTGATATAATTCAGAATAAATTGTAAAGATAAATTCGGAAAATAAGTTATATTGGTTTAATAATTATTAGAAGTTAAATTGATACTCCAAAAATATTAGGCAAGATTTTATTACTTCATAATTTTAAATATAAATGTAAACTAACACTTTTCAACAACTTTATGAATTATTATGCATTTAATATTTTGTACAAGCTATGCACTTGAATTTTAAAAAGAATAGTTTGTTTTCATTTAATGGCTATTCTAATAGGTTAATATCATAAAGAATAAAAATAATCTGCCATTTGCTCTTTAATTTATTCTCAGAATTGTCTCTTTCAAAATCTGAGAAAAACCAGCACTGTTTGCGATATAGATAGTACTCTTTATGACAAAAAAAGATGAAACTATTTAGATAATTCAAATAAATTAAATCTCTAAAACAAGCTATTCATTTGGTTTTCAAGTATTTAATTACATAAAAACCAAAACAAACAAAAATTACTTTAGTTATATGTTTATTATTTTGTTCTGATAAATATTTAATACACTGAATGCAAAAACTAATCTGAAAGCATTTAATTAAAAATTAAATATTAATTCTCATTTAGCAACTAAGTTCAGTAATGCTGACATCCTGTTTTAAAGCAATACTAGGACTATTTTTTGGATAGATTTTTTAATTTTGTATCATAGTCCAATTGCAAGATCAGACCCTAAACGGCAAAACATCTGCACATTCCATCAAACAGTAGCAATTGAACCATCTTCCCACGACAAATTTAGCATGAATCAGACTCACTTATACAACAATTTTTCAGCAGATTTGAACTTAGAACTACCTACTAATCTGAAACCAAGGATTTACCTCCATTGATATTTTCATTAATTGGAAACCAGTAAAAATACAGTTCTTGTACTTAAAATGTGTGTGTGTGTGTTGTGTGTGCCATGCTTTTAAAGATGGCGAGATATTTCTATTGCTATTAATTAATTTTTCATAATTTACCATAAGATCAAGTAATTTTTAAATTAAATTAATATTTATATCATTAAGTATTAATTTAACACAAACTTGTTCCCAATTTCAAAAATAGCAGTAGTAACAACAACAACAAAAAAAAACCTGTTATGATCGATCCAACATCAAACTTAAATTTTACTTCGATTATTTGATACAAAAAAAAAAGTTTTTTTTTAAATCACTTAATTTTTATTTTTAACATTGTTTAAAATTAAAAATAACACACTAGATTGAAAAAAAACGAGGATTATTTTATGAAATTTAAAAAGAAACTTGCAATTTTTAAAAATTATGCAAGCAATAACATATTACAATCAAAATTATCATTTACAGGATATTTCTAAAATCATGGGTAAATTTTGGTAATACAGGCATGCAAAAGCAATTTGTTTTAACAAAAGAACAACGATTCACAATCATAAAAACCGAGCTCTCTGTCAGTGAAAAAAACAATCTTGAAGAAAAATTTGATGTCTGATCCCCTGGTTATCATATTGTTCTAAACAACAGAATGAAATTTTTGATGAACATATTTTAAATCATGCCTCAAGATGATGAGAGGAAAAAAAAAATAATAATACTGATTTCGTTCTTTTACAATTACAAAATTTTGAAAATTTCAAATGGGAAACACTTCAAGGTTATTGCTAATTGAGGCAAATTATTTATTTTGTCAAAGTGTAATCTTCTGAATAAAAATTCATAAATGACATTAAAATTATATTTGTAGTGTGAGAAACTTTGGCTCACCCATTTACTTTTAGCATAGATAAAAAATGATGAAAATTTTTATTTTTAGTACTTATTAAAAACAAAATTTTCACATATATTCAAAGTCATGCATAAAGACAGACTTCATGTATCCGAAGAGTTTTTATATAATCAAAGGGCTCTGGTGACCAACTTTTGTATTTATAATGCTATATCTTATGTCCATGACCTACTTTTAAGTTTGATGCATGATTTTAGAAATATCCTTTATGTAAAATACCATGAAAAATATTTTTACTCAAAGACTCTGAATGTTAACTTTTTTTTACTACTTTTACAAACATAATACATGGAAAGTAAAATATTTACTTTTATTTAGGTATTCAAAACATTATAAGAAATTATACTCATAAAATATTTTTGTGGCTAAAACCATTCCATTTTTAAAATATAAAATTATTTTCAATGAGCCTGTGAAATGCACTTTAGATATATAAAGTATAGAAGTTTTATAATTCATTGGTGATATGTTACTTCTATTCAGGCTCATTTGAACTAATGTAAATTTACCAACTAAGAAAACAATTTTTACTCGATCAACTTTGGATTATATATTACTAGAAGGATAAGAGTTATAATCAAATATGAAAATAATAATTTGACCAGGAGATATACAACCAAATATTTTCATGCAACTTTCATATAATTCTTTTTCCAATATAATTTTTTCACTTACAATATTTTAACTTTATCTACAGACTTAACAATTTTGATATTTCCTAAATTTTTTCTAGTTTAATTTTTCTCAAAATATTTTCATGCCATCTTTTAATTTTGCACTTTTTATATTTTCTTCTCAATAATTTAAAATCCGTTAGTTTAAAAAGAAAATTTAGTACAATCTTAAAACATAAAAAAATGTCTATTCAATGATATTAATTTGACTACCATGGAAAATTATTTTTTAAATATATCTTAACATTGACCAATTTAATTTGAATCTTAATGCAGAGCAATAATACCTAGTACATGCTACATTTCATCTATTTAATTAACAATTTGAGTTCATCTTGCAAACAGCCATACATACTGTTTTATTTTTTCAATTATTTTTTAATGAAGAATGTATAAGATATGAGATATTGATTCTTATAAATGAATTTTTTATATTACAATATATTATATGCATAATTATGACATGAGAAATTAAATATATTACTAAAACACTTACTTCTCGTGGAAAAAATGGAGCAATAATAGACATGCTTAAATAAGCTGTAAAATCCACCAAGCAGAGACAAAATGCAATAGATTTTTGCTGTTTAGTAAACTTTGCCTTTTTTGGCAATATTTCTTCAGTACTGGAGATTCTAGGGGGCCCTCCAAAAGGGGTCTGAGATGTCGTTGATGGGGACCTCACTAATTTTTCACCAGGACGAACTCTGGGAACTCCCATCAACTTTCCTTTACTTGATGACACAACAGATATCCTTCGCTGCAATGTTGCAGATGTTGATTGTAGAATATCCTCAGAAACACTCCGGGTCATGGTACCAGCATTTTGTTGAAATGACTGAATAACATCATCATTACAGTCATAACTTTTAGAAAATATGACTTCATTATTATCCCCTTCATCCTCCATTGATAGAGATACATGGAAACTTTTATTGCCATTTGTCAAAGACCCAGGCCTAACAAAAATTTTACTATCACATAGGTTTCCATTTATTTTAAATGGAGACTCTGGAATAAATTTTGATAGCTTAGTTCTAGGTGATTCACTGTATTCTTTTAAATGATTTGATAATGCTGACAGCTTCGTATTTTCCTCTGAATCATCAGAGTCTATTAATTTTTGCACTTGTGAAACATCTGAATAATAATCATTTTCTTTTAAGAAATTAAAATGTTTATTAGGCTCATCCGTGTCTTCATTTGTTATATCTTCCTTGGGAAGAGAATTCTGTTCCGTCATTTTTTTTTCAATGTCTAAGGATCACTATAAGGAAAAAAATTAAGATTAAATTAACTTAACCAATTAACACAATTATAATCATCTAAGCAGCTCATTATTTTGATTAAATAATTTTCAGCATCGAAAAACAGTTATTAATATGAATAACTCATATATTTGGGGATATAATTGAAAAATTGAAACTAAGTATAAACCTTAACATAAATATAAAAAATTAAATAAGTTTTAAGAACACATAAAAATAAATATGAATTACCCATTTTGGAGCCTAAAAGAATAAAATGTAAAAATTGACACATGAAGAATTAAATTTATTTTTAAAGTGAACAATATAAATTAAAATATTTTTAAGTACCAGCCTTAAATTAAAAAAAATACTAATGCTGAAAAATAATTAGTGGAAAATTCAATAAAAAATAATTTGGGAAAAAATCACAAAACTAACTAACAATCTGATTAAACATATCTTAAATAAATAAAATTCATGGCTGGCATAAAAGATCTAAATTTATAATTTTGTAAAATACTCAATTTCTATAATATACATATCCAATGAGATTTTTCCTCAAAAATGATATAGAAAAAAATTAACAATTTGTTTAAAAAGAAGGAATTTTAATAATGAGAATCACAAATCATAAAAGACAATAAAATTCATTAATTCATTATTCTTAATACATAATTAAAAAATTAAAAGATAAAACCTGCAATTAAGATTAACAGTTAAGTATCATACTGTATCAAGGATTTATATAAAACAGTGTTGTACCTAAAAATAAGAAACACCCTCTGATGTCACTTATTTACAATTTATAATAAGAAATAGAGATGCAAGATGATCTTCTAGGTATTTCATCAACAAGATAATGATTCAGCAAGAGGTCTCGTGAAACACAGCTAAATTTTATCTTTGAATGATAAGAATATTTCTGCCTGCCTGTTTCAAGTGGATTTCAATCATATCTTGTTTAAAAAGCATAGAACAAGTGATAAGTTTCATTACCTAAAGCAAATAGATATTTTTAAGTAGAATGCACTTTAAAGGATTACCGCTTGGTTGTTGTGGAGAGAAACAAATAAAAATAGCAGTAACTTATTGTAATATTTACATACTTAAAGTCTATTTCAGAGTTTATAGCAGATTTTAGAAAGACAAATTCATAAAAAATATTTTGAAATCATAAATTGAAATAACTAACATAATATAACATTAAAAAAAGTAACATTCTTAATGAATGGTTTTTGAAGAAAAGTTAAAATCAAGGTGATTTGGTGAATTTTCAAAATTAATTTTTTTTTTTATATTTGAAAACAAAACATTACTTAATGAAAAAAAAATCAAAAGAAAAGAACATGTTTATTTAATGCCATTATAGAAGAATCATTTGGAATACATTCAACTGACATTTTTAACCTTTTAGGTGTAGATTTTTTATAATATATAATGATAAAAAAAAGTTTTAAAAAAACTCAGATAATCATCTTGTTTAATTCAAAATCAGAATAATTAATCAATAATATTATAACTATACAAAAAACCAAATTCATATTCAAACTGCTTTAAGTTTTATGAATTTTATCTTTAAATAAAAGAGCCATAAAAACCCTAAAAAGGGGGGGAGGAGTGAAAGAAAAAAAATGAAAATATATATATTTGAATTTTATTGCATGTAAATTTTTTAAAGGATAACACTTTTAAAATATAAGAAACATCAAACAACCAGTGACCATATAGATGGTCTAGTTTATTATACTAATATTCGGTTTGGATACGACAGAAGAAACAATTCAAGAAGTTTTCAATCATCTTTCTGATATTAACTACTAGACCAACACTCCAAATCCCAAACTTTATCACACTATGTGATACATGGCAAATTGAATGAGTATTAAAGAGCAATATCTTAATGAATTTTTAATAAAATGATAAAGTCACAAAGAGCGAAATGAAATTTGGGAGTCATTTATCAAATAACTTCATGACTCCCAATATATATATATATATAAAATTAAAACAAGGGTTACAGGCAGTAAAAAAAAGTTTTAGAATACAGGTATCATTTAAAAATCATGAC
>JAPMOQ010053601.1:548075-568064 GCA_026543055.1 Argiope trifasciata | reverse complement strand
AACAATCTTTTCCCGTCTGCTCTGCAACTTTCCTATTCATCTGTTGCCGTTTCGTACTATTAAATCTTAAAACATTGCAATAAAATGCACACATTTTAAAATGATAGATAAAGATAAAAATACAAAACACATATTGGAAGTACTGTTAAATATTTCATTTAAGCATATAACATAATATTTGAATTCGTGGATTCAAAAGTTAACTTTTGTAATAAGCTCGTTTTCTTTTCGAAATGAATTTGGGAGCGCTTTTCTTTTATTGGCAACAAAACTTACAGAAGCAACGACACGACAGCGGTTTGCGTGCAAGCGGCCGGTAATTTTATTCTGATTAGATATAAACATGGCTTGGAATAGTAAGTTGTAATATTCAATTATTATAGTATTAAATAATTATTGTTTTGGGCCTAATCTCTACAAAAGTAAAGTTGAACAAAAAATTATTAGTTCTTTTTAAGTATTTTGTAAGGCAAAATGATTATTGTATATCTTCGATACAAAAACTACTCTGAGCAATTTGATAAGCGTGCTTCGCTGAACTTTAATTTTAATTAGAACTTGTGTAGTTCACATACGTACTTTAAAAATAATTTTATATTCGATTCTCCAAGAATTTAAAAAGAAAAATTTCTATGCATTTATTTCACTTTTATGTTTATAAAATTCATCATTCTGTATCAATTACTTAAATTCGAATAACTAAATATCATTGTATTTTCAGGGAAAATATTTTTTTCCGTATTTGCCTTGACTCTGTTTTGTACAACATGCAGTTCTCTAACACCGTCTACATTTTTAACGAATGCTGATCAACAAAGGTTGAAAAAAGTTTTAACATCAGCTTTTCCTTTGAATGATCTTACCACAGCACATTATGCAGTTCTTGGGTATTCACTTCTAAAGGAAAAATTGCCTGAAGTAAGGAAATTGTCATTTATATCTTATTTCTTATTGTATTTTGTGCCGAGTTATAAAATTATTCATTATAAGTCACAAGTTTATGCAACATATATTTCTCAAATTTTAGAAAATAAGAATTTCATTTCAGCAATTGAAGAATATGTCAAGTGATTTTTGTTCTATTAGTTTATTCTACCAAACTATATCTTTCAATAATATTGAGCAATATTAATAAATGAAGCACTTCATTTAAAAATTTCATCTGGCAAAATGATTTAGTTTTATTAGAAATCAATCATACAAAATGTCAATATATTTATATATATATACATATAATATATATATTGTATGGTGCAAGAAAGGAGCTTCAGTTATTTTATAACAGGCAAACTGACAGAAAAGATTGTTTTGACTTGTTTGAAATAATAATTATCGATTCCCTGTTTGTATAGCTATAGTTTTTTGTAGCTTGTGAGATTTATTTGGATTCTAAATATCTTAATTTGCTTGTTGTGATAGAGGACTCTACTACTACTTGTTTGGAAATTCAAGCTTCTTTAATTAGAAAGTTCTGATTAATGTATGCCATGCAGTTCTCTTTCCTTAAAAAGAAGCTATCCTTCTTGTAAATTAAGCAGAAGAGGAAATTCTAAAAAGAATCTCATACTGAAACACATTACACTATTAAAAGGAACTTTAAGGTGTTAAATTATTCATAATCATTGGACTTAAACGAAAACTCTTGAATATGTTTCTTACTTATAAGACTACTGTGACCCCTCATTATTTATATATCATCTTTGTAGACATCAATACAAATATCCATAAATACTTCAAAATTTTACAGCCCATAGAATAATGAACATCACATGATTTGTAATAACATATATCCATAACACTATTCCATTAGCTAGTTGCTGCGCGAAATCGCCAAATAATGTAGAATACTGCCAATTTCTGCCTATTCTCCCGAGTGGTACTAATCTGCCAATCTATAGGAAATGTTGTTAAGATGATCAAGAAACATATTCAAACCATCTGCTACTTTATTTTTTCTCATATTACTAATTAAATATTATTAAATTGTATGAGTGAATATTAAAATTAATATTGCACTTTCAGCTTGTTTTTGTAATGCTATTTTTTCCTTCCCATCAATGACAATGTCTCAAAATAAAGAAAAATTAAGTTCAAGCATTCCTGCAGCATTTATATGTGGCTTGCTAAGAGTTTCTCTTTTGTTAGTTGGTTAAAAGCTGTAATTATTTTACATAAAGATTGTTTGATTTTGTTGTAGAGAGCAAAATTGCAAAGTTTCTATGTTATTACAAAAACAGAAAAATGTAAAAAAAATTCATTTAATCTTTGCTTCATTTTTATCAATATGCTAATCTCAGTAATTATGGTAATTTAAGATAAACATATTTATGACTTTTTTTCCCATGTTTGATTGTGATTTAAAAAATTAACATTATGCAATACAACATTTACATATTATTTGACACATGCAATTGTATTGTTTTTAAAGAAAATAAGTTATAATTACTTTAAAAAAATTTACTTTTTGAGCATTTTTTATATTTAAAGTTATTAAATTAATAAATTTGTCTCATATAATCTTGTCCCATTGAATTTTGGATGTGCGAATGTCTAATTTTAAATGATATTTATTTATTGTATTGAATTAATTTAGGAATTAATAATTTAGCATACTATCAAGATATTTTCTGATAGTACTATTGTTTTCATAGATTTTGATTGATGTTGAATTAAGTTATTGATATTTGTTACTTGATTTGTTTTCTTGGTTGCCTACTTGTGTTATATTGCAAGAAAATCCGTTTACAAATTTTTGCATTCCTAATTTGTGTTTCTTGTTTAATAATTTTTTTATTTAATTTTTAATGTTTGATTTCTTTTTATTTAAAAGTAAATGTGCAGTTTTTGTTTTTAAAATTTTTCTTTCCATATTTTTTTCTTCCTGCTTATGTATTACAAATGAGTTTTCAAAATATGCTATCAGCACTTGTATATTAATTACATGCATTGGTGAAATTTTTGTTAGTTTCATATCATTAGTAAACATGGCCTATAGATTAACATGATGTTCTTAAATTTATTTTAACAATTAATCATGGGTTTGCAGTTAATGTAAGTACCTTTTTGTAAAATTTTTAATTAATACCTAGTTTTCTTGAGAATAAAAAAGGATATCTTGAAATTAAAAATTTTGTTACAGAAATAATTCCAAGAGTTGGAGGTAATCTATAGAATATTTGATTTATCTTATTTATATTTTATATGAGTTCTTATTTATTTTTTATCTGACATGTCTTACAAAGATACGATTTTCTTTTGTCACTGATCATAATAGATAGCCTTTAAATATAGGTGCTATATTTTGCACTGTGTAAGAAAATTAAATGAATAGTATTATATCTGCAATGGAAGAAATCAGAAAATTGATTGCACTCAATTATGGGAATTATTTTCAATAGTTCATCTATTTTTCAGCTTCAACATATTAATGGAAGTGGGACTTACTTTTTTATGCCAGATATAATTAAGTCTTAATAAGTTGTATATATGTATAAGTTGAACTCATTGAATGCCGCAGCGATTTTCCGAAATCTAGCCTAAAATGACAATTTAATTTTAATTATATTTTTTGTTTGTTTTTTAATAAATTTTCTGTTTATGCAAGCCAGCATTGATTTTTTGCTCTTTTCCCAGAAGCCATCTTTTGATATTAGCACTGATATACTATAAGTTTATTTGTAACTGCACAAAAATGGTAAGTAAACACAGTACGAGATAACTCGTATTTGGCATCCTAGAAAACAGCTCAATATATGAGTTATCTTGTAGTTGGCAGTCAATGTGTTAAAAGAAGATTTCAAATTGATAAATTTAGTATGAGTGTTAATACATTATATATGCCAAAAACACTTTTTAAAATTCATAGAAATATTATTTTGAGATAAAGAACTAAAATGAGTATGTATGTTAAAAAGCTTATTAATAAATATTTTCTGATGAAAAAAGATTAAAATATCAAAAATCTTGACGAAAAAGATATTAACCATTTAAGAGAATAGTCTAAATTAATTCATTCTATATTTATATGAATATCTATTGTTGTAAAATCAATATGGTTATTAAGCAGTTAAGTAACAAAATAAACCGTTTATTTCAATGAAATAAATAATTTGTGCTAATATTTTTGTCTGCATTTATATGTGTTTAACATGTAAGAAAATGTATAGAAGAAATTACTTTTAAAATTTATATTTATTATAAATGAGTAGGTTTTGTTTTGTAATTTCAAATTCATTTTATAAACTTAAAAAGTTAGATCTTGTTAATTGATTTTTTTTATTGCATTTTAAGAAAAGGTGTATGCATTTGATATTTTTTGAACTGTTTATATGTGGCTCTAAATTTTTGTTGTTTTATTGAATAAATGTGTTGTTTTGAATAGTTTGATCCTTAATATCAGATGCTGGATTTCTGTGCAAGAGTATATCTAAATAATTACTTCAACTGATTGAATAAGCAATGTTTACCTTTATTATATTTTAATTAGTCATATCTTAATTTAAATAATTGTATAAATTTAGATATTTATGTTTATTTTTTTCTTAATAGGACCCATGTAAATTCTTTGATTCTAAAATTGACAAAAAGAAATTAGATACTATTTTTCATGCTTCAAGTGGAAGTAAATTACTGCCTAATTGCAAGGTAATTATATCATACATTTTCCCTTATAATTTTTGTTTTGTTTTGATTGTACTGATTTCTATGATTTTTTATTATTATCATTAGTTGACTGTTACTGGTTTGCAACAAACCTTAGAAGCTGCTATTTCTGAAGATTCTTCAATGCAGGATATATACTATGCTGTGTTATCTTTACATAACCTTAATCTAAAAAGTAAGTAATTGTGCAGTTATTTTTTGATTTCATTAGACCAATAATTTCTCTTTGAGTTCCTGTAATTATATTTTAATTTATATTATAGTTGACTCTACAAAGGTAGCAAAAGTAGTTACTGCTCTTCTAAAACGAGATGATAGTGTTGTGAAGTAAGTATTATCATATATTAATAGATTTATGCATTAAACATTTTTTAATCAAACTGTCAATTAAACTGAGAGTAGAAGAGTGAAAAGATTGTTGGAATGAAAGCTTGTTAAAAATTAAATCACTAGATTTGTAGTGAATAAAACCACTTTTTTGTTGTTGTTAGTTATAATTTTAAGAAATTTTTCATTGAATGCTTTTTTAAATAAATTAACAAAATTATTTTTAATAAATGAATAAATTTATATAAAATGTAGGCGATTTTGGATGTTAAAATTGAACTTATATGATTGTATTTGTGTAGTCAAGAATCATATATGGATATGTTGTACAAAACATAAGGTGATATAGTCATCATGTTATTAAAATAATAACTTGTAAGTGCTAAAATCTCTAAAAGGTCTTTGAAATAATTTTTCTTTTTATTTTATCTTTCATTGTCTCATTTTCACCTAGTTAAAAAAAAGTAGAGAGAAAAATGATTTTAAAAATTTCATTTCTACATTATATTAAGTATTATACCATTTTTCATTCAAAACAAATATTCTGTATTTAACTAGATATTTAAATTTATCTTTTCTTATTTTGAATTTTTCCTATGTTATTTCTTATTAAATAAAAACTAAAAGCCTTTGAAATTAATGTAACATATTACTCATATCAAAGCCTTTTTATTTTACCATTAATTACTTTATGCTAATGATATGGATTTTTTATTTAAAAAAATTGTTTGATGATAATGATTTGTTATATTATTTTTTTAAGCCTTGGATATGCATTTAATGTTGCTTCAGTGCTCCAAAAAGATTTTAAACCATTTTTTGAAAGAGTTGAAGATGCTGTCGTCCAAGCTGATGAAGTGGATGGGAAATACTTACAAGTAAGTAATTTGTGTGTGTGTGAAAAACTAAATAACTTTTTTAATAAAATAATTTAATTTTTAAAGAAATCATAACCCTTGAGTAATGGTGTGTATACCAGTTTTTAAGTTTCAGTAAAAATTTTAAATTTAAGCAATGCAATAATTAGATGGCTGTACTTCTTTTGGAGCTTTTCTGAATTATCAGACCATTGTTTTCTGTAGTGAAAGGCAAAAAATAGTTTTTTGTGTTCTACTTATGTTATTCCGTTTTTCTAACATAAAAAAGCCGACGCAGTTACAAATGCCATACATTATTTTTATAATTTCATTTATTATTATTAAAAGGGTTCTTTTTTTTTTCTGTCTAATGTCTAAATTCAAAAGATATCTATACGCACCTGGAAAAGCATTCTAAAAATTTTTTTAGAATCGGAAATGAATTTATTGAAGATGGGGGGGGGTGATTTACTTTTTGTTTTTGATTATAAGAAAACCTTTTTTAATTGGTTTTAACACATTTAGCTTATAGGAACTATTAGTAGGAAAAATTGCTGTATAATTTTAAAATAAAAAATGATAAACAATCTCATTAATTTTGTCCTCTTCAATTAAACTTTCCTCTTCCTAATACCATGAATTTACAGAATTCAAACTATGAGAAATAACTTTGAAACTTAAAAATTACTGAGCTTGGACGTTATCACAAGATTAACTGGCTCGGATTTTGGATTAATACTCAAAGGAAAGAATGATACTCGCATCTTCCAATAGTTCACACTTTTATTCACGGCTACTCGTACACAACTGAGCTATGCTTGCTTTCGGTGGGGCAACACACTACGTGCGCGCCACCTATTGGTTACATATTTTACAACTTCTTAACACTCCCGACCTTGAAACCTTAAGGGTTTCAATACAAATATTTTATTACAAAATACAATATTAAAGAATACAATAGTTTTTAAAATACATGATGATATTGATGCAATAAACACAGGAATTATATAATAACAACAATGAGTAATACTACAACTATATTTTATCTACAGAATATTCAATCATTTATGGGTAGAACACAAATATCTCTAACATTTCTTTTAAGTATTTTACCAGTAGGTAGTAATACATTCACTACTCTTACTTTAGCATCTTTACTGATAAATAATTCGGATATTCTACCAGTTAGCCACTTTACACTTGGCATATTTTCATCTTTTATTAACACAAGTTCACCTAGTTTTACATTATTTTTGGAAAACATCCATTTACTACGCTGCTGTAGAGTATTCAGATAATCCTTTTTCCATAACTTCCAAATTTGTTGGCTATATTTTGTTATCTTTTTCCACTTGGAAAGTCTATCCTCCGATATATTGATGAGACTAGGCTCAATAATTGAAGTTAAAGGTCTACCTATGAGGAAATGACCTGGTGACAGGGTCTCAAAATTGTCGAATTCGGTTGACAGGGGTGTGAGGGGTCTTGAGTTTAAAACACTTTCAATCTCAAGAATTATTGTGAGAAATTCTTCAAGAGTCAAATGAGCATTACTAATAACACGTTTCAGATGATATTTGAAAGATTTAACCCCAGACTCCCAGAGACCACCGAAATTCGGCGATTTGGGAGGAATAAATTTCCATTCAGTATTTTCACTAAGAAGAAAATTAGCTAAAGTTTCATCTGGATGACTTACCATATTGTGCAATGTTTTCAGTTCAGAGCTGGCACCAACAAAATTCTTAGCATTATCACAAAATATTTTTGAGGATTTTCCCCTACGACTGAAAAAACGTTTCAAACATGCGATAAATGCATCTGATGTAAGGTCAGATACAAAATCCAAATGGATAGCTTTAGTACCTAAGCATACAAATATACAAACATACACTTTATTTAATACTCCCTTCCGTTGGTTTTTGAACTTTATATAGAAGGGTCCACAAAAATCAATCCCAACATAACAAAAGGGAAATGAAGTTGTAACTCGTTCCTTGGGTAAATCTCCCATAATTTGACTCTGTAATACAGGTTTGCTTTTAAAACAAGAAATACATTGATATACAACTTTTCTACATACACTTTTACCATTTAAAATCCAAAATTTACGTCTAATGTGATATAATAAAGCATTAGAACCAACATGCAAATATTTTAAATGATAATATCTTACTATAATTACTGTAAGAGGGTGCTTGGCAGGCAGAACAATTGGGTGTTTTTCATTTATACTCAGATCTGAATATGTTAATCTGCCTCCAACTCGTAAAATACCATTCTCATCTAAAAAACAATTTAAAGATTTTATCTTACTATTAATGGAAACTGAAACACCCTTTTTGAGATTTTTAATCTCTTCTGCAAACTCACTTTGTTGAACCAGCTGAATTACACTCATTTCAGCTTGTTGAAGTTCTTTGATGGTAAGATGACCTGCAAGTCTTTTACTATTTTTAACATTATGTATGAATCTAAATACATAGCACATAACACGAATTATACTCATATAGTTATTACTTATTTTAAGAATATCATCAATCAAAGTATTATGATTGAGGATAGTAAAGGTAAGTGGAGAATAGTCACAACTTTTCTTTAGTTCATCAGAAATGTCACTCGGTGAAACTGAAGTATCACCATTACCCGTATTTGCTGGAAAGTCAATATCTCTCAAGAATTCAGGTCCTCTCCACCATAGGTCACTATTTAATAGAACATCAACACTGACACCCCTGCTTAAGAGGTCAGCAGGATTTTGTTTGCCAGGACAGTGAAACCAGGCACTTGTATCACACAGACTTTGGATTTCAGTCACTCGATTGGCTACAAAGGACTTCCACTTCTTACTGGATCCTTTAATCCAATAAAGGGTGATTTTTGAATCGGTCCAAAAGAAAACTTTAGAAGGTCTTTTGAGATCGACGATTGCCTTAACTTTGCTTGCTAGTCGGGCTGCGAGCAATGCACCAAGTAATTCCAGTCTCGGCAAGGTTATTTTGGTAAGAGGAGTAACACGGCTTTTGGACACTAGAAGATTAACTTCAACACTGCAATCCTTCACAACTCTCGCATATATGACAACACCATAGGCCTTTTGACTTGAATCACAAAAACAATGCAGTTCGAAGACATCCGTGGGTTCTTCAATACAACCTAGTACACACCTGGGAATCTGCAGCTCAGGAAGACGAGGCACCTCAGACATCCATTGGCACCACAACTTTTGAATCTCTGGGGGCAGTTCTTCGTCCCAAGAGAGTTTCTTCTTCCACAACATCTGGAGGATGCACTTCACACGAATAGTAAATGGAGTAAGAATACCTAGAGGATCAAATATCTTTGATATTGCACGTAGGAGGTAACGTTTCGTGTTCTCGTTTTTCGATAGACTATCCATTAAACTCTGCATTCCTACGAGCAGGTGATCTTTAACAGTATCCCATAGCATCCCTAAAACTTTGGTTGAATCGGTACTCTGACTAATTGGATTGTCCTGCAGATGAGTTTTTAAACCTTCACGTTTCCACAACTGCATCAGTTCGTCGCTATTTGTTGTCCACTTTCTCAGCACCATACTAGCTTCGGACATTATGGATACAGCTTGCGTAGAAATTTCCAATGCATCTTGCAATCGGCTAGCTCCGCATACAAAATCATCTACGTAGAAAGATCGCTCCAGACATTCTGTAGTGGTCGGGAACTCCTCATGGAATTTTTTCAAGTGCGTCTTAATGGTAGCAGAAAGGAGAAATGGGCTGGATCTTACTCCGAAGAGAACACGATTAAATCTATACACTTGAAGTGTATCATTTTCTGTCCATAGGAAACGCACTGCATCTCTGTCTTTTTCAGCTAGCAATAACTGTAAGAAGGCTTTCTCAATATCAGATGTGATTGCGATTTTGTTCAGTCTGAAACTTATCAGAATGTCAAATATATTGGAATTCAAGTTTGGGCCAGGCCAAAGACAGTCATTTAAACTCAAGTGTTGAAAGCTTTGACTTGAACTAGCGTCGTAAACAATACGCATTTTTGTGGTTGAACTATCATCTCTAAACACTGGCTGATGAGGCAAATAGTAGACTGGTTTGTTCGTAAGCTTCTCAGGATTGGTCACCTTTTCTATTATGCCCTTTTCCTCATAATCACGAAAGGTTTCACGATATTGCAAATTTAGATCAGGATTTTTCTTAAATCTCCGCACAAGGGAATCTAGCCTCTTTTTTGCAACACTGTAATTATCATTAAGTTCATTCCAATTCCTCTTCCATGGTAGTTCAACCTCATAACGATTATTTTTGTAGCAAACGGTTTTTTCAAATATTTCTAAAGACTGATCAACCTCATTGCAATTAGGATCATCTTTAATTCCTACTGATTCGAGCTCCCAAAATTTTTGGATTTCATTTCCTATGTCACTACAATCATAAATAAGCCCACAATGAGCTTGTTGTATATTTTGAGGTTTGGAATTTGAAGCACTACCGGTGGCTATAAAGCCAAACACTGAATTATGAAATATTATCTCAGAATTGGGCATTTGAATTTGCCCGGATCTCAAGAGTTGATAGAATATCTCTGCACCTAAAAGCACATCTATGTTACCTGGGCGGTAAAATTCAGGATCGGCGAGTTTAATATTACTCGGTAAATTCTCTTTTGGAATTTGTAATGAATCAATTGGAATCATATTACAAATTTTGGGAACGCATAAAAACTCTAATTTTATCTCAAAGTCACTTCCGTTAGACACTACCGCACTAACTCTAGAATTCACATTTATTTTGGCATTATTTAAACCCGATACTGCTACGGATATTTTTTCTTTCTTTATTTGCAATAAATCTGCTAACTCAATGGTTACCATCGAGCACATACTGCCACAGTCTATCAGACATCTGGCCTTTTTCAGATTTCCGTAACGATCCTTAACGAATATAATCGCAGTTGAAAGTATCACCGTTTTTATTTTTTTTTCATCTCTTACTTTCACTGCTGCTCCGGAAAATATACTACGATCATTGCACAAGTCAAAGCTCACGGCGTTTGGATTGAGACTCGATGACTGATCTCCGTGGCCTTGACCGTTTTTATCCCCTATTTCGCTAATGTTTAGTTTCTCGTTCTCGAAATGAAGCAATGTGGAATGCTTCTTCGAGCATTTTTGACACCTGAAAGTAGACGTACAATTTCGTACTGCATGAGATTTTAAACAGTTGAAACAAAGATTATGTTTTTTCACGAATTCACATCTATCTTTTACGGAAAGATTTAGAAATTCAGGACATCTATAAAGTCCGTGAAAATCTTGACTCTGGCATTTTACGCATTTAAATTTTGAGTTTTTAGCATTAGATGTAGAAAGCATAGTCGTAACTTTATTTTGAAAGTTATGACTCTTTTTAATTTCTTTTTCTTTTATTTTACTGTTTTGAAGGATTCTCGCTTGGTTTTGCAAAAACGAAAGCAGTTGATTTAAAGTACCAAATTCTTCGGAATTAGTTAGTTCTTTTTCCCACCAATAACGAGTTGATTTATCCAACTTTTCGACAATTAAAAACACGATCATGGTTTCTGATAAATTCTCAACTTTATAATTTAGAACTTCTAGAGATCGAACACATTCATTTGTTACATCGATTAAATTTAGGATGGCACTCGATGATTCATTAATATTAGGGTGATGTAGAAGTTTTTTGATAATTGAATTTAATAGTTCTCTTTTATTCGAATATCTATCTTCTAGAAGTTTCCAGGCAATATTAAAATTAGCATCAGAAATAGATATGGAATTGATTACTCTTAAAGCCTCATCTCTGCAACTCGCTTTTAGATACTGTAACTTCATAGAATTAGAGATTGCTTTGTTTTGAATTACGCTTGCAGTAAACATGTCTTTAAACATTATCCAGTTTTCGATTTTACCGTTGAAATTCGGGATAGAAAGTGTCGGCAATTTCACTTCTGATAGAACATGATCAACGTCTGAAGAATGTTCAGGATCAGATTTCTTATTTATTTTCCGGTTAACTTTTAATCTTAATTCGTCTATAGAATCGTCTATGATATTTTTCTCTTCGATGAATTCCTCTAATTCATCTGGTTTGCACGTTAAGAAAATTGAGTCAAATAACAGTTTGAAGTCATTGTGTAATTCACTGATTTTAGAGTTATATAATAACACAGTTGCTGAATTTACATCATCAATTATTGACGATGCCACTTTATTTTCAAGCCTTGTCAACGCACTTTTCAAAACTTTCTTTTTGGTTTTTAAAGGCTCCATTTTAAATGAATTTTTAAACTCTTAATCTCAAATTTGAATAACTATTGGAAATATGCGCTCACCTCCAGCTACGACGGACCATCTGGACGCTATCACAAGATTAACTGGCTCGGATTTTGGATTAATACTCAAAGGAAAGAATGATACTCGCATCTTCCAATAGTTCACACTTTTATTCACGGCTACTCGTACACAACTGAGCTATGCTTGCTTTCGGTGGGGCAACACACTACGTGCGCGCCACCTATTGGTTACATATTTTACAACTTCTTAACAGAGCTATATAAATGAACAAGAATATTATGGTTTGTAACAATCTTTTTATTTATTAGAAAGGCTGTTAACATTCATCTTAAACAATTTATCTAAAGAAAAAATATATATAAGATCTTTTTGAATGTTCTTTTTATTAATGTAATTTGAATTTGAATGTGCATTGACATACTTCTAATCTATAAAAATTTGATTGTGAAATGCGCCTTGTTGTATTTCAAGCTTTTAAACCTTTTGTAATAATTATAACAGTTTGTTATTAATCATACTATGTAAGTAGCTAGCCAATTTTGACAATCATTTAGTTTGCCAGAATAAATGACTGTAAAAACTTAAATTTTGGCTTGGCCAGTATTGGTCCTTGCAGGAAAAATTAATTTTGGCTTCAACAAAATATTTTAAGTTTCAAATTTTGAGTGATGAGTAAATCATCATATATTAAAAGCCTTACCATTTTGTTCAATGTGTCATTATATTCCTTCAGTTTTACTCTTATTTGTATAACTGTAAAAAGGAATAATAGTTAAATGTAGAAACATTTTTTAAAATATTTCAACATTATTTAGTTCTGAAATAAAACCATTAATCTAAAAATAACAAAATTTGAAAAAAAAATTATTGAAAACATATTTATATAAAATGTTACTATATATGAAAAAATTAAGCTGAATCTTTACATCTTGATATATTGTAAAATTAACTTTTTAAAAATTCAACAACAAAAAAAAATGGTATTATTGCGAAGGTTATTTTTTATGTGAAAATTATTTTTAAACTATAATATTTTTAAAGTTACTACAAAAAAATGTCAAAATTTTGCTTAATTTTTAAAATCAAATAATTTTTTAAAAATTGATCTGAGGTACACATTTTCACCCTTTAAATTATACATGCCCAGATTTGGGAGTTCTTGGCTAAAATGCCCATTTTCTTGTTGGCAAATATTAATTCTTTTATATTTTCTGGAATTTTAATAGTCATTTTAGCTTTTAAACAATCTATTATTGCTATTACTATAATGATCCTAATTGTTTTCATCAAAATGGAAGAAAAATCCTTCTCCTCCCCGTCTTATGATTTCAAACACTGTAACTGAAGAAAATTGTTTAGATAAAAGATGCTTTATGTTTTTCTTCTGTGTTTTAAAAATAATGCTTGTTTTTCTTTTTCAGTTTGAAGGTGGACTGGGTATTACAGCCACCACTATTATTGGTGTTTATAAACTTGCTGAAGTAGTTAAAGCTGCACCAGCAATGACTGCGGTATGAAAATTTCTATCATTGTTTAGAAAAGTTTAATTTTTTTTTATATTGTTATTTTTTGTATTGAGTTATATTCATTAAGAAAACATCTTTTAGTCTCTGAAATATATAAATAGGTTATTTGTAGTATGATTGTTGAAGATTATAATCTTTAACAAATCGATCATATTTAAATGTTTGATTATTAAAGTACACTGCTGAATATTCAGTCCACAACTATCTGGCCTTTTTTTTTCTTTTATCATTATTAATCAAGGAAAACAAGGCATTCATTAATATTGCCAAGGCCCTGGAAGTGAGAGTAGTCATCTAAAAACTTAAAACTATTTTTTTTATTCTTATTTTAGGATCACCTTTTCATATATGCATAATCATTTATCGGTGAAAAATAAAATCAGTTTGCATTAATTTTCTTAAGAATTAGGCCTACAATTTAGAAGCTATCAATACAAAGCCTTCTATTTTAACTTGATACATTTCCAGCAACTGCTTCTATGATTCACCAGGCCACGGCCGCATTCAAATTCTCCATGGCTTGAGGTAAATGGATGGCTGAATACTCAATAAGAAGTAAAAAAAAATAGTAATTATAACAGTAGGTTTTGGTATAAAAAACTTTTTTTTCTAGTAGTAGCAGGCAAAGAAATGAGTTCTTAGAAGTCTGGCCTATTCAACTTTTTTTATTATCCAGCTTGCACTTCTGCCACATTAGTTTGGATACTTGAGAATGTAGTATGTTATGGTGATCAGGATGAAACCCTGTTTTGTGAAATCGCCAATATTTAAATTATTTATTTGTGTCTGATATCTGAATTGGTTTTAAATATATATTCAGTATAATTATTTACACCCTGAATTGTGCCAATTGTATTAAACATTATTTACATTTTCCTTTATACATTTATCTATAATACAAATTTGTTTTTTAAAAATTAGTTAAATGATGTAGAAAATTTTTACTGTCAAATTATTATCAAATGAATAAAGCACCAAAAAAATATATGTTATCCAAATTTTGAAAACTGCTTTGATACTAAGTTTGTATTCAGTGCATTTATGCTACACAATTAGGAAAAGAAATGAATCACTAGAAAGAAACTTAATTTTTCTAAGTTACTTTCCCACGTTCTTTTATCAATTTCTTTTTAATTTATCTGTATTTTTACTTCTTTTAATTCTAATTATAGATTTATTTTAGCTCTGGAATTTCATTTATAATCTATATTTTTCAGTGTTTGATTAACTATATTTAATTTTGTATTATTAAATTTCAGGATCAAGCTATTAAATTTGCTAATTATTTCTTGAGCAGAAAATTTGTACAAACTGTTAAGGGAGCTGCTCAACTTCTTGATGTTCTAACAGTGTTTACTAAGAACAAAGTAATTTTCTTATTATTATTCAGTATAATAAAATATTTTTTCTAAAACATATTAAGGCAGTTATAATATCCTGCATTTTTTTTTTTAAGTATCACATTCCAGTTGCCTTGACCCTTGCCAGTAACAGTGCCTTATCCGATGAAAATCCAAATATTCAAGTACGCATTACAAATGTATTAGGAGTTTCACTTGGTCCTTTAACCGTCACGGTGGATTCTGCTAAAAGGCTTGGTGATGATGTTGTTGTTATGACCAAAAAGGCATTCCAACCTGTCAAAGGCAGCGAGTATGTTTCATTTCCGTGTATCTTATATTGCCTCTACATAAATAAAAAAAAATGGAAGAAGCATTTTAGTTACAATTCTATTTTTTAACCATTAATTGCTTAATTTTTCTATTTGTAAATTTATCTGTTGAATTTTGATATGAATTTAATTTTTTAAATTTTAGTTTGTAACCATTTTTCTATAAATTTTACCTTCTATATAGTTAATACATAAAATTAATGTTGCATGGAGCACCAAAACTTAACAAACATTTAAATCTAAAGTTTTAAGTGAAATAATTCATTTACAGTGATATGTTTCTACTAAACATTACGGTGAATGTTTGCTCTAATTAAACTTTATATACTATTTGGGGAGATAATTGGCATTGTTCAAATGCTTTATTTTTAGTATTTTTTTAGTAGAAGTTTCAACAATTACTTCGAAAATGATTGGTAAAGAGAGCAGTTAATTGGTCAATACATGGATGATTCTTAGAATGTAATTGATTATTTTGTGCCCTTTACCTAGGGAAACACTTTCCTAATGCCATGGCTATTAGGGAAATTGAAATACAAGAAATATGGAAATTGTACTTAAAAAAACAGGGAAAATTTTAGATTAAGAATTTTTTTAACAATATGTTGCTCAAAAATCCATATTTAATATGGATTGTGGTTTTAAAAGTTGCATCTTGTTTAAGTCCACATTTATTGAAGAACCAGTGCCTAATTATGGGAAAAACTAGTGGTTGATTTGCTTTGAGTTCTATATTCCAAAGAATTAATTTTCCTGACTGTTCAGAATGCACAAAGATTTCATTTGAAATCCCATTTTATTAGCAATGGGCTATGGAAAGTGGATTTAGTATGAATAAAGGTATGCTTGTTGTAAATTTAGTAGAAGGTTCTTTAATTAGTGTAAAGACTGTGTACAATGTCAGAAGTTTTTATGGAGATGTTTTGATGTTCCAATTCGAAAGGGTTTGCTTCGGTATGCTAAATTAATGTTTGCAAGATATTATGTAGCTTTAGAAATTGTTCAGAGAAAAGAAGAAAAGAAATTCAACAAACACAAAGCAGTATTACAAATGTGATTGGTGCCCAAATATATGAATTGGTCAAAAAAAAAAAATTTAAATGGTCATCTTGCTTTGTATTTTTTTTTAAGTAATCATTAATTAGTTTGTAACAGGATTTAAAAAGTTATTTTCAATTTTAATTCAACCCAAGGCTATATTTTGCATGACTTCTAAATAAGGAATTTGTGAGTTAATCAATGTTCCTTTCTCCTTAATATTTAAATTTTGTCTTTTTAAATTGTAGGTTGTAAATTACAAAAGATATATATGTATATGTAATGTTAAATATCACTCTTGTAACATATATTTAGAGTAATGGTAATGTTCAATTATTGCTTCCTTTCCTTGTTTTTTTTCCCACTCTTGAAACTATGGAATATTGTTATACTATCATAACTAATACATGAGTGTTGTTTACGCATTATGTTGTTTACGCATTTTCTCTTATATTGCTCATATCCATAGGGAAAACGTGAGGGATTCTCACCTCCTCCCCAATTTGAGTTGCAACTTTGTTTGCCTTTTAATAAACAAAATTAATTTAGCTTAAAATTGAATATATTGATTTCCCTATTTCAGAAAGAAGGAATCAGATATGTTAATGATAAGCTAAAAATAATGGAAAAATGTTCTGTCTTTTGATATATCAATGCATGCATTTTTATCACAGATGCAGCTAAATGTGTCGTCTAAAATTTATTTGCAATATGATTGCATTTATTAATGCCTATTCAAATAGTTTTCTGATTTTCAACATGACATCGCAAATAGTATTCATTTTCATAAAAATCTTCCCTCTGCTGAAAAATAAAATTTAAACCAAAATGAAATAAGAAATGGTTTGTTACTTAGCAGCCAGAACTTGACTTGTACTGTGCAGCCATGTGCTTATGTAAATAAATGGGTTCCTTTCTATATTCAAAACTTCTGTTAAATTGTGTAAAATATGTACAACCAGCAGAGCATCTTCGAATGTGAAGTGTGCTTTATATTGGAAATTCATATATTGAAGCTTTGTCACACAGTGTTCTCATTCAACTTGAAAAAGTGTTTGTAGCATTATGTGATACTGGCTTAACTAATTAATTCAAACAATTTTATTTATTAGAACTTAAACCCTGTTACTAATTACAGTATATTTTGCACAGTACTTCATAGATCTTGTGTCAGTAATCTCCAACAAATCACTTCAATATATCTTCTTGTAGTTATATCATTAAAAATTTAAAAGTTCTACTGAAAGATGTATATGAAGAGGATTTTTGAATTATTTTAGTATTACATGTTTGACACTGAACTTATTTGGAATTCTTAAATTACAACAAAATTTAATATCTGTTCAGAGCTTATATTTAAAGAATCAAGCACTTTATGTTCCACGTTTTTTGTTAGGAAAATTGCGTCAAATTTTTGTTTCACAAATTTTTATTATGTTTGTAATAGTGTGGCAACATCATGTTGAGATTTCAGTATTGTTTCTCATATAAAGTGAGAAGTGCATAATTTGTTTAGTTTCTGAAGGGAAGTTACCTGCAACGTTTATTTTACAGTGATGTGAAGATAAAATAATAATGCACTTTATTTTGATTTTTCCAGCATATTATACACTCTGAACTTTATGGATATCAAGCCCCTTCGAGGTTTTTATACTGTTTCAATAAATGCTGTTCCAAATAAAGCAGATCCCAAATTGATAGGAAATACTGGAGCAAAAGTAAACAAATTTCTCTTGTTTCTTTTAGTTTATTCACATCAGATTATGTTAAAGGTCTTCATTTTTGTTATTATTGTTGTTTTTAGATTAATGTTAAGGTGATGACTGAGGTGACTGTTGAAGGAGTAGAAATTGGAACAGCTTTTACTGACCAAGTATCTTCTACAAAATCCACAAGGTAAAAAAAAAAAAGAGTGGAAAGGGTTTTTATTCTGTTCTTCCTAATAAATGATGCTCATTTTTGCCTTAAAATTAACAAATTTATTTCACTGTGAAGAATTTCAGTTATAAAGTAAGATTTTATTCAAAAGAGCGATGCACAAATCTATAACTGCATCCAACTAGTAAAATATGTGACTCTCATTTTTTAGAATTTCTTTAAACAAAATTACTTTTGATGTGCAATTTTTTGACTGAATTCAAATGGAATTTTTTAAGATTACCTGATTGAATTAGAGAGAAAAATATATTATGAACAAAATCCCTTTAAAAGAATATGTATTTATGAGTTTAGTTTTTCAGACTTATTTCAAAACTGAAAAGTTAAATTTTACTCAATCATAAATCTACACTTTTACAATTTCAATAATCAAAATTTTCTGTCTCCCATTTAAATGTGAAAGAAAATTCCATGTAAAGATAATAATAAAATAATTTTTGATTCTTTTATATCGGTATCTCAAAATACTGTTATATTGAAAAAATGTCGTAACCATCTTTTCACTTGATTTGTATGATTAATTATTTAATTTTTAAGAATTAAATTAAATTCTTTTTACTTTTACTATTCTTATTTCCTGCTGTTTGTCCTTTAATTTTTAAAAGAATTATAACATCATTTAAAATTCAGTTTTATTTTCAAGCGAGATATTTATACTGAATTTTTTTTTTAAAGTCAAATTATATACATATGTGTCATAATAGGGTTGGAAATCTCCCCCCCCCCCTTTTTTATTATGTATAGTAAGCTAAAATGTTATCATTGATTTCATCAAATATATTGTAGTTATGTAGTAGTTAACAGAAGAAAATGAAAATGTACAATTATTAATGGATTAGGAAGCATTTTTTTTTTATATTCGTACTTTGCTTCAAAATTGAGCTTTATTGTAAATTTTTTGTATTAATTTTTGAGAATTTTTTTTAATATTCACCATTAAAAAATAATTCATCAAATTGAATAAAACAAGTTATGCAATTGCAATGGATTTGAAATATTAGTATAATATGATATTGGAACTTAAAAAATAGAAATAATTTGCAAATCTTTTATTTATTTTGAAAATGTAAGAGAAAAAATGTTTTTTCAATTGATATGAATGCAACTGTGATTCCATCAATAAGTATCAAGCGTAATTTTAATTTATATTCTAAAAAACATAGTTCTTTTTAAAACCAATGGAATGCTAATGAGATTTAAAAAAAAAACTTAATGTCTTTTCTTTCTTTCTGCCTTCTATACATAGTATCACATATCCAAAAGAAGATGTAAATCTGGATGTGGATGTCCATCAAAAAATATCTTTGAAATTTTCTTTGAAAGACAAAAATGCAAAATCGCCAATGGTTGCTCATCAGGCATTTGTGATGTTTGTTAATCAGAAAACAAAACAAGAAGTGGTCTTCCTTGCAGAAGCAGATTCTTCAAGTGGTTACAAATTTGATTTAGTAAGTTTGTCTTTATAAAATGAAAGTATGTTATAATCTTTCTCCTGAAGCTATAGTTTGACTTTTAAATTTGTTTCTGTTTCTCTTCTGCTCTTAAGATGAATGTGAATATATATATTTTGATCAAATACCTATATTATTAAACTATCTTTGGTAACAAGTATATGATATATCTAATTTAGTATTTATATTAAGTGTAAAATGTATT
>JAPMOQ010053601.1:425346-489977 GCA_026543055.1 Argiope trifasciata | reverse complement strand
TAATCAAGAAGATTTAAATGATTATAATAAAATTAAAACTTTAGTTTTAAAGGAATTTGAACCCACCCCTCAGGAATGTTTAAATAACTTTAAAAAAGCTCAAAAATCCCAGTCTCAGAATTTTGTTCAATTTGCATCCAGATTAAGTACATCTTTTAACTACTATTGTCAGCTGCGTAAAGTGCAGGATTTCCAATCTGTATGCGAGCTTATAGTTTCTAATAGAATTTTTGAAACTCTTGATCGAGAATTAATGACTTATATTGCGGTAAAACAAGGTGAAAATTATTTTAAACCTCATGAACTTGGTCTGGAGTGTGACATTTTCTTACAATCGAAAAGTAAATGTAAAAGTGAGATAAATAATAAGACCGCGGCAGGGGATGCAAAAAGAATTTTGGGAAACAAATCGCAATTTCTAAATTGCGTTCTGATAAATCCGTTTCTTAAGTGTTTATGTCAGAAATAAAAAATTCAAAGTGTGTCATGTGTAAGAATAATGCTAATCATCCTCTTTATAACTGCCACCATTTTAAGAGACTTTCTGCAAGGGAAAGAGTTAATGTAGTGAAACGGAATGTTTTGTTTTCGTTGCTTGTTACCACATAAAATTCGCGATTGTCGTTCTGATAGAAATTGTTTTTGTGGCAAATCTCATAATTGAATGCTACATTTTCCGCGAGAGGAAAATAGTACAATAAAAGCTCCTTATTCGAGGTTCCTTTATTCGCGGATTAAAAAAATGCAACCCAATTCCTATATTCGCGGATTAAAATTTCTATATTCGCGGATCTAATAAGTACATAGATAATAATAAAAGGATTCCAATAGGTGTCCAATCCAATATTCTTTGTAAATGCCATCAAATGGACTGATAAAAAAAGTAAATTAGATCTTATTACAACTTAGTCAAAAGTATGTTGTTAAATGCAAACTGCAAGCATAGCCGAAATCGCGAATGGAATAGGACGAAGGGTTCGAACAGTGATCAAGTGACATTCAGGAATTGCTTGAATCGCAAAATGAAGATCTGACTGAAAACGACTTGGAGGAAATGTTAAATTCACAGCCCATTGAGGAAGAGGCTTGAACAAGTACTGGAAACGCGACATTTAATTTCAAATTCTTAGTGAAGGTTAAATGATCTTTGCGATTTCTTTAAAAACATTGATCCGTCTATGAAACGAAGTCTTATTTTTATGAGGCAAATTGCTAATGTGACTGCTGGGTATCAGTTTGAGTGGAAGGAGCTTTTAAAAACTGCCAAGCAAAAGAAAATTCTTCAAACCATTGCCTAAGCCTTAAGATAACTAATCAAAATGTTCAAAAACTTCAATTAAATGGATTTTTTTTATATATTTGTTTTTGGTTTTATTTTGTCACCTAGGAACGTATCCCTTATAATCCCATATAAATTACCATTCCGTATTCACGGTTTCTGTAATCGCGGCTTACTTTTGGAACTTATACCCAGCGAATAAAGAACTTTTCCTGTACTGCAAACAGCAAGAAATTTGTTATTAATATTGTGACCACTTTGAAATTGTTCTGGCCTTAGTAATAGTATGTCTTATCACACAGCCAAATACCGTCTATACTTTCCTGGACAAACGACCACGAAAGTTACATCACTTGAACATTTGCTATGTGATAAACTTAAAAAAGCAGGTGTTCATACTGTATTTTTCACTATTTATTCAGTGCTCTCATTTAGTGAATATCTGCATTTTTCTCAGTTCATTACTCTTGGGAAACGTTACTTGAATTGCTTCGGTGCAAAAAGGATTTTGTTGTGACAGTACCATAGTGCATCACCTAGGAATAGTGCTAAAAGAAAAGAGGAATCGCAGAGAAAATTGTGGTCGTGGAAATGGCTGCTATGAAAATTTTCTATTCCTAGTAACAATTTTGTTGTTAATTTTGGCAGCAATAATGAAAAGTTAAGAAACAAAATTATTTTATATTGCATCTGTGTTACCATTTTATAAATTCCAAAAAATTAATCTTATTCAACAATATTAAATTTTAAACAAAAGTATATGGAAAAAAAAATGATTTTGTGTATGTGTGTGCAATTAAGCCTAATAGGGTGCAAAGCGTCATGAAAAAAGCTTAAATTTGGAAATCATTTTTTGTGGTTTAAATTGCTTAATGTTCTCGAAAAGTGCAAAGAAAAAAAATAATAAAATGTCATTTTTTTCCACTTTTATTTTACTTACAACTACAGCTGTTTCTTTTTTTTTCTTCAAATCTTTGACAGTTTATCTCTATGCATGTTTCTCGATGCCAACATATAATCAGAAATGACGCATCATGACAAATGAGCTATCAATTTATTAAATTTAAAAGAAAAAAATAATAAAAGATGTTGTTGAAAAATGTTGAAAATAGATGCATGAATTTTCTTATTAATCATACAAAAGGGGATTTAATTTTTTGGAAATTAAAGTAGGAAGTAGGACCATTTGGAAGTAGGACCATTTTCATGTTTTTATCAAAACCGAATATGCTTTACAATAAATGCTCCTGCAGTGTTGCAGAAATAAATATTAAAATTCTTATGTTATTGCAGAAATAACTTACACATTGAGAAATATACACTACACAATATACAAATATACACTTCTACAACTATACATTATTGCAGAAATATACTCATTTTAAATTAATTAAAATAATTTCTGTAAGAAGAGATTATAAAACAGAGAAATCCGGTGCTTAGGATACCCTCAGGGGCTCACCTACTGCAGGTGAGTACGGGTGTCCCAATCCCGTAGTACCCAGGGATTTTTACTCCATTTATTTTTATTCTCCCCTACGCCTTCTTTTCGCTTTCATTCTTTTTTCCCTTGAGGATAGACGAGGGAGCTCTCCACGAGAAGCTGTTGCAACTGTGATCGCTTCCTGCTTCACAAGGACAGCAAATACCCCCGCGTGTTTGCCGCGCGTGGCGACCCATTAGACGGGCGATGCACTATAATCCCAGATGTATCAATCGGCTGGTATATTATCCATTTGGTTAGTTTGCTAGTGATCAAGCGAAAGGACCATTGGGGTTTGGCGTTCAGGGTGGTCATGGTTCCTGGAGGCTTGCAAATAATCGAAAGTACATTAAAAATATTTTCAAAAGAAACTACAATCGTAATTAAAATTAACCGAAACATAGGGTCAAAACAATCATCCAGTTGTCAAAAAATAACGAACCCTACTGTATCGCTCTGAAGCCAGGCTTAATTAGTCACTATTCTGTAGATATTCTTTCCACTTTTTTTGTCGGAGCTGAATTTTAAGGCCTCTTCGCACGGCAAAATACCGTCGGCACTTCCCGTCAGCAAAGGACAACGAAAGTGACGTCACTTCAAAGTTTCACATAATTGGTTGAATTTCATTTTTGTACAATATTTCCGAAGGCATTTTCTGGCTGGTTAGAAAAAGTTGTCGATTATGAAACTTGCTTGACCGGTTTTTGAGGGTACAAACTGGGAAATGCTGACGAAATTTCACCGTGTGATAATTCCTTTACGGACAGTCCCTTGACGCTTTTCTCTCACCCTACTGAATCACATCAATCTAAGCTCAGACTCAAAAGGCTGAAGAACAAACCAATTCAATCTGATACCCACATTTACATAACCGTAGATGATGCAGCAAAATTTTCCTTATGGTGATATTTCAACTAAATTTATAAAATGTCTGATCACCTAAATATATCAAGAAAAGAATCGGAAAGTTATTCTTGTTATATAATTAGAAACATAATACAACGTTAGTATGAGGATCTGAGTCGTCCTCCATCCTCCCTGAAGTATTGTTCTACGAATCGTCAGATCCTCTGAAAGCAGAGGCAGCGACAGTGAGAGAGGGCAATTTTCCCCCTGCCGGTGACAGTTTGCTTCTGCCATCGGCATGAAGTTGCGAATTTCGTCAGCAAAAGTCTTATTACTTCGGAACGCAGATGTTGCGAATTTAATATTAACGAATATAATAACTTAAAGCAAAACTTATAGTTAAAGTATTATAAACAATTGCAGTATCGGAGGCATGACTTAAGTTGGTAGAGTGACTATGTTCGACAAATAACCGGCAAGGCGATTGATAATTCTCCAGGGTTGATTGAAAAATTAATGCAAAGTTAGGTCGACTGATTGTAGAAAATAAGATGGAACTGTAACTTATTCCATCCATAATTTGCTCAACATTTGGCATAATAACCGACGAGGTGGAATGAGTCAGTTGTGTTTGACCGACTCTTCTTTGTCAGTCGACTAAAAATTCGGAAAGGCGGATGTAAACTGAGAGGTAATCGGACATCGAATTTATTTCTCGGATATGCAACCTATAGTGTGCAACACATTCGGCGGGATAGAGCCTGGGAAAAATCCTGTAATAAAAAGCTTTTGTTTTAGGCTTCAGCAAAAATAAAAATCTGGAATAACTTTCATAATATTTTATAAGTAAATATAAATTTTAAAATCTTAAGAAATCAAATACAAGATTTTTATCTAGATAAATATAAGAAATTCATTTGATCCTCAGTTAAATGTGTAATTTATTTACACAACTGAGGATAATCGTTAGCGCATCTTTACACCAATTACCAATGAAATGCTTTTTTAAAAAAAATTGCATAAATGGTTATGTATTAGATTTTATTATCAACATGTGTAAACTTTGTAAAAATATAAAGGCAAAATATTTGAGGCAAATAAAGTAAGACTTTCTAAATGTAACTTACATGCTTGATAATCTGAAAAAAATAAAAAATGACATAGAGGATAAAATGTTATTTTCTTAACAAAAATAAATATCTAGAGATAACATCTAATCCTATAATTTCTTAAATGGCATCATAAAAAGGTACCTAAATAGAAAAGTATGATGAGCTGTACAGGATTCAAAATATTTATATTTTGTAGCTTGCAGTTCTTACAACCATATTAAACATTATTTCATAAAATCATTACATTCGTAAATGATTGAAAGATATTTTTTATATCCATGCTATAATTGCATTTAGTATGATAAATGAATAATAATGAATTTGAAATGCGTTCAAAACAATCTTTCAACTCCCCCAAAACGGACGCGACCATTTCGACCATCGAGGATAGGCGTAATAAGCCAATATTCGGAAGATTTTCCCCGCTCAAAATTTCCCCTCAGAGCAAAATTTTTTTCCAGCTCCTAGACGTTTCTATAAGAAACTCAGCAGTGAAACCTCGGGATTCACAGTGCTTGAATCCACAGCGCTAACGTAGATATCGAAAATATGCCGAGTATTTGGATAACGAGAGTAACTGCCGTATTCACCCACAGAGATTGTTATTGTTATCTATAACAAGATTGATACAAGCACAAAGAAAATTATTAAACGTTCCAAATATGAGCTCTATTACACAAGCAAAATTACAATAGAAGCTATGAAACATTCATGTACCACACCATATATTTAAAGCAATAAGTCCATTAAAACATGTTTAAAAAATTACAAATCAATGAAATATTACTAGAAATATTACTTTATAGGAGTAAATTAACGAAATATGACAGTAATTAATAAACAGAAATGGAAAGTACACATGTTCTATTAATAAGTTAAATCACATTCGTTCAAATTTATTTCAGTATTTAATTTCAAAATAATTATTAAACATACTTGCTCTAATCTGCAGGAAACTTGAATAATATCAATCCAGATGTTTCCTTCTCACTTCTACAACAAACACAACATTTAAATTTGCTCACAGAGAATTTTTTCGATATTTTATACGGAGTCACAGAAGATCCATCTTTCGCATCCATTCTAAAAATACACAAGAGAGCAACAGAACACAAGGTAGAAAAATCTAGACAAATGAAAATTCGCAAATCAAATGACATCCAAGTAAAATTATAATTTCAAATGCCAGAAAATGAATCTAAAGAAAATCTTAAAGATTTCAGACACACGTTCAAAACAACAACCAAGCTCAAAATGGCGGCGAGTTTCGGTTTCGTTTCGAAAATTCGCGGCTTTCGTTTAGTTCCTGTGCCATGGTATCAATAGAGGTAGCGCTGCAATCGTTTACCAAACTTCGGAGTGAGACCTTTGGTAGTCTTTCTCTTTGTATTCACCAAACAACGGCAACGTCGTGATGTTTCGGAGTTCCGCGATGTGACAAAGTGGTCACGAGCACCTCCACATCATAATTTTGAATAGAACTTTAATTTGTGAGAGTTGGGGGAAAGTTAAACTTAAATTGATTTAATTTAGACGAGCGCATAAATGCTCTAACGTCATGATGAAAGATCATGTTGGCTGTAATTAATAGATTATAATAAATAAATTTATTTTGGGGTAACGGGAAAATTAATGGATTTACGTCGCACGTGCCTTAAAACTTTGAGGACTGACTAAAATTTTTCTTTTAGGTTAAAATTGACAGAAGGTTTTAACACGTGTAGCTCAACGTAGCTAACTGGTCTAAACAGTGAATAATTTTGATAATTAAATGAGCAGCCAGATTGGCAACAGAGTTATTGAGATTTCAGTTTTTTGACAGATGGAAAATCGACAAAGAGATTGTCAATGACAGCTCTAGGTCTTTTTCTAGAGCTGGGCACAGTTCGATCATGAACTGGCAATTGAAGTAACTCGTTGCGAATCTGGGGCAATTTTTCGAAGAACTTGATTGATGTTCTTTTGGTAAAGTCCGAAACCGGTTCAATTTGGAGGTCGTCGTGTATAATTTTGGACCTGACGTACCAGGGAGCGTTGACCATTCTCCTCAGTTGTCGGTTTTGGAAAACTTGCAACTTCTTAATGTTAGTTACTGTTGTGAACCCCCAGATTTGGGAGCCGTACATCAGCATTGGTCTTAAAATGGCCTTGTAGAGCAGAAGCTTGAGCCTAATCGACAGCTTGCTCCGAGGAGAAATTAAGCTATCGAGTTTAACACTCATACCAGTAACTTTACCAAGGGCTGCTTTAATATGACTATTAAAGCTTAATTTAGCGTCGAAAATCAACCCTAAGTATTTGTATTCATTTACAAAGGGGACGGGTTGGCCGAAAATTTGGATAAGAGTTAATTCAGGCATTTCCAATTTTCTAGTGAAAAGGAGGCACGCGCATTTATTTGGGTTGACCTTTATCTTCCAACCAGTGAGCCAGCACTGTAAAACAGACATGTATTGTTGTAGGTTGAACATGATTGCTTGTGGATCCTTATGCTGTGTAAGAATGGCGGTATCGTCTGCAAAAATTGCTAAATGACAATTACTAGCTCTAGGTAGATCATTAACATAAATGTTAAAAAGAGTTGGAGAGAGGAGACTACCTTGCGCACAGCCGCTTAGGATTGGTCTTGGGGAAGAAATAATATCGTTTACTCGTACTCTAAAATTACGTGAAGTTAGGTACGAGTGGAGAATTTTGACAAATTGCGCCGAAAATTCAAGTCGCATGCACTTGAATAAAAGCCCTTCGTGCCAAATTTTATCAAAGGCTTTGGCTACGCCCAGAAAAAGTGCACCTGTGGTTTGGGACTTCGCAAAGCCATCGTGAATCAATTCTGTAAAACGAATTAGCTGGTGATTCGTCGACAATTTTTTTCTGAAGCCAAATTGCTCAGAGATTAAAATGTTTTTGTCGCTGAGAAATTGATTCAGCCGATTGAGAAGCACAGATTCGTACACTTTGCTCAAACTACTGAGTAGTGAGATGGGACGGAAATTTTGAGGTAACGTCAAATCAGAATTTGGTTTTGGAATAGGGACAACCACAGCTGTTTTCCAGCAATCGGGGAAGAAACAAAGTTCCATCATTCTATTAATCAAAAACGTAAGATATAATATAAATTTAGGGGTAAGATTTTTAATCATGCGATTAGAAATTAAGTCCAATCCTGGCAATTTGTTCGGCTTTAAGGTTTTCATGAAATCCATGATTTCCGTCGGCCGAACTGGGTCAAGGTTGTTCACGTGTTCGCTTGAAAGGAAGATCTCCAACTGATCTGTAACGTACTTCGTTAAGGGGGGATTTGCGAGGCACGCGTCTTTGTGCGGCGCAAATTGATTTTGTAGGCTATCTGGATATTTGGATATTGGTAATTTTCACGGGGTACCCGCCCTGCGAAGCAGGGCTATCCCCAGAGTCATGGTTTCTTGATAACTTGGCAGCTGGATTGACCTTAACTGTCATAGCGAACACTGGAGTACGTTGCGAAGCATACGGACGACAAGAGTGGGAGGAAGGTGCGGGAGTGGAAAGCTTCGTCCAATGGGCTGTCGTTCTTCTCTGCTGGCTGGGATTGGCTGACAGGATTCAATGTTTATCTTGAGTCCCGAGAGAGAGTAGCTTGTACGAGGAAATCGGAGTAGGGCTGAGACTAGGCTATTGTTTTTTCTTGGCGAATCAGAGTAGAGACACTCAGATAGAGTTTAACTTTTTAATGAAATTTTGAACGTCAGACTATGAATTCGGGTTTTTCAGGAGAATGTTTCTGGGTCTTTTAATTTTGATGTCGGGTGTGTAGGGAGTAATTTGTGATATTGCACTATTGTCGTTACTATTTAGGCTATTGAAAAATTTTGTTGCGAGTTTGTAAATGATTTCATGAAGGGTTTCTTGTTGGATAGCTTCATACAGGTCTGTGTTTCTCATGAACCATCTGGCTCGGCAAAGGCTTCGCAGGATCTGGTTATGAAGTTTATGAATAATTTTTAGATTCGATTTTGCTGCGTAGGCCCAAACTGGACATGCATATGTCAATACTGGACGCAAATAGGTATTAAAAATAAGCATTTTTGTGTCCCTATGCATTTTAAAGTTCCGGCCTAATAGGGGGAAAAATTTACGCGACTGAGCTCGGAACTTGTCCCTAACGTAATTAAAAAGTTTTTTCCAAATAAGTTTACGATCAAGAATTGCACCTAGGTATTTTGCCTCCTGTGACCACGGGATGAGGTTTCCTTTTAATACAAGTTTGGGGAAGTTTGGTTGATTCTGGGACCAGTGAAACATTACCGCCTCTATCTTGGAGGCATTGATTTCTATTTTCCATTGTAGAAACCAATCCTCCAATTTGTGTAGATGTCTATTAAGCGCGATTTGTACATAGTGTTTTTATTTTTGGCCAGAATTGCTGTGTCGTCTGCATACAAGCACAACATAGTGTTGAATTGCTTGGGCATGTCATTAATGTATAGCGAGAAAAGTACCGGACCGAATTTAGAACCCTGTGGTACTCCTGCTAGAATCTTTTTTGTCTCTGACAGTTCGTGTTTGACCCTGACTTGGAATGACCGGTCGGAAAGATAGGACTCCAGGATTCGTATCAGATAGCCTGGGATCTGATATTCTATCAACTTGAAAATGAGACCATCTATCCAGACACGATCAAAGGCTTTTTGTATATCGAGGAAGACGGCTCCTGTTTTTTGTTTGTTGGCAAATCCTTCCGTGATAAATTCTACTACTCAGAGAAGTTGATGTGTCGTTGAGAGGCTAGTTCTGAACCCAAATTGCTCGGGACACAAAGTGTTGTTTTTCTCTAGATGTTTGTTTAGTCTTTTAAGGATAGTACTCTCGGCAATTTTGCTAATAGAAGTTAGGAGAGAAATTGGTCTGTAACTGGAAGGATCTGTGGGGTCTTTTCCTGGCTTATGAATGGGGACCACCGTCGCCGTCTTCCATCTGATTGGGAAGTGACCTACCTCCAATATTTTTTGGGTCATTAAAATTATGGTGAAAATTACATTTAGGGGGAGTTTTTTAACTAATTTGTTTGTGATCCTGGGGCTTTATTATTTTTAAGCTTTTTAATTTCAGTTAGTATTTCAGATGGCAAGATAGGGTCGATATCATGCATGTTGTTGTTCAGTGGCGCCATATGTATGTTGTGGAAGTTCCTAATAGTTTCGCCGACCTTTTCTTCTGTTTCCTCATGTGTTAGATTGTTCAAATTAAATTGGGTCTCCAGGCTATTTGCCAGGCAGTTTGCTTTTTCTAGGTCGGTTTGCGCAACGCCTGCCGGACCTTTAAGGGTCGGAATGTTGTAGGATTTCTTTCTAAAAGGTTTCACAAAATCCCAGATATCACCATTTTCATTGTTTAGGTTTGCTAATTTTTGGGCGAATTCCTCGGCATTCAGTTTTTCATTTAATTTTTGTATTTTCTTATTTAGTCTGTTTAATTGGGTTTTAAGGACCGGGCTTTTGTTAACTTGGTATTGTTTTCTGATATTATTTCTTATGGTGTTTAATTTTCTGATCTGGGGGTGAATGAAATATTGGCTTGATTTTACGGGGCTTGAGTTTTTGAGTCTGGCTGCAATGATTTTGTTTTCGAGGGTTTCTGCGAGGTTATCTATGTCTTCGGGTGAATTAATTTGTTTGGTTATAAAATTAGTGAGATCTCTTTTAAATTTTTGTCAGTTGGTTTTAAATTTGGATTACTGGTCTGGTAGAGTGTATTTAAGGTAAAAGATTAGAGCGACCGGGTTGTGGTCAGAGCTCAGTTCAGGTATTGATATGATTTCATATGGGTAGAAAAAGTTTTTTAAAATCGCGATGTCTATTGTAGTGGCAGTGTTAGGGCCAAAACGCGTTGGTTCATTTGGGTGAATAATCTCCATGCCCGTGTTATCCACAAAATGACGCAGGGTGTTCCCTCTAGGTGAGTTTTTGTTCCCATTCCAGGTGGTATGGTGGACATTAAAATCGCCGCACATAATGAAGTTTGACCCTAGGTTGCATAATAGTTTCTAGATCAAACGTGAAGAGATTATAATCGGATGAGGGTGGTACGTAGATAGAAGCTATGTTTATTTTTTCTCTGTTTTTGGGGGTGATTTCAATGATGGGTGCTTCGATATGATGCAACGTGGGGGGGGGGAGGATTTGGTGATGAGGGATGCTACTTTTAATTAAAACTGCAGTGCCACCGCTGGTCTGTGATCTCCCTGGTTTTCACGATAGCTATAGTACGCGGTATAGTTTGGGATGAAGATTTTTTGCCCGGGTCTCAGGAGTGTTTCTTGTATTAAGATAATATCAGGGCTATGCTTATTTATAAATAGTTTCAGCTCGATGGTTTTGTGCTTGATCCCGTTTGCGTTCCAATAAATGATACGAAGAGTGCTGGCAGTGAACGTTATTTTTCGGGGTCATTCATGGCTGTGAAGAAAGCCTTAAATAGAGCGTTAAGCATGTCAATTTTAGAGTTAGCAGTTTTTAGGTCATGTGCTATCTGTATGAGTTCAGGTAATTGCTTAAATAAATTTCTGAGTTGGAGTATGATCCCTAACATTGATTTTACTTCTTCACCGTCAGCTTGTGCTGCGTCGAAAGGTTTCTAGGATTTCCCTGTTTGTGTTTCCTGTGGCGCCATCTGTTGTTCAGTTTCTTTCAGAAAGTGTTGGGCGTAACTGATATTTTCTCTGATTTTGGATTGATTGGCATTAAATTTAGTACCGTTCGTGGTGTAAGATGATTTTGTAGGCTATCTGCCAACACTTCCGACTTTTCAATGGGAGCAAAGGCGAGTTCACCCGTTTATCCCTTCAGAGGGGGGATCGGAGTGTATGGTTTTCTAAGGAAAGAGGAGCGGCGCCAGACTCCTTTCGTGTCAATATTTTCAAATTGTTCGGCTCGCCGTTGCTCAAAGTGACCTAATTTAAGTCGTTTTACCTCTAGTTGGGTTCTGCAGAGTTCACGTCTCACTTCAGGATCGCGAGAGCGTTGCCAAAGTCTCCGCAGATAATTTCGCAGTTTAATTTTGGAGTGTATTTCGAAAGGAAGCTTCTCTGGAGGTTTATTAAATTTTGGTTTGGAGGCTTCTTCGAGTGCCTCAGTTAGAATTTTTCCTAAGCAACCAACTGCACTTTCTGCGTCATCATTGCTTTGAATTTTGAGAGGGGGGAGGGATTTTGAGTTTAAGATATGCCTAAAGTTCTTCCAGTTGGTGGAGAATTGTGCTGGTGAATTTAGATTAAAAGTCCCAGTATTAAAGGTCATAAGCACTGGAAGGTGATCTGAATCGAGATAATTTAGAACTCTAATTCCAGAGTTGAAAGGAATTCGCTTAAGAATAGCGAAGTCTAGGACGGAGTCGTTATTGCTTTTAAGATTAATGCGGGTTGGAGAGTGGGGCGCCAAAACGTTGACTCCATCCCACTTAGCAATAAATTTAAAAAGATGTCTTCCATGATTGGAAGTGTTGTAATTGTTCCAAGCGACATGTCCTGCGTTCATGTCGCCTGCAATGATGACGTTAGGGCCTAAATTCAAAAGTTTCTCTAAGTCCTCCTGAGGGAATCTACGCGAACCCCCAGTTTGAACGTAGGCTGACACAATTTTGAGAGGGGGGAGATTTCCTAACTTAATTTCAATAATTGTCGCGTCCATCCTCTCTAAAACGGGGGTGGGGATGACGTGATGATCAATTATTGTTTTGACATAAATGCAAGTGCCTCCATAAATGCCTGCTCTATTATTAATAGGTCTGGATCTTTCATTTATATAGATCCGGTAATTAGCGATTAGGGGTGTATACTCCTTGGGGAGTCGGGTCTCTTGAACCAAGAATACATCAAGATTCTGCTCTGAAACAAAGTCACGAACTTCCGCAATCTTGCAATACAAACTATTTGCATTCCAAGTGCAAACTTTAAGATTATGCAAGTTTAAAGAATTAAAACGATTGAATGTTAATGTTGGGGACCGTTACTAAGGTTGACGTATTGTTCAAAAAGAAAATACGCCATATCAGCACCGTGGGATGCAGCACGAATTGCTGGTAGAGCTTTTTTGAAAGCTTGGAGTAGAAGAGGTGCGTCGCACCAATCTTCTCTCATGAGAGTGGCTAGGCCTGAAAAAATGTCGGTGAAGACTTTTGAATTAACAGCATCCATTGGGACCGACTGTTTTGGAATAGAAGTTTTGACAATAGGGGTAGCAGGTTCTCGCTCCTCTGTGGTACATAAGGATGGGAAATCATCCTTGCCCGAGACAATATTAGCGAACGACACTTTCTCTTCAACCTTCCTGTAATTTTTTAGAGGTCGATGCGTCCTGGGGGGGTCCCATATTGACCGGTTGTTATTATGTTTATTAGTGGACGCATTTCGTCCAGTGGACTTTGGAAATCGTGGACATTGGCGCCAGTTCACCGCATGGTTACCTGCACAATTTGCACACTTTAGGGTATCCTCCAGGGTTAAAGGACATTCTTTAGACCTATGAGGTCCTGCACATTTTACGCATTTCACAGGAAGCTTACAAGCTTCAGAGCTGTGAAAGAATCCCTGACACCGCCAACATTGAGAGGGCCCCTTTCTTCCTCTGTAACGCTCCACTGAGATTTTGGTGCCAAACATCTCAGTGAGCGTGTAAACCGTTTCAGACAGAGTGTTGTTTGCGATTTGCCCATAAAACAACGGCATTGGAGACTTAGTCTGAAATTTGGACAGTTGAGTAATGCTGACAACTGTAAAACCTTCCCTTTCAAGTTCCTCTTTAATTTCCTCAATAGGAGTGCAGGAGGGAAGTCCTCGAATAACTACTTTCATTGGTCTGTCAGTTTTAAGCATGAAAGTTTTGAACTCAGCACCCTGAGCTTCGAGGAGGTGGGAAAGGCTTCGGTGCTCTGATTCAGTGTCCACTGTGAGTTTTAGAAATTTACTGCTCATTGTACTTTTGAGCGAAGGGGCCTCTAATCTAAGAATACTTAGCATGACTTTGAAGTCAGCTCTAGGGGTAACGAAGAATGGCGGGATTTTTCTTCGTTTGGGTTGAGCAGGTGCCGATTCAGCATCGACATCGTCATCTAATGCAACCTCATTTATGCCTTCTGGCTGTTGAACAATTTTAATGCCATTATCGGCTTGATCAGTCCTAATATTTTTATTTTTACGAACGAGGTGGGCAGCCGGAGCTATAAATCCATCCTCGTCCGCAGTTCTCTTTTTACTAATATTTTTTTGATTTTTAGTAGGAGAGTTATTTTTATTTATATTCTCCAAATTCAATTTACGCTTTGGCGTATTAATTTTATTTTCTTTAGTGGTTGCATTAGACTCGCTATCTTTAACTTTTTTACAAATTACATTCACCTCATTTATGGTGGCTGGCAATTTAAAAAGGGGGATCCCTAGTCTTTTTAAAATAGTATTCAGGATCGAGCTCACCTGATGGATCTCTTTTCGGATTTGTTGATGTTCGTTCGACTCCTCAGTGTGACATCGAAGAGCCTGCGCCCAGCAGCCCAAGGTGTTCCTGCTAACAATGGCCTGGATTATATCCCTATGGTTCTCACAGATGAATTTATCAGTGATCTGCACTGATGAGGGAGAAACAGGTCTTGCTTTATCACTCTGGTCCATTTCTTCAGTTCCTTTCACAGGAGTAATCGGTAAAGGAATATTATTGGCATTCTGTACCACTTCTGGTACTTCCATTTCTTCATCATCTTCTTCACTGGATGAGGTAGAGGCACCCTTTCCGCTCGAGTCCTGAAAAGGACGTCAGGGTCGCACTCCCCTTAGATTTAATTTTTTGCCCATTATTTGAAAGCAGCTTCTTCTCCGTCAAAGACGGAGCATCTTTATTACCCAACCGGTCCATTCGGACGCCAAGTCAAGCTTCACCAAACAAGCGGCTGTATCTATCGTTTTTCTATCTTGAACATGATTGGCTGTTCTGGTCATGTGATTCATTGACATATTGTCTCTCAATGTGTAATCAAGCATGCCATTAAAATGCCCGTGCTCTTTGACATTGCACTACTCTTGTGGCAATAAAATTCAAATTCAAAATTGATATTGGAATATGTAACCGTTTTTCGGTCTCGTTTGTCTATTTGTGATTATTTCGAGATGAAGTTAATAATGTTTACACTAATAAAGTATCTAACATCATTGTTTTCATGTAATTAAACTGACATTGATCGTTTTTATTCACTACAAAAAATATTAATAACTTCTTTTATTAAGAAGTAAAAAATGTTTAAAATGTATTATCATTTCGAACTCATAAGAAAATATAAATATTTTTTCTTTCAAACTATTTTTAAAGTTAATTAGACAATAATTTATAACTCAAACTTTAAATAAAGGATGGATTTAAAAAAAAACATTTCAAGATTCAATAAAACTTCCTGAAAATTGGCAGTAAAATTAATATGTTTTAAGAACTATATGATGGATGTAAGAAAAGCATGACTCTATTGTTTATTTTTCTTTTTTTAAAGGTGAAACAAAGATCAGCTTTAATTTTTTTATCACTTTTTAAAATTATTTATTTAAAAAATGATAAGGATTATGTAAGTAAATCTATAAATTTAGTATAATAATGAGGAATTTTCTTAGAAAAATATTTGAAATTTTTTTAAAAAGCACTTTAGTCTCATAAGGTAGTTATAACCCAACATATTAATTGAAACAACTCTTTTCTTTTCTTTTATCGCGCTATACTTAATAGAATAGCTGATTTTCATGCTTCAAACTACTTCAGCACTTCCACCTTGATTAACTTCGAGAGCAATTTTGGTACATTTTTCTTTTCCTTCTACGCATTAACTCTACAAAAAAGTAGGGGGGAAATTATGAAAGAATTGAGATAAATTGCACATTTGTCATTTGACAATATTCATAATATTTTAATTTTCTTTGAAATTTAGTTTCAAACTTAGAATTACGTTCTTATTTAAAACTAGCCGCCTTTGGCGACCAGCTGGTTCGCCATGAGTAAAGCGTTCTAAAATTTTCAATTAAATCACATATTCATTAGCCTTGAAGTAATTCCGGGCATTGATTGACCTGAAATTAATATTTTCTTTAAGATGATGGACGGAAAGTTCTAAAAGTACACTTTTTCCTAATAATATTCTTTAATTTTATAAATCAGTTAGTTTTAACCATCGATTATGCTTCCAAAATATTAAAAAAAATCGGTGATGTTGTCAAAATATTAAATATGTTTTTTTAAAGAAAGCGAGAAAGGGAAAAAAAGTATTAAATTAATGATACAGATATTGCAAACGATTACATAAATATGCCATTAAGTCGGGACTTCAATGCATATCCTGCCTAAATTCAATCAGGTTTACCGTAAATAAAGAAGATTTATTGAGTTAATGATATAGATATTGCAAACGATTGTAGAAACCTTTGCTTTGCATTTATTTTTTAAAGAAAATATCACATTTTATATTTATTTTATTTTATCCAGTCACGTGCTTAAAAGTTGCATTTCTTTAGATTTATTTAGCGATGATAATTTTTTTTATTTGAACTTCCGGCTTATTTTATCCAGTCACGTGATAAAAACATGGTTAAAATATTTCTTTAAAAATTCGTTAAAAATAGAAGCTTACATTATAAATTAAACAAATTGATAGCGTTAGAAAGCTAATTTTTTAATCTTTAAATTGATGTAAAAATCATGTTTATGCAATCATATTTTCGGAAGTTATAGCGGAAAAACGTCAAAATTTTGTTTAAATTTTAATTAATCCAAATTCTAATTAAAAATTCGAAAAAAGGGCTCCGAGGTGCACATTCCGGACTTCCAAGGTATACATGTACCAAATTTGGTAGCTGTAGGTCCAACGGTCTGGCCTGTAGAGCGCCAACACACACACACACGCACATTGAGCTTTATTATGAGTATAGATAAATATATTATGGTAAAAATATGCGGGGAAATATCTTATTCATTGATATCTTACTTGCCGCTGTAGACTTTGTATTTGAGAATAATCGATGTTGATAACAGAAACTATATATGGTTATTATAATTTTGTATCATATTATATAGTACATGTTATGTAGGTTTATTTAATTTTTTGGGGACTTAAAATTTATTAGATTTTATTTGAATCTCTTATAGTATATACAAATCTCTTCAAATAAAAACTCTTGTCTTGTTAACACCATTTTATTTTCGTGCACATTCTGTACCACTTCAAGTTGACTGTTTCAGATTAGGACACCTCTCTCAGTACTTGTATTGGATGTCACGCCTCGAACACAGAATCCATTTTTCGTCAGATACAAAACGAATGAACAAAAATTAATCACTCGACAAAAACGCCATTTATGGGCGTGAACCTGAAACAACAAATTAATTGAATTAAGAACATCAGATTAGACTGATCATGATTCCTTCACCAACTGTCTTTATGTGCTAAATTTTTTTATAGACGTTATAGTGTTCTCTTAACTAATTTACGAATGTTCTCTTTATTGTGGATATAATACCACCAAATATCATTAAAAATATATCTTTTATTTTAAAAATGGAGTTTAAAATTTAGTTTTTAGTAGTGTAAGGATATTAAGGTATTAAATAATTAATGAAACAATGAAAAAGGTCGGAATTTGGATGGAAAAATGGAGAAATTCGGTATAATCATCAAAGTTTAGGCGAAAATTACAACGAAACTGAATTCGTATCATTAAAAAGTAATTCTAATTTTTAAAATTATTTAAATAGTAAAATTTTTTGATATTTTCTCATTTAAGATTTAATTTTAATTTAACTTCACTCCAGCATTAAGAAGTATTATTGATAATTATGCTTAGAGATATATTTAAATTTCCAGTTAGGAAGCAAAATTCGTCGATAAAAAATGGCAACAGTCTTAAGAAGTCTTAAAAGTAAGAAGAGGTATTTTATCTACGTACCCTACCGTCGCGCCATCTGCATTAAAAAATAAACGAGTTTTGTAGAAGATGGTGTTGAGCGGTGAGCAGCCGGGAAGAGCGTCAGATTAATGAGTGTGATTAATGGTGAGTTGCACTAAATGAGCAATTTAATGCTTTCTTTCATGGGCATCGACGACAACTATTTTAAACATATTTGTTGTATTAATTATTTTCTTATAAAGAAAAGATTTTTTTAAAACTATTTCCAAGAAATATCTGTAAATATAAATTAATAATAAATGTTCTTGATAAAATAGAAAAAGTGTATTCAGTGTATTTTAATATCGTGAATATTTTAATTAATTATTCAGTTAGGTTGTCGAGGTAGTTTTAAATATGTATGTAATTTCTTGTCTAATATAATAATTTTTACTGTTGGAAATAGCATGATTTTACTCTTGATTGTACGATATTTAAAACATTTACTGCGATTTGAGTATAAATCGTCATGACATTTAGTCATTAATCTCACATTTGATATATATTAACTTTTTCTCCTTTTAATAAGTTTATTTTATGAATATTTTAAAACGATTATTTTAGTTATGTTTGAAAACTAGAGCAGAACTGACAGTAAGAATGTACTAAATGAACTTGGCATGAAATGTTGCGTTTTGCAATTATATCATTTAAAACTTTACAAGTGAAAGATTTATTATCTTATCTTAAATTGTAACTCTTGAAATGTTTGCTATAACTATGACTTACAAATTTTTCTATGATAAAACTATCACCAAAATAACACGATAATGCTTTCTATTAGTTTTCCTCGGATAGCAATAGTTTATTTAATCATTCCATTTTATTTTTAATCTTTTTGAATTGATAGCTTATGGTTTTAGTTAAATATTCAACAGTTTAATCACATTTTAAAGTAATAATTTCAATATTTCTAAATTGCTTCGTCCATGGCTTTTTATGAAATTGCAAAGTTTTTTTTTTTCTTTCTTCCATAATTTAGACTTTATTAGTCCGTATCAGAAAATTTCTGTTAGTTCAACTTGTTTCAACATATTTTTTTAATTAAAAAATTCCTTTTACTGAAAATATTTAAGTTAATCAATAATATTTAAATAAATAATTTAACTTATATATATATATATATATATATACAAAAAAAAATTGATAGAATTATGCGGTAAACTGTGCGTTTGTTAGCAAAACTGTAAAAATAGTGTACTAAAGTTAGAAAATTTAGTTCCAAAAATCGTTAACAGATGGCGCTCTGCGCTGAACACTCTTTCTCTGAATGGAGTCATAAAAAAAAAAAAAAAAAAAAAAAAAAAAAACCCCGATAAAATGATGTGGTCTTTGGAATCAAAATACAACTTTTTGAAACTGTTCACCGTTTGAAACAAAGAGGTGGCGTAACGGAACAATGAAATTTGACATCACGTCTTGCAATGTCTCAACGGAAATGGAATCACATGCAACACCAATCAACGATTCAAATTCATCTAGAGTGGCGGGATTGTTTCTATAGGCAGTGTCTTTCAATGCTGCCCACAGAAAGAAGTCACAAGGAGTCAGATCGGGAGTCATTTTCATTTTTGACGTCACATTGAAAGCGTCTATGGGCATTGTGATTAGAGCGCCATCTGTTAACGATTTTCGTAATTAAATTTTTTAATCTTTTGAACAGCATTTTTACAGTTTTGCTAATAAACGTACAGTTTACCTCATATTTCTATCAATCTTTGTTGTATAGATATTTAATTTTGAAATCAGGGCTTATTCGCTAATCACTCTGTAAGAATTTCTAAAAATTAAGCACAAAGTTAAAATTATTTCTCAAAATAAGATAGTTTTTATTATTTTCGTGTTATAAATAGAATTTACCTAGAAGAATGCCTCAAAATAATTTAGCGCATGTGGCTTAATGCTGTCCAAATCTGCCACTGCCTCACATTTCTTTTATTTCTGAAATATAGTTGCTCATTTCCAGAGTTAAAGGAAAATATTTCCACATCTATTTTGAAATTAAATATCTGAAATAATATTAATTATCTAGTTGATATATCCGGCTCTTAAGATTAAAACCCTTTAAGATGCAATTTTTAATGTTAAAACTACTCTTGAATTACATATATGAACAAAAACCTTTTTCTTGTATGACATTTTTTTGGGAACTAAAATATTAATCGTCGCAATAGATTTTTTTCATACACAAGTATTAATCACATTATTAGTGCTTAAAAAATTGGGAAAAAAAAAAAAAAAAAAAAAAAAGACTTCCAAGGAAATTATGGTGAAACATTTCAATCTCTAAGCAAAGTTGTTGCTAGATACAAGTTGATTTCAATTAAAATTCCTCTTTCAAAAATATGCATATTAACATTAAAAAAAATTGCTGGTCAGATATTTCATATTATTAGTGTGAAACAACAAGAATTTGTTTTTAGAAAGGAGAAAAAATAGTTCAAACATTCAACAGTCCATCCTCGGCAATATAATGCCACAAGGAATAGAAAAAAATAGCTTTTTAACTATCCATATTCGGGTGGGGGGAACTGTAGAAAAAAACTCAAACTAATGAAATGAAAATCAAGGATAGAAGGTGTTTAAGGATCAATATTGTTAAGGATTTAACCACCGGGTCCGCTTTTGTAGTGGGTGTATGGTGTGATCAGCAGGCCTCAGTAAGAAACAAATACGACGTTTACGCGAAGACAGGATATCCCAAAGACGACAAATATGTATACGCAAAATGAACACACAGCAACAACAATAGCCCGCAAATAGAAATCCCGTAGCAACAACGCCCACAGCACATAAAGTGGCCAGACAAAATTCAGCGAGAGGGGATTCTTGGATCTTCACTCTACGGTCTCTCCAGATGGCTGAAATACTCCTCTGTCTCTTCTTGCTTTAGCTGACAACTAACTACTACACACGACACGACTCTGCTTCCACAGTTGATAACAGGATTCGATGCTCACAGATCAGTTCCTATTGGATGGATCGTGAAAATTCTAGATGTTTCTAACACTATCCATTTTGTCGCAAAAATCACCAAATTCTTCTACAAGTTTGTCACCAAGCTCTGAGCGGCACCCGATCAATACCCACAGGGCTGACCGTACAATGGTCCCAATGATTCAACTAACCATGCTGGGAAGCACCTTTACTGGTTTGTAAAGATATGCTGGAGGCTGTTTTGTCCTGCCAGCTAGTTCTGCAACGGATCGGAAAATCAATTTCGAAAGGCAGCTTTGCATGAAATCTTTATCTCCGTTTATTTTTGCTTTGAAATGACTTCTTCTACTAGGTTACATTTTCCATGCTAAAGCAAAATAACTACACATTAAAAAGCACCAATAAAAGACTTTTCTTCAATTAATTCGACGATATATTTTTTAAAAATTTAATAATGGACTAAAAATATAGAAAAAAAATATTTCTAAATTGTATCAATTTTAAACAGTTTGGAACATACACATGCTTAGGATATTAAAACCACGACACATTTAATATATTTATTATATAGTGTTTGAATAATAATGTTAATGCAAACATATAAATATTTATAATTTGGTGAAAATATAAGGCGTTTTTAAATTGTGTGAAAAAGGATCACATCATGAAATGAGCTTATATAGTTCATTGTGTGCGTGCGTTTTGGTTATCACTTTGACAAGATGTCATATTGTTTTATTCCATCTAAAATTCTATACACATATTCATTTCTCGTTACAAAGAAATTTGCAAAAATTTATCTTGCTAGCTTCCTTTTTATTTCAGAGGATACTGTCATTTCAAATTCACAACCCCTATTTTCGATTTTTTCATGAGAAATCAATTCTTACTTAAAAAGTAACTTTGAAAATTATATTTTCTAGATGAGTTTAAAATAATAAAAGTATAATGTAAATGTGTGGTTACATTATTCATGCCATCAGATAACGTATTTGAAATTGTAAAAGAAACAGAATTTTCAAAAAACATTATAATAAATAAGCTGCATTAATTTTTAATAAAATCATAGCAGTGACAATGAAATTATAATGCTTAGGGAAACATGGAAACTTAGGAAAATTGTAGGAAAACATGTTAAAAAAATATCGATTTGTAAGGATATTTTTTTTAGATAATATGAAATACTTCCATTCCACTTTTGTTTTATTTCAAATAATTTAAAAGGATTTAATGCGTAATGCTCTGAAAAGGATTAAATGCATAATTATTTAATTTTATGCATGAGCAAAATTTTTTCCCTCATAAAAATGAGAGAAAATCAGTTTGGAGTCCCTTTTCCATGCATCAGAACTTTTTCGGTAAATCATTTATTTCACTATTCTTTTTGGAATAACAATAATAAACATAATGGCCAAAAAGAAAGTTAAATTAAATTAAAATATGAATAATATTTGTGATTGGAATTAGTGAATATAGATTAGCTGATAAAAATAGCTATCCTGTTACATAAAATAATTTTTTTGAAATTAAAATCAAAAATGGTTAATGTATTTGGCCGTTAGTGGGCTGTAATTTACATAATTTTTTTTTTTAAAAATCGCCATTCTGGAATAAGTCATCAAACTGACCTTCGAACCGCCCTAAGACACACGGTTAAAACCTCGCAAGACTGAATGACCGGACCGCCGCTACAGCAACACGGGCTGGAACTGTGGTTGAGTCTTAAGGGCCGTCACCGGCCACGGTACAACCCCCCCCCGAAGGGAGTACATCCCATTATCGATGGGTGAGCCAGTGCCACGACCCCCGATAACATGTATGCACCATAGGCGAAGAAATATATTTGAAATGTCCTTATCAAAAATATTTCGCAGTAGATATAATGTTTAGTGAACGCAGAGGGATGACAATTGCATTTCAGAGCAGAAATCAGAAAATGTGTATAGATTGGAAATTTGGTCTGAAGTCAATGCATGATTGAATGATGAAATGAAAAGCTCTTCTAAAATAGGAAAGGAAAGGACACTTGATGAATTTAGTAAAGTAGGAGTGATAAATATATAGTTAAATAAGAAAGTTCCACAAATGTTTCAAAGTTTTGTTTTATGTTTTTTGAAGTGTGAATAGAATGGAATAATATTTTGTAAAATATTGCTTTCCAGGATTTGACGTGCAGCAAATAGTACTAAAACCATTTTTCTGTAGAATTGTCTTGAAATTTATGAATAATATTTTTCACTTATTAGTTTTTTTGCAAAATAAATAGTTTTAAATCTAGGGGAGATACACCTACTGGGAAACCTGCCCTGCACTTAATGCAAAAAAGGTAATGTATACCAGGCGCCGTACCTCCATGGTGATGTGGAAAGCAGTTGCAATTTAATTATTAATGGGTTCGATAATATATGTATATTAATTTGCATTGTATGGATGTTAAAAAAACGATATGAAGAAGGGAAAATAATTCCATCTGCCTGTTTGGCGCGTAGAGACTCAACGTTGGGAGAATGAAGTGTCACCGCTCGTTGTGACGTCACGAAACACCACAGGGGCCTTGTTATCGGGGGTCGTGCCAGTGCCCTCACCTAGTATTGATCTGGGTTGGCCAGATCCAACCACCTTACCAGAAGCATCTCATCCTCATTTCGAGGTGCCCTCCCGGGGAATGCCATTCTGGAATAAATTCAATCTAAAATAAATGATTTTTAGATCAGTTGTTTGAGCATGTTGTCAAGCAACTGATTAAATAAAATGTTTCAAAACCCCGACAATCATCTTATAACACTTACATGCTTATTATACGTTGTAATAACTGAAATGTCAATTTTCCCAATAACAGATATTCTAACTAACATCAACAGCCTTTTAATTCACGGAACTTTTCATATTCTCTGCAACAATTTTTAGATTTGATATAATGAATAATCCTTATCACCAGAACTTTGTGGAATATTATGTTCATTATGTACACATTTTTTTTAAAAAAAATTTCTCCATAGTATCATTTTTTATACTTATAATGAGAAGATTAATTTTGGAACAATGTAGAATCAAAAAAATTTCAGTAAAAATTGTATTTCTACAAATATATATATATATATTGTGGAATTATTTACAAAAAAAAATGATGGGATTTTTTTTTTTTTGTAGATATATAAGACCCTTTCATCATTTTGAATGTTCCCAATATAAATGGTATTATTTGCACCTCCACAGCTTCTGGATAGGACTTTTAGAAACAAAAGGGGGGGGGGGTCAAATTATTCACTTGCCAGAAATGAGAATTCGTCTACACAAATTAATATTTCATCTAATTTTTGTCTCATGATTTGATATTGCAACGCTCATCTGCAGACTAATCAAACTAAATATATGTAAGTTTTAACTGTGTGTTCATGCCATCTTTTTAATGAGCATCTGATTCAAGTGAGAATATAAATTTTGTCTTTAAAAAGTTTTCTTAACCAGGTTATAATGAGATTCATTTTTAATAGAAAACAGAATGAGATTAATTCATGTGTTTAACAGCTGGTATAAATGTGAAAGGTATAATGTATTTTTTTAAAAGCAAAACAAAGAGTAAAGTGAAATAATTTTTGATATGATTTCTTTAACAGAATAGGAGATGTAACAAATGTTAAATCAAATCTGTCTAAAGGTTGAGCATCTATTTGTATTTTCAGTCTGTCTGTATATAAATGCAAACAAATTAAACAAACTAGATGAATGAAATATTCTCTAAGTTAAAATTATTATATTCATCAATGTCAATCTTTTTGTGTGTATCACAGATCGTGAAAACACAAAAATTTAATAAGCAAAATGGATGACATTTGGTAAACATCTTCACTTAAAGAGTGTTATATTTGATTCTTTTCAAATGTTATTAAATTGATATGGCTTGAAAGTTTGAAGATATATTATTTCCTCGCGTGTTTCCAACCAGACCTTCGAAGCGAATCTGGCATTCAGCCAATTCGATTTTTAATGCATTGTGATTATTGTTTGTATTCATGTTTGAGTCAAAGAATAATTCTTTTGCATTTTTCCTTAATTTTATAAAGAGCATCTTATGAACAATCCAGTATAATATCATATATTGCCTATTCTGAAGCGTATTTAGAATAAAATATGGCTATTCCATCCTTTAATATATAAAAAGTAATAATATATAAAAGTTTTCTTTTTAGAGAAATACTTTTAAGACCTTAAATTGTTCCTAACATAGAGAAGTGAACAATATATTGCCATTGCACTAAAAAAAATATCTCATATCAAATCCTCAAATAGTTACTAACTTATTAGTTTTACAGAAATTAGGTAGTGGCTTTTTCTTTTGCTTCAAAATTTCAAAGTATGATCTATTGCACATAAAATGGAACCAAATCTAATTAGTAAAGCATATTTGTTCACTAAATATACTGGATTGTAATTGTATAAAAAAAAGTTTTCAATATTTTAGTATCAAAGGTATCTTGTATGTAATGAATGCATTTTTTTAAAAAAAGAATTAGTTGGTTTTTCACTACTTTGAGATTCACACATTAAATATACTGCAATTAATGAAAAAAAAATCTATTTAGAAGACTTTTTAACAATAAATCCGTAAAAAAAAATTATTTTTATCATCATTCAGCGATCATTGCTCCATTTGGATTCATGTAAAATGTAAAGTACTCTAAAGTATACTTGCATGTATATAACAATGGATTCATTTTCCAAGAAAGTTCTACATGCTGTAGTCTCAAAGAAATACAAATCAATATAGAAACAAAAAACTGTGAATATCTTATATTATCTCTTAAACATCATTATAAAGTGTATATTATTCAATGAATTTTATAATAATATGACTTTTTTATCATGTATAATATTTGGATGGTTTTTAATTGCTTCAATTTGAACAATGCTAAATTTTAATGAATAGCATTGCCAAAAAATTTGTAATGTAGTAATTATGTGTTTTTCTTCAATTTCATTTTAAATTTCTAAAAAAAAATGTGATGTTTAATTATTTCTAGATACTAACCCTCGTATGGACAAGAAATCTGCTTCATAAAGAGAGTTAAACAGTTAAATTTAAATTTTGTCTGTTGGTTTCTATAAATGAAAACTATATATGAAAGTTTTAGGTTTTCAAGATTGAGAAATGAAATATATTTTTCTGCACCTCTTTCTGCCTCCTTTTTGTAGTACATGCTGTAACACAAGATTACAACTTACCACATTTTTGAGACCTTCTACATTTTTAAAGTTTTTGAAAAAGAATAAAATATGCTCCATGCCATCCCTTCAAAAAAAAAAAAAAAAAAAAAAAACCCTGCTGATCCAGTGTTTTTATTTTTATTTGAATATTTTGTATCAGTAATTTTAGTTTTACCAATCAAGAAACAACTATTTATTTATTTTCTTCTGAAGTCAGTGAAAATGTATCATTTTTTAAAAATGAAGACATTACAACTATTTTTTTAAACTGATGAAGGCATGCCTAGTAATATTTGTACTATAATTAATTTTTCTACTTTATTATTTGATTATTGGATATAACTAATAAGCTTGGGAACCCTTCACAATATTTTGAGAGAATTTCGGAGTCAGATATTTCAATTTTTGATTCATTTGCTCTTTCAAAATATCTTAGCTGTTTTCTTCAATAATATAAACAGGTTTATATCTAATGGCATGACTTGTACTAAGAGATATGGATAAAAAAGATGAATTACATGATTCTCTCTTGCTGTTGCAATGATACAATATGCCATATGGTCTAACATCTTTATCATAGAAAGGATAGAAAATGACATTAATTACATGTCTTACAGAGAGCTTCATCCAAAATTCAAAGAATAATCAGATTCAATTATTGTTTAAGTTAAACCTAAAATTCAGATCACTTCACCTCACTTTAATAAAATTATTCTAAAATAAAAATAGCTTAAATAAAATTAACATATTTTGATAAAATATGGAAATACATTCTTTACCAATAAAAACATTCCAAGAATGGTAAGGTTTGCAAAATCTCTGAATGCGAAAAATTTTAGAGGGAAAAAATAATGTTTCTAGAAACAGAGTATTGAATATTATATGATGTATTATAAATGCTTACTAAAATAATGCTACCTAATTCAAAAAATTTAGTTAATAATATTATTTGTTATATAAATATTCTGTAAAAAAAACCCACAGTATGCCATTAAAATAATCAATTGCCTTTTCTGTCTATAAACTATTCATTTTACTTCTCCCAAGTCAACTTTATTATTCTTTTTCCAAATAGAATATCAATGCCTTTAAAAAATTAAGATGATTTGGTAATTTTTTGAAGATTGATTTTGTATAAAATCTTTTATTCACAATAAATACAGGTGATTAGATATCAATTATCACAAACAGTTCACATTTATCTTCATTTTCATGAACTTGCATATTTGAATACGTTATGGCTTTAACTTCGGTACCCTGTAAGAACAAACAATATATACAGATTTATATATATATGAATATTTTAAATATTAGAAATAAATTTCAGAAAAAGCCCCAGACATGTGGAAATAAAATTAATTTATTTACATTTCTTTATCAACAACATTTGCAATCAATAGCTGATTACCTAGTATAGTTTAGGATGAAAATCTCACCAAATGTTTTATCAATAAAATATTAACTATGTAATAATTTATTAAATACCTGTACTAGTATCATTATTCTAAATCTAAAATCTTTGGATTTTATCGGCATTGAAACTATTTACGAATTTTAATTTTTATATATATGATTAAAACAAGCTTATAATACAATACCTGAGGATGTTTGTCCAAATCAAAAATTTCTCCATACCTAAATTTGAAAAGAAAAATTAATAATAATCAAGAACATTAATAAAAATCATATAATACAGAATAACATGGCAGATTTTACTGAACATGAAAACAACAACAACAAAAAGAAAGTTATATTTTAATTGTGATTTATCCCTCATCTCCTAACCTACTGAAACTAATATTGGTATTTGTCAATAAAACGGGGACCAAAAATACCATGAAACTTTTTTTTGCCAAATTACAAAAATATACACATATACATAAATATATATAAGGCAAACAAATATTTTTTAAAGCAGTGTCATGGTCAAGGAGAGAGAAAACATTTTTCAATTTTTAATTTTCGCTTTATTTGAATCCCGGAGGCATAATTTATGTACAATCAAGAAGTGATAAGGTACTTCAATCTATGTCACAACACAAGAGGGGAGGGGGATTGACAAAAATACATTTCCTGATGATTATATACCATGAGATTCTGATAGGGATTTCTTTACATACGCTGATTTAGGTAAGGGGAAAATGGATACATTTCAAAAGAATTTGTTTTGATCAATAGATTTTTATCCCTTTATTCAGAGTGTGGGAACTTGTTGAATTCAGCAATGTTATAGAACTTGTGTTGAAGTAATTAAATAAAAAAGGCAGAATTGGATCAGGAAATAAGAGAATATTGTAGAATGAAGGTAATAGGGCAAAATTACGATTAAAAAATTGAAGAATTAATTTAAAATCTATATTAAGATTTAATATAGATTTTAAATTAACTTTACACACAAACATAATAAATATGTTCATAAATATAGATTAAATGACATGTAAATCCCGTGCTATATAGTTTGACGATTGAAATAACCATATTGGCGATTTATTTATTTTTTAATGCTTTTTGGTTGCTGTTACAATTCATAAGTATCCTAATATCTTAGGTATCAGTAAAGAAGAAAAAATTACTTAAAATATTTTTGAAAAATACTAAAAATAATAAAATAATTGAGTTGTGCATCTAAAATTTGTAGTAACAAGTACAATTAGTATTTTCAAATATTTTTGTAATATATTGCATTAAAAGTATTAAATGAAAAGGAGATCTTCAGATTATTTTGTGGATGATGATCCTATATTATTATTAACACTTTGCAAAGATCAGATGCTTTAGATCTCCCATGTTCCAGCCAAAGGGAAAAGGAAGTTTATCTTTCCAATTGTTAAAGGGATTTGGAAGATTTTGATGATTTAACATAAATTTGTTAATATCTCTTTTGATGTAACATGTTTTGTAATGATCAATGGCAAATTTAGTTTCGATGAGGCTCTAAGATATCCAAGATATGAGGATCTCTATAAACCTATTTAAGTATTGCATTTAACATTTGTGGCATAAATTCTTCTTTGGATAATTTTTGGGGAAGGCAAGAAAGTAGACTCAAAGTTATAGCTTGCCCATAAGCTAAATCCTGAATTTCGCGATTTTGAAGAGTATTCTAATGACATCTGTGGCAAATGAAGGCTTTAGTATTTCCTAGAAAAGGAGAATTCATTTAAAATGAATGACAATACAGCTGTATGAATGAACAGGCTTTAGTATTTCCTAGAAAAGGAGAATTCATTTAAAATAAATGACAATACAGCTGTATGAATGTGGAATTGGTATTCGGCTGATGCAAAATGGATTAGCAATTATTATCTTTAGACATTTAATATTTATATATATTGAATCAATGTTATCTTGTATTCATGAAATATCAGCAGTATTAGAGTCAAATAAAAAGGTAAAAGGGGTAATATAGGGTTTAGTATAGGAAAAGGAAGTGAACATTTAGAACCTGCAACAATTGAAATGTGTGTTCAATACAGCATTTCTTCTAATATATTTTTTCCAAATTTCCTCATAGTACCATAGAATATTTGATCCTATAAAACCTGCACATGATAGTTTAAAAATAGTGTCTTGAATGAATAACCATTCAATTGCAAAATAAAAATCTGTCACTAAATCTCATAGAAAGAGTTCTGAAGGAGTTACATATCAAGAAAGGCAACAAATAGAATATGCTAAACTAAATCATGATAATGAAATTTTATACCTCTAGATCTTTACTACTAATAAAACATGTCAACATTAAAAAAAATAGCAATGCACAATTTCAATTTTTTGAACTTTTAGCAAAAGCTTTTAAAAGTGTGTAAATATATGAAAAAGAATACAATCTTTAAAGTATCTAAACAAATAATTCTATAGAAGAAAAAGATGGCCAACATTTTAATTTTTGCATAAAAATATAATAAAAACCAACATTTAAGAAAATCCATCAAACTTTAAATACAATCATGTATATTATGAATAATTGATTAAAAAATTATCATGAATTACTTTAAAAGCATTGTGTTATTTTAACTTACCCTCTAGCTTTTATCTTGAAATTCTGTCGATCAAAGCTTAGAATTTTTACTTTCTAAAAACAAAAGAAAAAAAAAAGTAAAATTAATTAAATTTTGTAATGAATAAAAATTGCATTAAATTTTTTTTGCATAAAATATTAGTTCTTAATTTGAAGTATTTTATTTTGATGCTAACATATGTTTGAAAAGTAATGTTCCACAAATATTCTTGTCAGCAATTATAAAACTATGTACAAATTAAACTACGATTTGGTAGAAAAAAAGTTCAAGAATTTTTATCCATTTTTATCTTTTTGAAGTAAATTTATTTACATTTTTCTCTGATAATAATTTTAAAAACTTTGGAACTTGGATTTAAAAAAAAATCCACAATAATGACCTAACATCTATCTGTGTTAAAAAACAGGTAACAAAATTTCCAAATCTAAAGATCATTCTTTTTTTTTTTTTTTTTCCCAGAATAACATTTCCACAAAATTTTAATTTAGAAAAAAAGAGCAACAATATAAAAATATATATTCACTCAAAAAGTTTTAAAATATTGAATCAAAACTAGAAATTAAAAAATCAAGAAATTCAACAACAAAACAAAAAACAAATTTAAGTCAAATCAATTAATAAAAATATCCTCATAATATTTTAAGACCTCACAGAGACAGAATCTTTAACAATTTTAATTATACTTTTTCTCTTTTCACCTATTTGATAGACTGAATTTTCACAAACGAATTTGAAAGAAATGGGAAACAAAATGCTCTATTTGATATGTGATGTATGCAACTAAAGCACTTAAAATTTACACCATTGTTTACTAATTAACATTAGAATCTGTAACTGTTTTATGTATTTTCCATACAAATAAATGTAATTTCATTGCATGCAAAATAGGATTTTTTTTTTCTGTACTGCCAGCAGCTAGATTTTTTTCAAAAAATCATTCTACTTAATAATCATTACCTTTGCAATATTTTTCATTTTATTTAATTTATAATTTGATGTTTCATCTTAATTTTTAGTCTTTAGGCATCTTTTGTACAAAAACTATAATTTCAATCATAATCACATTTTTTATACATATTTTTAATTAAAAATTCATCAAAAGTTAGTAATGAAATGTACACAACGTTAATGTAACAATATAGGTTAAGTAGGATAAATAGCCAAATCAAAACTTAAAAAGCAACCAAACTGAGAGCTGATGCTAGCAAACATGTTAATTCATTTACTTGATTTTCAAGTTTTTTTAAAGCTTTATATAACTAAGCTACATATAGATTTCTAGACAAACAATACTAAACATTGGCATTAAAAAAGATTTATGTACAAATATAAAACATTTTTTAAGTAACAAAATGATTGCAGTTTTATTTGCTTAGATGAAATAATAAACCTTTGAAACTGAATTTAACAGACTATGTAAGTAATGTTTTAATCACAAATATAGTAGCTGCAATCCTTTAAATATAAAAACTGGGGTTTTCTCCACTTTCTATGCATAATTTTTACATTAATTCACATAACATTTACATTAATTCTAAGCATAATGTTTTTAAATTTGATTTCACTCTCACGCAAACATCTCTTTAGTAAAACTACATACTTAGATATTTTTTTTTCAGACGATTTCTTGGTTCAAGTATAATAGTAATAAGTAAAGTTGATTTCATCAAATTTCTTTTTGTATATATTAGTTATCGGCTAGTACATTATTAAGAGGCAGGGAATTTTAATATGCGCTTAAAGGATTTTACAAAATTTTATCTTACCCTGCCAATAAAATAAGGTTCTGCACTGAATACATACAAGAATTCATCTAGAAAATGGAACAAAAGAGAAAGCATATCATGACCTGTAAAAAAAGAGTATTATTATATTATTTGTCATCTATAATATGATTCAAACAATACATAAAAAATATGCAAGAAATCAATGTGGTGTGGAAGCTTTTCAATTTCAGCAATTTTACAGAGCACATTGTTCTATTGTGTAAATAAAAAAGGTGGAATTGGATCAGGAAATAAGAGAACATTATAGAATGAAGTTAATATGGGGTAAAATAAAATAAAAATTAGGAAATTAATTAGGATTAAATTACATTTTAAAATAACATTACATGGTTAAAAAGACAGGGAAAAAAAGAATGAAAGTTGTCAATTTTAAATTTACCTTCAGCTTCTATATCTTGAGACATCAAAATATCAACTTTATCTATTTCAGTCATATATGCAAACATTGAAACAGCAATCTAAAATAAAAAAGAATAAATTTAATAACAGAGTTGAAAAAAACAATTAAATGAAAATAGAAAAATTTGATTAAGAAAATTCAAGATATTACAATAGTTAAAAAAAAATAAAAATAAGGACATTTTCTGAAAGGGCACTTACAGAAAAACCTATATGTAGATAGTTTAACAATTAAATATAGAAGGCAAATAACTCCTCATGAATATTTTTTTCAGAATATATAGTTTCTTGGCCAACAGTGATAACAGAATGAAAATTTTTGCGGCAATGATATGGCCGTATATCAAATCATAATGCCATGCATCAAGAGATGCTATATGTTTCTTGGATATTTTGAACAAGAGTATGTGTAACAAATGCTATGTATGTTTTGTAACGGGATTTCACAAATTTTAATGGAACATAATGTTTCATTAAAATTTGTAAATATAAATTTTTAATAAACATAATGAAATTTTAACAACATAATAAACATAAAATTTTAATGAACATAAAACTATCACAAATTTTTTTCTTAGAAAATTAACCTTAGTCTAAAAATTACAGATATTATAATGAAATATGAATAAATATAAATCACTTTCGCTTGGTGAAACCACTAACATGATCCTGAAATGCTGACTAACTGAAGATCAAACAACTAATTTTACAAGCCTAACTTATCCTAAAAATTTGTCAGAATTCTAAAGGACATGTTCAGGAATTTATCATATACTTATATACTTAAATTGAAAATTATTTTTATGCAAAAAGCACCAATATAATAAATGAAATTATTTTGCAACAGTATTGAACTAAAATAAATATATATATATTCATAAAACTTATCATACATATCAGTGAATAAAGTGAAGCTAAAAAGAAAGGGTGGAGGAAGATGAAAAAGGAATTAGAACAACCACAAAAAAAGTTCCATTAATGATACAAAAGAGTAAAAAAAATTTCAAATAACTTACTTGTTCAAAAGCTTCTTCAATTGTGTCTCCCCCTGAAATCCTTTGTTAAGAAAACCACTTCTTGAGAATATATAATAATATAAATGACATATGAAATGAGGGGATGGATTTCAAATTTTTAAGCTCTTATATCTCACAAATCAGAAGAAAAAAAATATATATATAACAGTATAAAAGCAATTTCTGATTAAAAATCATTATTGTTCATAATCAGCAAATAAAAAAATTAAATTTATAATTCTATATCCAATTTTACGAGGAAATATTCAGAAATGAAGCTCTATCAAAGAAATGATAAAATTTTATGAAACATGAGAAGAAAATATCCGAAATATAGAAATGTACTTTAAAATGAGCAAAGACTAGTAGTTCAATTTATCAGCAGAAACTACCCCTTTCATGTCAAAAAGAACATCATATTCAACTTTTTTCTAACATTTAAAACTACAAGAAAAACTCCACTTTGATAGTATATTTATAGGTAATAAAATAGATTCTTAAAATCAGAAATCAAACTATCATTAATCGTTAAAGTGTTGTTGTTATTGTGACTTATGGCACTTTACAAGCCCGACGACTGACATGTCAGCGATTTAAGATGAATGTTCCTTGTTTTTCAGTAGCACCAACTAGGGCCAAGGGTATGACTTGGCTACATCATGCTTCACATTCGCTTGCACAACCCCTTTTTACAGGGTGGCACATTCACACTACTCACAGATAGAATGCAGAATAACAGTCCTGTCCAAATTGGTGCGCCCAGAGCACTAGGAAGACACTACTGTGCCAGAATGATGGCATTAAAGTGAACTTTGATTTATTTAAAGTGGTGCCCTTCAAATACATTATATTCATTCCAATTACCACAGAAGATAAAAAATGATCCTTCATACTAATACTTTCCAAGATAATGCACCAAAAAATATGTTTTTGTAGTAAAATCAACTATAGATGATTCAAGATATAACTTCTCCCAACTCCACAACCTACGTTTCTTTTATGAAAAGAATCAAAATCATAATTTTAGATTCTTCCTTTAGTAACACATTTTCTTTGTCCTTGAAATTAGGTATCTTGTTTTCTTCCATATTTGATGCCAAACAGCCTTAAATTATTATAAACAGCCAATTTTCATTTATGAAAAATCATACATGTGTGTGTATATTATATATATATCATCAGAAGCTTTTAAAGTGTTATTTGTTGATTTAACATAAATTTAAATACTCTAAATAATGCTCTTCATCATGCAATAAATTATTACCAATGCATGAAAATAGAAGTTTTTAAGAAGCTAAAAAGTTGTTCTTTATCACCTCATGATCAAAACTTTCAAAGGTAAGTAGGAAATACAACCCAATTTCTCAAAAGAAAGTCTAAAAATGGAAATTTAATCTTGCTCACTGGCATATTCTATGGATTCATAAAATGTATGTTACTTATTTATTAAATCTATATATTACCTTACTATTCTGCAATTTATATACAAAATAATGCTGCAAAATATAATTTTGTAACTTACTATGAAAATAAATGATTCAGGAAATAAATAGTAATAAACATGAAAGTTTTTTTTCCCCATGTTTGCTGTTAAATTCAGCAATTGTTTGAAAATAACAGCATAAAAAGTGGAAAAGTGTTTTGAGTGTGTTTATCTGGGATTGCCTTAAAGAAAGTAAATGCTTCCCACTTTACGAAGGCGTCGCAGTGTTGTACTGTTTTAACTATTTAAAATCACTCTTTGTTCTTTGTACCCTTCTGAACTCTTCCATACTTTGAGGAACTTTAGGTTTAATGTATGTGTATATATATACTTGGTACTTGTGTTCTCAAAAAACGAAAACAGCACCATAACTGAAAATAGAATAATTTAAGGATTAATGAACTTAATATATTACACTGGAACCAATCAATGACAACAACAATAGTAACAAAATAGTATAAGAAAAAATTAAATGTCTGAAAAATTAGTTTTTCATATGATAGTCAAAATTAGAATTTAAAAATTAAAACATTTTTAACTGCCCTATGGCATTTTAAAACAGCATTGTATAGATCCAGTATCATTTTCAAAACAGAAATCAATATTTTTGCTTTTATTTGTTTGCAAGAATGAAATGTTTTTCAGAACAAAAGTATTAAGAAAAATGAAACGATTTTAACATCATCGAAAAAATAGCAGTAAATGATGTGAAAAGGATACATGCATGGAGCCTAAAAAAATTAGAACATAAATATTAATATAAACAATAAAAAAATTGAATAATATAATTTCATTCATAAAATCAACCATAAATATATGTATACAAAAAGTTTAATATAATTATGGTAATTAATTCATATTTTTCTAAGGTGTAATAATTTATGCAATATAAATAAATAAAACTATAAAAAAAACATACAAAATGTTAGTATTTTAAGTTTTGAAGTGAAAAAATAAAGAAATAAATAACATGGCAGAATGTTATGCATTTAATGAAATCAATGAGATCTGATAAAATTTGTTTTAAATTTTTTATCATTTATTTGGTGAATTTCATCATGTATAAAATCATAGCTAAAAAAATGAACAAAACAATATCCTAAATCTATTTTAAAAATTAATTTCTTTGAAAAGATGAAAAAAGAAAACACAAAATGAATATATAAAAAAGTCTAGCACAGCAATGAAAAGCAACTCCATTTTGTAACAAAAAAATCACATTTGAATAATTAAAACAAAATTTAATGACAAAATTTCTGTCAAGAGTAGAAGTATGTGATTTCAAGATTTGATGATGAAGTAATGAAATTAATTTAATACTGAAATAATAATGAAAATAAATAAATACATTATTGCAATTCTAAAATAAATTTTAGTAGGCTAAGATAAAGTTTTACTGCAAAATTGTTTTTTTTTTTTTTTAATTTAATATAGGACAATTTTAGAATGCTGAAAAAACCCCTTTTTTTTGTAATAACATTTATAAAAAAAACTCAATTTTAACTAATTAAAATATTTTAAAAATTACTCTAAGAAAAGATATTTCTATCTAAAAAAATTTGTTTTCATGATATTCAGTATCTTTAGGTTCAGTGACTTTTGCTATAGAGTGTTGACCGCATACATTTAATTTTATTATTAATATGCATTATTAATGATAAAATTATTATTCCAATAATATTAGAAAAATTTGTATAACTGAAAATAAGATGGTGGACAGAATATAAACTGTAAAAACTTTCAAAAAAATTAATTTTGTAATAGATAAAATAAGAAACTTACTGAACATCTGCTGGATGGTCCAAATCTAAAAAAATAAAACAGAAGTTTCCTAATGTAATAAATTATTTATTACATTTATTTTGAATAATGTAATTATAATTGACTTATTTGTAATAAATCAATTCTTTACTAATCTCTGAAATTAAAATAATATAATAGTTACCTCACAATTTAAAACTGAAAGATAGAGCAACACATATTTAAATAAAGAAATTTTATAGATTATGTTAATAATTTCCATTTGTTTGAGTTCCTATGAGAAAATATTTGAGTATTTATGCAACAAGATTTTTCAAAAAGCAGTAATATTCAAAAACTATTATTAATAATAATACCAATCAAATTACTCAAAACGGTATTTAGAAATTCAAGATTACTAGTTTTTATAGAGACAATGAATTCAAAAACATGAATTTGACAAAGAAGATTTTTGGTCTAATATCAAATAAAATGTTTTTATTAAATGTCTTATCAGTGACTTTCTTAATTTTCATAAAATTGAAATAATTATTCTTAAAAGAACTAGATATTGAAAATACTTCTGGAAAATTAAAATCAGATCGCCAAATCATACAATAAATACATGGAATTTAGCAATCATACATCATGATTTTTTATAATGTAAATTATGTATATAATATATGTCAAATGATGATATAAATGATTTTTAACATGCAACTAATAATTAAAATAATAATTTTTTTATAAACACAATTTGGTAAAGAATGTGCAAGCAATTATGAATAGCAAGTTTTACATTTGTGTATGAAAATCAGACAAAGTTGATAAGGCCATCAGATAGGTTAATAATGTAAACTCTCAATTATATGCAAGAATGAATAAGTCATAAAATGATCCAAAAGAAATACAAATCAATATAAAAACATTTTTGAATCTTTTTTTTTTGTTTGCAATAGGACCACTACATACACAAACATGCATTCAATTTCTTGATAACTCTATATGCATTCAATTTCTCTTTTTACACGCTAGTTTGCCTATTTCTTTACAAAGACATTTGTGTGTGTGTTTTTGTCTGTGTTAACTAATAATTTTTTCTTTATTTGGACATTAAAAAATAATTTACCTGTCTTTAAAAAACATAAGATTTTAGGATTCACAATCAAAAACAGACCCAAATTTTCTTACATATATATATTTCAAAAGAGAAAATAATTTAAAAGGTACATATTCTATTTCTGTAAGGAAACTTCAAAAAAGATAAATAAACCACAGAATTGGTGTATATATATATATATATATATATATATATATATATATATATATATAGCCATTCATTATTTTTCTGTACATTACGAAAAACTATAATAACGAATATAAGAATAAATGGGCTCTAACCAATGAATAGCAATCAAAGAGTCAAGATTTGCAGTAAAATAGAATAAGTGTATCAAATAAAATTATAATGTAAAAAGTTCTTTTTTCTTATCATTGCTGCAAGCAAAATAATTAATTAAAATCTTATTTTTTTTTTAATTTCCACTAGCAGCCTTTTTTGAAATGGAAATTGCTTTTCTTATTCTCCCTAATAAACTCCTCTAAAATAAGATTGGAAAAACAAGTAACAAAATAAAACATAAACAAATTAACTAAAAACAAATTCAATTAAAAATAATTCAACAAATTTTAATGGAATATCTCAAGATGATTTACCAGTCAATTTTTATTTTCGAGACATATAAAAAAAATCAGATAATCTCAACTGAAATTATGCATCTAATATTAATTTTCTTTTCTTTCAGCAATTGAAAAATTTGAAATTTTGCTGAAAAATGTAAAATAGGAAGTTATATAAATGAATAGGCTAGTTAACACAATCACTATTAACCATACTTAATTCAAAGGATGCTACTGAATGTTGAAACATGTTAGAAAGTGATTCTAAAATAACTTATTTCCTAAAAAAACTATAACAATTCTTAAAAGGAATGAGTTATTTTGAAACACAAGAAGAATTTAACAATATCCAAGTTAAATTATAAAATATTAAGCTACAATTTAATAAGACTTCCATCACATCAAAATGGAAGCATAAAAACTGAAACCAAAATTTTTCAGAAATGGATCAAGTTATTTTACCCTTTTGAGAAGGCAGATGCTAGGTATCTATGCAGTGCAATGTGGCATATTATTACAAAGCAGATTACCAGTTGGTGGAAATAATACAAAATTATATTTTAGATAGTAGCTGTACATCATTTGCCTTTAGAAACATTTCTCTTAATGTAAGCCAGATGTTACCTATTCTAAACAGAAAAAAAGTCTGAATTTCTCCTTACCCAAAGCATGCAGATCCATAATTCATTTTCAAATTATTCTTAAAACTGACGAATTAAACAGAACTGGCAATATCCGAAATTAAAGTGCAATCCAGCCAAGGAGTTTCTTTGAAAAACCTTGTATAAAATGCACAGATTTCATTTTGATAATTATAGATGATAAAAAAAATTTTTTAAAGAGAAGCAGTTGGTATTCTTTAAGTTTATCACCATTCTTTAAGTTTATAGAATACTTAGAAGTACAATTTCTCTCTTCACTACCAAAATATCTTTTTCTATTTTAGTTCTAAAATTATTATTATTATTTGCAGATCAGTATATTTTATAATGCTCAAAATATGACCTAATCCCTAATACCTATCCTAATCATTCTCCCAAATTCTGAAATTAAACTATGCACACCTACCCTAATTTTCTATTTCACATCGATTTTTGCACAATATTGTGATTTTAAGACAATAAATGTTGATAGTTTAACTTTACATAAATAATGAGTAATCAATGAAAAATTCTTTGCACTTTCAGCAATTATATATTATATAATAATTTGTTATACGATGTGATAAAAAAAACACTTTTTAAGATACTGTAGTATACAGTTTTAGAACTATTACTTTCAGTTATTCTTTGATAAATATTGCAGCATTGTTATGAATTAATTAATTAGGGAAAGATACAGCATTTTTCATGGGAAAAAAATAAAGAAAAACACATTGAATACAAGCAATCTAGATTTGAAGTAGTATACAAGACAGATCAAACAAACATCAAATTCTGCTTACTTAATGTTAACTATGCAAAAATTTTAATATTAGATATTGACTGAAGAAATTATAAAAAAATAAAAGTTAAAATTCAATGTATTAAATCAATTCGAAATGAAATATTGGTAAAAAATTGTAAATACAAACAAAAATAAACTGAATGATAGAATTAAAGAGCACAAATGTTATTTCATTTGTATATAATGTTTAAAAATTATATATTTCTATAATTATATAACTTAAAATTGGTATAATGATACGTAATTTTATCAAAAAGAAAAATTACATCTTATTAAATTTACATTACTTTGTCACAAAATATGAAAATATTTGCATAATTAATTTTCATGACATGTTTGAGCATTGCAATGGCCGGTAATTAGCAATAATAACACACTACTGAAAATGCTTACACTCATATTTTACTTCTGGTATTTCCAATTCTTCTTGAGTAAAATCTTCAACTGGCAAATCAGGTACATAACCATCATCCACATCACCGGCTTCCTCCATGATCTTTTTACAATATTGTGCAATATGTTATGAGACACTCCTTCGCTTCTTTTTGTTTACTTAATTCCCTCTCTGCATAGCAACATTTCAAAATGAAGTGAAATGAAATGAGAAACTATAAATGGGAGGGTTTTTTTTTTTTTTTTAAAGCAGTATTTGAATTTTTTTATCTATTTGATTATTTCCCTATAAAATTAATATAAGTAAGACCTATTATTACGTTTTTCAAATGTAAATTAATCTGTTTTTAGTATAGCACATGACTTTTGGGAAGAAATCGACCATAAAAGAACCCCAAAACAGTCTCAACTTTTATGAGGAAACGAATCAAATCTACGGAGTCGATGCACTGAGTTCTGTCAATAAAGTCGATTCATGGTCACTTTTCATCTACCAGACAAACCACATCTGTTCAACTCTCCACCGTTTAGCGGATGTCGGGATGTCTGTCGATAACGTTAATGGAAATACTGAAGTTAAATGTTTCGCTAGCAAAATGATTATAAGAATCCTTTCATTTTTTTTTTTAAGAAATTAATATTTTGAATTATTTTTTTATCAAACTTTTGTAGTAATGTAATTTTACTTCTTAAAGCTACATTACGAAATATTGACAGCAAGCAACTATGAAAGTGACGTCACTATCGAAGTTTCCCATGATTAGTTGAATTTCGTTTACAAACATTATTTCCGTCGCCGTCGTCAGCAATTTCAAGCTGGTCAAAAAAGTCTCACGATGATGAAAAACTTGCTTCACCGATTGCTTGCGGGTAGAAATGTAATATTATATTAAATAGATAGTTTAAATTTATATTAAAATTGCAATTAGTATTTTCAATCTAATTATTGTTTTTACATAATTAATTATCGCTTTTTAATTAGCTTGATATCGTTTTATTCTTTCCTTTCCCATTGCCATTTTTTCTTTATCTTTGATCAAAAGATACATTTTGGCAAATGGCTATGGCAGAGTTTTTGAAAATTTTCGTATGTTCTTTTTTTATATATTATTTAAATGTTATTGAACTTGCATTTTTTGAATACAGTTACTTTTAAATAATTATTACTCATAGCATTTTTAAGCTTACTAATAAAATTATTGTTTTTAACTTATTAAATTAATTTTATTAATATAGAGACTTTGAAGTTTTTAGTTTGCTCAGAAGAAAGAACATGAAACTCAAATTTATATACTTTGAATAATTTATAGTTACAAGTTCAAATCCTATAATACAAAAAGTATAAATACCATTTTTTAAATTTATACAACTAATAAATAAGTTATTTAATCATTAAAGAACAAATGAGCAGAATACACCTTCATAATTTTTATTTACAAATTGCAAAAAATATAGATAAAATACATATAATTATTCCAAAAAAAATAATCAAGTGGATTTTTCAATGTAATCACCAATTAAAAAACCAAAAAATTATTTATTATTCAAGACATTTAGAAAGAATATAAACACAGAATGACAAGATTGTCAAAGTAATTAATGAAATCAATTTTATTCAACAGAAGCTTTCTAAATAATAAATAGTTATTTATCATAAAAAAAACACAAAATGTTCAGCAATATATTTTTAAAACCGAATGAATCTGGAATGCAGTTTAAAATGTTACAGTTACATTGATAAAAAATTATATTGAATGAATATCATAAAAAACAATATAGTAAATTTAATAAACACAAATGAAGCTATGATAAATTTATATACATATAGAAATTAAATAGGACAAAAAGAGGAGCTGGAAGAAATACTTTTACGTTTTTACAGAAATATATGATTCAAAATTGTTATATTAATGATGGAAAATTGATGGGAATAGAATGAAGCTTTCATGTAGCGATGAAATTGAAACAAAAAAATATACAATAAATGCTGATATAGAAATTGATTTTCAATGAAAATACCTGTATTTCTTAAAATAGAAATCACTGAAATGCATGATATTGCAACAATAAATTTCAGTTCAAATACAAGAAACAAACGATTAACAATTCAACAATGGGAAAAAACAGATTACTGTTTCGTTATTAAACATGATTACCCAGCAATAACTGAATAATATGAATTACTAAAAGATAAAGAAAATTTTAAGGTTCATAATAAAAAAGTAAAATCTCATGATGCATTTTATTTTATGGCATTAACTAAAAATCAGGGCCCTACTTAGCTTAATTAGACCTGGAGCAAAACCTTATCCCCCCCCCCTCTATTTCGTCACTTCACTAGTGAAAAACTGGATTTTATTACTGCAGAAGAAGAAACTGTAAAACAAGCTTTCTATTCGATTTGAGCCCCCCCCCTCTCCTTCTGATGTGGAGCCCGGGGCCACTGCCCCGTATGCCTCTGCATTCGTCAGACTCTGTTAAAATTCAAATTCAAAATTATTTGATGTTAATTAATGGTCTTTGAAAATTACACAGTATGCAAGTAATTAAAAAAATACTGAATTAACACTATATAAACATCTACAAGGAAGAGTCCCTGCAAAATATTTGTACAATTTAATTCTTGAAATAGCTCTTTCTATCGTAACTCTTACATTGAATACCTTGCAGTTATCAATTCTTTCAGTAATATTAAATTCAATACTTCAATTCTTTTAAAAATTTAGGATACTTCAATTTATATCATGTTTTTTGCAATTTTTGTTCAATTTGGAAATCTTTATTTATTATCACAGCATCATTCGGTTCTAATACACCCATCAAATGAGTTTTAATAAAATGGTCAGATATGTTGTTACAGTATAAAAATTACTGGGAGATCATTGGTTTCAATTTACTATGATTCAAAGTCGGTGATATGCTCCGATCATTTTGAAGAATTTATTCAGTGTCCGCCCATTTATTAACTATAGGCTAACTATAGGCTTACAATCTTCTATTCCAATGCTAACACCGCAATTCAGGATTGCTGAAAGGGAACTAAAAAATATTTCACAAGAATCGTCGAAAAGTGGTCTTAGAATACTGAAATGAACAGCAACTTTATGTCCATGATTAATGTCAAATTGTCTGGGATTAATACCGCGTTCATTTAATGGGCTCAGTTCATGTGATGTGAAAGTCACGTATAATGTATTTCTGTGCATGGCATTTAAACTTTCATTTCCAGCGCTTTAGTAGATGATTCTGTCATTAACACGCTCTGCCAAGTATAAAGCATTTTTTTTTTTCTTTTATCATTTGAAGTTAAAACTTTGAGTAATTTCTTTTCTTCTTATTTGTTAAAAGATGAAATATTGCGTTTCGCTGGATACTTTCATGTGAAACTCAAATGTGATTACCATGTACAATAGTTTTTAATTTTTTTTTAAAGTTTCCTTTCAACAATCCTAAATTGCTTTGTCAGCGTAGGAATAGAAAGTTGTAAGCCTTTTTCGAAGTCGGTGATACGCTCCGATCATTTTAATGAATTTATTCAATGTGCACCCATTTACTAAATATATGATACTGAAATTAATAGTGTTCCAGTAATTTCTATACCGTGACAGCATATCTGACATGCAACTTTTTATTGAAAGCCATCTCACAGTTTTGTTAGAACCGAAGGATGCTGTGATGACAGATAAAGGTTTCCGAATTGAACAAGAACTACAGAAAATTTGATATCAATTGAAATGTCCCAAATTTTTAAAGAACTCTATTCAATTTAATATTACTGAAATAATTGACAACTGCAAAACATCCAATGTAAAGGTTACAGTAGAAAGAGATATTTCAAGATTTAAAATGTACAAATAGTTTGCAGGGAGTCTCCCTTGTAGATGTTTATATGATGTTAATTCAGTACTTTTTATTAGTTGGATATAGTGTAACTTCCAAAAACCATTAATTAACATCAAATAATTTTAGTATTTGAGTTTTAGTTGTTTTCATGAAAATAAATTGCATCATGATGTTTTACTTTTTTATCATGAAACTTAAAGTATTCTTTATCTTTTAGTAATTCATATTATGTTATTATTTATTAGAAATTCATATTATTGCTGGCTAATCATATTTAATAACAAAAGAGTAATCTTTTTATTCTCATTGCGGTTTTTTTTCTTCTGATAATTATTATTTTCTTTCTTGCATTTAAACTGAAATTGATACCAGTATGTTATAAACCATTGTGCACCTCAGTGATTTCTGTTTTAAGAAATACAGGTATTTTCATTGAAAATCAATTTCCAAATCAGGATTTGTTATATATTTTTTATTTCCAATTTCATTACTACATGAATGCTTCACTCTCTCTTTTTTTTAAAAAATATTTCTTTAATATATCCATTTCGAATCTTAAAATTCTGTAAAAATATAAAAGTGTTTTTTCAAATTCCTCTTTATATCCTATTTAATTTCTATTTGTATGCATATTTCTCATGACCTTATTCGTGTTTATTAAATTTATTGTATTGTATGTTTTTGTTTTATTTTATGATATTCATTCAATTTAATTTTTATCAATGTAACTTTAGCATTTTAAAATGCATTTCAGTGACATTCTGCTTTAAATGAATAATAATCGACATTGTGTTTTCATAGGTGTTTAAAAACCTGTTGTTTAGCGTCTAGAATGTTTCTGTTGAATAAAATTGATTTCCTTAATTACTTTGACATTCTTGTCTTGGTATATTTATACTCATTCTAAATGTTTAGAATACTAAATAATTTTTCCGTTATTTTTAATAGGTGATTACATTGAAATAATCCATTTGATCATATATTTTCGAATAATTGTCATATCCATTTTATATATTTTCGAATAACTGTCATATCCATTTTATCATATATTTTCGAATAATTGTCATATCCATTTTATCTATATTTTTTGTTATGTGTAAATAAAAATTATGAAGGTGTAACCTTGCTTGTTTGTTCTTAATGATTTTGAGCAATTAAAGTGAAACAACTGATTCATATGTTGCATATATTGAAAAAATAGCATCTATAGCTTTTGTGTTGCATAATTTGAAATTGTAATCATAATTTATTCAATATATACAAATTTGAGTTTAATTTTCTTTCCTCTGAGCAGACTGTAAACTTCAAAATCTCAGTATTAATAAAAATAATCACATAAGAAAAAATGTAATAATTTTATTAGCAAGCTTAAAAATGTTAATTTATTTAAAAGAAACTATATTCATAAAATTGAACATTCAATAACATTTAAATAATATATATAAAAGAATATATGTAATTTTTCAAAACTACTGCCATAGCCATTTGCCAAAATGTATCCTTTGAATAAAAGAAAGGATACTAGAAAGGAAAGAATAAGACAGTATCAAACTAATTAGAAAGCGATATTAATTAATCATACAAATCAATAATCACATTGAAAATACTAATTAAAATTTTAATAAAAGAAGTAAAATTATATTACTACAAAAACTTGAAAAAAATAATTCAAAAGATTAATTTCTTTTTAAAAAAAATCATAAGATTTTTATAATTATTCGGCAAGCGCAACATTGAACTTTAGTGCTTTCAGCAACGTTATCGGCAGACATCCCGACATGCGCAGAATGGTTGAAAATTGGACAAAAGCGTTTTATTTGGTACATGATATGTGATTGTGAATTGACCCTATTGCATACGTTCTTTTCAGTACGGTAGGGCACATGAATCTTCCTAATGGGGACCAGTTTTAAAACAATGTTGCACTATTAAAAACATAATGTGCGATTCACCTATATTACTAGGTATTGTAAATGTACTTTTAAATTTAACTCGTCTTGAAAACTATCTAATACTATAATACGAGGAATGGCTCATAATTAAGAAGGAATATGCTTGGATAATATCGTTCAGAAATGTCACTTCAAAATTAAACGTATATATAAGCAACATAGCAAAAATAGTTTAGAAAAAAATTCTTCAAAAATTGCATATCAGGTAAAAAATTACAATTGCATCGTTTCTATATCTAAAGGGAATTTATTTTAATTTCCATGTTGATGATCGATTTTCAGAATAAAACAAATTTCGTGTTAATTAAAAATCAGATATATATATATTTATCGTTTCAATATTAATATGTTATTTCGTTGAATAAATTTATGGGTTTAACAGATGCATAATACTTATAATTATTGTTTAATAAGATTTCATGTGTATGTAATAAATACAATGTGCTCCCTTCGTGCCAAAATTTAAACGTGTTTCATAGAAATGTTAAAACCTTTCTACCATAGAAGCAATCAGATGATGGATTCATTATTGACAGTTAATAAACAAGTTTTTTCAAAATTATACAACATATATATTTCTTTGATTTGTAAAATAATCTATTTTTTATGAGACTGAACTTGAAAAGTAATTGTTAGATATAATTGTTAAAAGTAATTAGTTGAAAAGTAGTTGTGTTGTAAAGTAATTGTTCGGGCTCTCTTTAACTGTCGAAAGCAGGGTTTGAAAATCATTCAAGAAACTTGAAGAACGATTTAAAATATGGATTTATATGATGTGAATTCTGATATACCCCCCATTATAAATTCCTATTTGCATTCATCGAACATTCATGTGTAGACGTGCTTTACTTGACTTTCTAACAGTTATTCAGGTGTATTAATGAAATTATAAACTAACATTACCGTGAGCTATCGCTATCAAACACATAAACGTAAACGAAATTGTTGACGGAACGCCGAGCCCCTGGGATTGGGGCATGATTTCTGGTAGATGACAAAATAATTACGAACCTGAAAGTCAATATTTAACGTTACTGTCTTCGATGTGGTCTGGTGATAAGTAAGGAAGAGCCGAGACACAAATAAGGCAGAAACTATTAAGTCTGAAGTGGTCGGGGGAGTGGGTAAATTGTTGTCCAATCTAGAGGAGCAAGATCAGGGAGCGTACCAGTGAGGGCCGATAAGAATGGGGTTATTGGAAAGTGGGTGTATGGACTTGAGATTGCTATTCCATCAATGCATTAAGAATAATCCATTGAGCCTAGGAGCTTCCCCAGAACCCCACATCATTGGCATTAAGAATAATAAGTTTCTTTTCTTCGGCTAGTTGTTGTCTTAAAATTAGTTGTCTTGAATAATTTTGCGGCTTTCAAGAGTCCTGGGAATTCAATAAGAATACTTTTGATTTGTTTAAAGGCTTCTAGAACATCTTTCATATTATTAATTTCAACAGCGGTAACTTCTTCCAAAGGTGGGTTCGAGCTTGTTTCTTGAGGTGGGAGTTTTTGATTTTTAAACTTGAAAGTGAGTTTAGGAGAATTGATCTTGGATTCGAAAGAAGGTTTTTTGGTAATTTTGGCATATGTGGGTCTTCTTGATCTGTAGATAAGCTTTGGGAATATTCGACAACCTTTCCATGCTGCGAGGTGTCCTCTAGCAGTTAATGCAGACTGGGTCAGATATTCTTTCTTTGATTAGACATTATCTTGTTGGGTGGGAGCTTCCACATTTTATGCATTTAGGAGGATTTTGCAGTTCCGAGGAGAGTGAAAAATCCAGAATAATTGTAACTGCGTCTTCTTTCTGTAAGATTCAATTTTAATTTTCAGATGCATAGATTCATCTCATTGTAGATGTTTTGAGCGTATGTTGATTTCTTGATTTCAATGAGGAAAATAGCGTACAGTGGTTTTTCTCTGTAATTTTTGAGTTGAAACATTCTTAGGATTTCATATTTTTTCTCTTGAAATGCAGACTTGATTTCGTTTTTATCAGAATTACCCGGAAGTCCCTTAATAATTACTTTGAGGGTCTTGCCTCTTTGCTTTCAGATAGGAAAAATTCTTCATTTGAGACTCCCAAAAATTTAATCATTTGATTTCTTTGTCCGTGAGTGGCAGGTTGAATGAATGTGGAGTTATTGATAGATCTATTGACTGTCTCAGGAAACGCTTTATGGATTTTTTTGAAGAGTTAGATTATAGTGGTCAGAGAGTTTTAAGTTGATAATGGGGACTTTATTTCTTTCTTCTTCATCGTCCTGAGAAAGGGCATTAAACTTGTTATCCGAGGGAAGTGGAGCTTTCTCTTCATAATGCTTAGGATTTTTAGCAGCTTTTCTTGGCGAGATGATTTAACCCTCCAAGCGGCGGAGACGTTTTTTTCTGGAAGGCACATTCCCTCCGAAGCGGGCGTAACCGTGTTTTTTCCTTCTGTTCAGTTGTTTCCAAGACGGGCGCTAACGGTTTTTTTTCTGCTTTCAATTGATGCGTCGAAAAGGGCAAAGACGTGTTTTTTCTTCCGTGCCGTCCCCTTCCATTAATGACCTTTTTGGCAGTGATAGATTACTTTACAATACTACTAGGTGGAAGAGCCTCCTAAAACCATTTATCGCTCATAAAAGAATTCCTTATCGTTAAATGGTTTAAGTAGGAAGTATTCCAAGTATTTTTCGGAAACTTATGAGAAAAAACTTCTCACTAAATTTTACTTACCAAAATAATAACTTGAGAATTCATTCCTTAATAAAGCAAAATATTTCTAAATAGATTTTCTCTTAAAATGTTGCTATTAAACAATTTTAAAATACGTATAACGCCTTCAAAAGAATAACAAAAATAAAATGAATTTATTTTATATATTTATTTAAATACTTTGCCTCAAAATTCATGACATGAATACGTTGACAGATTTTCAGTTAAGAAATCAAGACTGTTAAAATTTGATTTTTGACGTAAAAATATTTCAATTTTCTTTTTCATTTTTTTAAAATACAGCATAAAGACTTGCAAGGAATTTCATGTTTTAATTTAATTATTTGTGTTTAAATTAATTTTTTTTGTGTTTAGTTTAATTTAATTCGCAGCAATGTAAATTTATATTATAGCTTCCGAATCAAAAATTGTAATATATTTATAATAAACATACTGTTAAATTCGTTTTTTGTAAGTCGCGAGAAGCGAAAATTACCAAAAAATTAATTAGAAAACAGCTAGAAAACAAAATAAAAAAATTAACTTAAACAGTTGATCTTGGATTTATAAAATTTGGTACATAATTACTTCCTGACCAATAGGTAATCAATAATTTGAATTTTTTAAAATTACTAATTTCTTATTTATTAAATATTAGTTTGAATTTAATCAAGCAGAAAAGCTTATTGGTAATTGTTGTGTCACATTAAAATTCCAAAGATTAGCTTTCCAAAGATAAAATTTTTGTTTTCAGGACAATTTTTATCCAGGTTTTATAAACAATTCAGAATTTTAGAAATAATTTGTAACATTTCTTTTTTATATAAATGAAATTGAAATCAATTTTGTTATTTTACCGTAACCGTCCGTCGTTACTTTTTTAACGTTGAGAAAAAATATCTGCTTTTTTTAACGATAACTTCAGTTAAAATTTTTAAGAGCTTTTTAATGGCTTATTTAAATAACACGATGTGCGAATCTTTCACATGATATGCCATAATTGATGAAATCAAGACTAACGACATCATTAAGACTGTGATGATGAATGAAAGAATGTTTTAATGAGCACTTTAAAATATTTAGTAAACTATTTTTAAAATGTGACATATGAGATACTTTATATACATTGCAACTAATCCCAATTCAAAATAATAATTCTCTAAAACTATTTAAAAATGTTTCTATAATTTCAAACGATATCATACTAATAGTTTCAGAATATTTGCAAAGATTAAATTTTGAAAAGAAAAAAAAAATCTTACGTTTTAGTGACTCATTCTAGAGTATCATGAAGAAATACGAATCGTCAGCGCAATAATTATAATCAAATGAACATTAGCTTGGAAATAGAAATAAAATGCTGAATGCAAATTACATTTTTGCTACTTTATTAAATTTAATTTTGGATTTATACCCGATTTTATTCGTGATTAATGTACGGTATTCTATACATTAATCACTGTATTATTTCTGCATTCAGTACGTTATTAATAAATCACTCAAATAAGCTGTAGATTTTTGAACAATATATAAATTAAACAAATATTATTTAAATATAAAAAACTTAGTCTCAAAAAGGCACTTCAGTTTCTTCAAAACCATATTCTTTGAATTAGAAAAACATTAAAAAATTTGTATGATGAATCAACCCAAAAATTTTAGTTGAATATTAGTAAAATTAATTTTGAAAGTTGCTTAGTTGCTACAAACATGCTCTTGTTATCATCCTCAATAGCCTTAATTTCGGTAAATATTCTGTTTTGCCCTCATATCATTTAGGAATATGACGAGTACGAAATTATTTAATTAGGATACACTTTAAAATTATTATTGAAATTATTTAATTTGGATACACATAATACACTTGCACATTCTGTCATTCAGAACTTTTAAAAAAATTTGCCTATCTGTTAACTCTGATATTTTCAGATAGATTCTAAGACATAATGTGTTGAAGCACTGAAAAGTGTTTTCTTGCCAAAAGTGATATTTGATTTAAAAATAAAACTGTATTAAAACTGACAAATAACTTTTTATTCAGAACAGGTAGAAATATATTAAGTAATTTTCTTAAAAAAATTATATTTTTAAAAAATCACAATTTATTATTTTTACAAAGACGTTTTGATATCATTCAAATATTTAGGTAACTAAGGCTATAAGACCTTTACATATAAAATAAATCACGAATACTACTGTGAGTGAATTGCCGTTAATATCGCTTCATATCTCACTAAAAACTGATTTCATCAGTTGGAAATTTTCAATTATATATATATATATATATATATATATATATAGTGAACAATTTCTTTTCTTTCCTTTCAAATTCTTTTGAAAATTGTCTTACAATTTTGAGTTAGAAACAAAAATATCCTATTAATATTAAATGCAAGAACACCTTGAGTGATATTTTCCAACATTTATATAAATTCCAAAAGCTTTAAAATGCAACTTTGAAAAGTCTGTCAAAGAATTATCGAAGCATATGCTTCTCTATGAAAGAGCAACGACATTAATTGGTGTGATGTTATAATTAAGATGTAAATTTTTTTCCTCTCAGTGAAAAAGATATCTTAAAGTACGTCTCTAAAAAATAAATTATAGGAAACACAAATTTTGAAAATTATATGCGCTCGGAAAAAAGAATATTTATTTACATTAAATAATTCTTATATTATATGCAGAAAAAGTGTAAATGTGTAGCATGATTTTAGCACATTTATATTTCTAAATACTTTTCTTCTTTTATATATATTTTTAAGAAAAAGACAATTAATAGCATAGTGTCTTTTGTAAAAATCTTGGAATAAATACAGATATGAGATAGTCAATCTAATGATATAAAAAGTTTAGTTTACAAATTTAAGACCTCTATGCAAAATATTTTTCTCCTTTAAAGATATGAATTCATATCGCCGTTTAATTCGAAATTACATATTGCTAATGCGAAAAAAAAAGTTGGTGAGTGAAGAAGGGAGGGGAGAGAAGTGGTCATCAGTAAGATAAGATAACCAGATAGATTACAAACCAGTCTCCCCATTGGGTTGATGGCACCCCGCAGCTGAGAAATAGGGGAAGTGAAAAATGCTCATTTATTTTTCGGACACTGTCTCGTGTGAAGCTGATATTTTTTTGAAGCAACCTATTGACGGATAGAGAGAAATTTTTGAGAAGCCATACTCAAAATAACTGGGCGCCCGGAGGGTTAAAATCTGTCATTTGAAATCAGCCTTTTACCTCTTGAGTTAGGAGCTTCCAGTGAATTTTTTTCTCTTCTTTTTGGGAGTTCCATCTCAGCTTCAGATTGAACATTGTGAAATAGACAGTCAGTTACTTGGCACGGACTGAGAAAGGTGATGTCATCCTGTAAGTTTTCTTTTTCAGATTGAAGTACTTTGACTTTATTGAGTTCATCAAAATAAAAGGTGGTATGGGCCTTATTACTTGATTCCAGTTGCGAGATAGAGATCGGTAAAAATTCAATTTTGTCATCAATTTCTATAATTTGAAGATAATGGCATATGTCTTGTTCATTGTTAGGATGATATGAACAGTTAGGTAGAAGACAGGGTTCAAGTAATGAAGGGTCACAACCCATTTTGGTATAAAATTCATTAACCTTTATAATAGACTCAGGAGTAGGTAGTAAACAATCATTGCTACGGAGGTGAATTTTATGAAGTGCTTCCTGAACACGAATTACGGCGTTGCACAATTTTATGAATTTAGCTCGACTAGCAGAATATTTACCGTCCTGAGAAGTTCGGCTAGAGAGAGAGCGCTCAGAACAACCGTCCACTTCCATTCCAAGGACTCAATGAAGCGCGCTGAAGGTACCTATGCAGCTGGATTGTCTACCATGAAATATTGCTTTACGTAAGCGAAGCAATTTTTATATTTGATGGGAATCATTTTGACCATACAATACAAGATATGTATACTTTTATATTTAAATAAAATTTATAAAAATAGTGGTAATTACTTTAACATTTTTTTTTCTTTAAGTTTTCAAGAAATTTGTATACATTTTAAAATTGAAATACGTGTTAATATTTTTAGCACAATTCGAATTACCATCTCAATGGTAACCATTGCCACATGAAGCAATTTCCTTTTTAAATTTTCATAGTTTTTATGAAAATGTTTGAAACACTGATGAAAATAATTTAACAGAGAATATTCCTTGAGCTAAGATCATCTTCCAGAGTGAAGAATTTAGAAAATAACAATGTTAAGCATTATTGAAATCTATGATATCCTTTGAATTTCCGATAAGTTATTTATTTATTACCTTTTAATAGATGCATGCATTAAAGGATTCATCAAAGCGCATTTTACCCCTTTTTCTTCTACATTCCGGAAAACTTTCTCATTATCTGTAGCACATTGTGCAGCTTCGTCATCCATAGATTAAAAAAAAAAAAAAAAAGCTCAACGATCGTTTATGGATTCCCGATTTCGGTATCCCTTAAAGCGTCTCGATCGTATATAAAATTCCGCTATTATCTTTCTGAATTTCCTCTGTGATAGTCTCTGAGTTTATATGTCCTTAAAAAAAAACACAACAGCCTTCATTCCCTTTCAGAAGTGTAAACTGATTTTTCAAATTAAAGTAAATTATTCAATTGAAAAGCACAATTCATTGGTACATGTTTATGTCCAAAAAATACTTCTGCGTATAGTGATATTAAATTTACCGTCAAGGCGAATTTTCTTACCCGTCCTTTAACACGAATAGTGTACCAAAAGTAAATTTCGCATAAAATTCTCAATTGTATTCTGTCTGTACGTTTCTAAAGATCCTGCTTAATGTTTTTTTTTTTTTTTTTTATCTAATGGATACACCTGCTCCCAGTCTCAAGAAGTAATTCGCAATTGCAAGACCATTGATTATCAAAATGATACTGATTAAAAAAAAAAAACCGTTTTAAACAACTGATAATAGATTATATTTTCTTACAAGGTTTGCTAAGATGGCGCTGCGATGGTACTAGAGTCTGGGCGGGGGAGGGGGTAAAGGTTGCAGCACTGCTAATCTGCACTTAGCATGTGCGATGAGCGTATGCGCGAGATTCAACACCAATGTCCTTTGCTATTCCTCCTTGTGCATTTTCCAAAACTGATTGAAGGGAATCATAACTTTTGCCGCTTGGTATCCAAAAATTATTTAAATTCTACAGATCGAAACAAAATTCTACTGCATGAAGATTTTGGTGTTATAGTATTAAAGAAAATATGAATGTTTTTTTTACACTTTGTGTATGTTGTACTAAGTTTGTTAGACACGGAAGACAGTTTGATTTAATTTCAAATTTTTAATAAAATTTGAATTCACTATTGATTTTGCTTATCATTAAAAAAATTAATAGAGACAAAGCTTTTTGCAGTCCGATTCAGAATGTCACAAAATATGGGATTTTATTACAATGCTTTATTATGAAATCTTAATATTAGAAATATACTTGATTTTTTTGTTTTATACATATTTTTATGATATAGACATAAGAATATGTAGCGTACACCAGTCGCTACCTCTTAGACTCAGTTTTAAGAAATAAAGTTAGTGGCTGGGAAAAATGCCCTCCAATAGATTTTGTGGTGCTTTTTGTTTGTGCGTGTGGGGTTAACAATTAACTTTTTTGAAATTAAAATATTTATTTTTTTCAAACATGAATACTATGTTCATAAACCATGTTATGCAATTCATTAACTAAATTATCAAAAGAATGATAGATTAAGTTAAAAAATCAATGAATACTTAAGAAATAAAACATCAAATGTAGAATGTTTTTTCTATTATTTAAAAAAGTAATTTTAAAGTGTAAAGGAATCGATTACCGTGTTGCCATGCATACAGGATGTAATCACACTACTTCATGACATACTTTCTACTATGTGGAATAAACATGTGTAAAAAAGAATTTAAGCATTTAATTATTTAATTAAGAATTGATTTAAGTATTTAAATTTTTACTATGCTGCTCAATTATTTTTAAAAAGAGTGCAATAAGCAAAGGATAATGCAAAATTCTTTTTCTTTGGATGGGGAATTATTGCACGATGTTGTCGGAAATAAGATAAATTTATTTACTTGAATAAGATTATCTAAATGACTTAGAAGTAACTTATAGGTTTTTCCTTGCAGTTCAAATTGCTCAAGTGTTTTGCAGTTATCTATAAGTTTCCAGTACTTATCCTTAAACTTATTTTGTTCACATCACAGATCTTGACTTCTCTATGTTGACTAACTTCTTAATAATCAAATTCTGACCTGAAATAGCATCTATCAAAGACATCACTATTTTCCTCCATGCTAGCAGCAAGCTCATTTTTATTTGCAGAAATATAATGAGTATGTTTGCTTTTATTTCTCTTTATTTCTTAACATGCATGACTGCATTTCTATTATTCATATAATTTAAGTCAACACTGACAACTTCCTTCATTTTCATATATAATAAATAGTTCTCTCTCATCAGAGTATGTAACTATATACTTACAATTCATTATATACTATATACTATACTATTGCATGAGCCATATCAGACATAAATAACTGACATTTTGTCGACATACCAGCTTTCTTTTTTACTTGATAATTTTTTTCTTCTTCCAAAACAGGCTGATCGCAACTACTTGTAATCATGAATGTTCAGGGGAAACTTTGGCGTAGGTTATCAATAACAAGAAGAATTATTCACCAAAGCCACATGCATTCAGCCCATGGGTTCCATCGTGGCAAACACAAACATTTCCAAATTTCTTGTATAATTTCATTAGTGCATTCATCATAATAATAATTAATGTCTTTGATAAAATAGGATGGTTATTATGTTTCTCCTTGTGTCTTAAAGAAAAGAACACAACAGTTTTCAGTGCTGCCTTGCTTTTGTTGCCACATATTAACTTACATAATCATTAACAGTTGAAGAAGACCAATGAAAATGTTTCTTAACATTGTGCAAATCTAGAAAGTAAATGTATTCTTTCTAGTCATCTATCACTCATACCGGCTCTGACACAATCCAGAATGACATCAAAAGGAATTTACGATGTCATCTTATGTCAGTGTATATCTATTTTCTTTTAACAAAAATAGATATTCTAAGTCACTATTATGACCCATGTGAGTTTCTACAATTATCACTCTACATTTATCTTCCTTAATTTTTTTTAACTTTAATTTTAGCTGGGCAATATCCATAACTTTTCTTGCTGCCATTTATTACATCGTCTCGTCTCTCAACACAAAAAAACCCTCTTCAATGACACTTGTAAAAACAGGTACCTATACCATCTGCATTTATTACATCGTTTGTGTACTTTTGAAAAAAGGATTTTTACCTCTTTTCATGCCTAATAGCTACTTGTTAAAACTTGAAAAATAATCAAAATTATATTCTGTAATATTTAAAGTGATGTGAATATCAACAGGAGAGTTATATTTACTTGCGTAAATTTCTTTTCATAATTATAAATTAGCATTTTATGTTTTTCTCGCTCATGATTTCGTAGAACTCTTTCATTAAGAAATTTAGAGGAGCATTCAGAATAAATTCATACAAAATGCTTTTCACAGAATACTGAAAAGCATCTCACAGAATGGTTCTACAATTTCTGTTACACCATGAGGATTCTTTTCACACCTTTTCAACTTATATCTCGAAGTAAAAGATTTTTCACAAATCTTACAAAAATATATTTATTTTTAAATGGTTTCGAAGTTTCTGGTACAGGTGGTTTCTCGTTTTCTTTTGATTAAGTTTCAAGGATAGAATGCCCATTTTTTGTATGTCATTTCAAACAGAATTTTCAGGAGTTTCATTTTACATGTGGCGCCACCCCCCATTTTTTTTCATTAACTTAAGATGTATTGCTATCAATGAAATTGCACAATTTCAAACAGAATAATAAGATAAAGATTCAGAAGTCACTCTTAGAGAAACATGAACAATAACACAATTACTCACTAGAATTGTATTTATATATAACTTACATAAGTTAAATTGTAATCATAGTGGTAGCTTTGATACATGAATAAATTTTCATATTTTTTACATGAAATAAAAAATTTTATTATTTATTGACTCATGAAATAAATATAGCTGTGAAAATGTTTGAAACAGAGCAAACGAGATTTAAACAGTAAACTTCTAAATAATATTCCTTTAAGCGAAGATGGTCTCCCAGTGTATTGAATTTTGAAAAGTTATTTCAATAGGTTTTGCAAGACATTTTTTAAATCTATCATATCCTTTGAATTTTCGATAAATTGTTACATACGATTTATAATTATCCAAAATCTTCCTAACAGCGTTAATATTTTTGGAAACAATGATAGTATTTATTCGTTTGACACGCGTGACAAACACCATCTATTATGACTTGCGACAGATGGCGCTATATAAGATTGTATTAGAAACTTATTCCTGTTATCAGAAGGTTGTTAATTGATGTTAGTAAGAACGCTAAAAATTAATCTCCAGTATAAAAGCTCTTAGAATTCATTCTGATTAAATTCCACAATTATTATTCACACAATTCAAGAATACTTGCATTAATCAAGAAAGCCATAAGATTTCTGCTCTCGCCTAGCCGGAGCGACTGAATTGCATACGAATGTTCAAAGGTAAGCAGCCTCATGTAGGGATCAGTTTCACCAAAACTGTATAACGAAATCTAAGCAAATAAAAAAAATGAATTAAGCTATCGCAAATTTAAAGTAATTATGGGAAAACATGATTAATTTTTATCGTTATTTGTCTTAATTAATTAACCAGCATAACAATCCAGATATATTTCTCCTTTTCTCTCTCTATATAATTCTTTAAAACTTTAATTTTCAATTTTTCTAGCTGGCAAACAAAGTTTTGGAGATCGACCGATTTTGAGATGAAAAAAAACTTATCGTTTTTCTAAATATCGACATATGCGTATCGACATTTAATAGTCTCGTGATTATTTCAAACCGGTTTAAACTGGTTAATTACTTTAACTAAGGCAAATCGTAAGAATAAGAGAATGAATAATTTGGAAATCAATTCATAACTTTAGTTGACGATAAATAATCAAATGTGACAACCTTCACCTTTTTTTTTTCTAATTACTCTGAAAGCGAAAAATGAATGCCTCAAAAGCGATAAATCGCCTATTTATTGCCGATTTTGAGGTTTCAAAATCCTCAACTCAAAACAAATCATGTTCTCTCATGATAATAAAAATAACACTTATTATGTAAATTTATTAAGATAAAAAGAGTATTTCAAGAGTTCTAAAGATTTTCTTAGCATCAAAATTTTCTTTTCAGTAAAAACAGATCAATTTAATAAAAAAAAATAATTTTCTGTTGCAACTAAAACAATCTTTTAACACTTCGGAATCCCTCAATTGCACATAAATCTTTTCTGAGGTATATACCTTCCTTCCCCCCTCTTTCATCCATTGCATTTGCCTCTTGAAGGCCAAATGTTTGCTAACAAATAATTTTGCATAAATTTCTGCTTAGTTTTTGTTGCATAGGTGGAATTCAACTATATACAGTGGTTAGGATTTAGAATTCGATTTGAGTAAGCTCTCTAAATATCGGACATGATAGATTGCTCAAAGTTCTTTGAAATATCACCGACCATCCCAATTTTTATACATATTCTTAATTATTGACAGTATTATATATCTCTGCTTCTCACAAATTTCAGGTTATCTAAAGTTTTAATTATTTTTGTTTCATAATTATAGATGATAATAGCATAGTCAAGGAGATTCAAGGTCGTCTAATAAATGCAAGTAACGCCTTTTTACGGACTAAAGCGATTTTTTAAGTCCTCACTGCTATCGATAAATACAAAATTTTTACTATATAAAACCTTGATTAGACCAATACTTATCTATAGCTCAGATACCTGGACCCTGACCAAAGGTGGAGAAAATAAAATAGCCATTTTTATTGGGATAGAAATCAACAATATTTGGAAAAGATATAATTTTTGAGCTATGTAAAATCTATAGAGAGCCAGATATTATCAAATTCATAAAAATTATATATATATATAATTAAATTTATTTCAATAAACCTCTAATCCAAAATGAGTTGATGGAGTCAATGGTGACTGACTACCTAGTTATCGAGGAAAGAAACTGGCGCACAAGTGTCAAAAGTAGAATAGAATGGAACAACAGAATTCAGAAAAGAAGAGCAGGCCCACCCTGGGCTGTTTAGCCAAATATGACGATGATTAAACATATCAGCAAAAATTGAAATAAGATGCTTTGACTTCATCAACTAATTTCTTGATTAAATGAATATTATAAATAATGAAGTAACGACGAAAGAAAACTTGTTATTCATTAAATACGCAAAACAATGACTTTTTCTTCGCTATTGTATTTAAAAGAAAAAGAAGTATCTGAATCTTTAGCACATAAATAATAATTATTTAAGAAAACAATTACCTAACACATCAATTCTTCGAAAAACAATAGGAAATATATTCGCTCGAATAATCCATAAGGGTATCGTTATATTGTAGTTGTAATAAATTGGTTTTCGGATTTTGGCTCCATAAGCGTTAGATTCCAGTTCCAAAACCAGATTCCATCGAAAAATTGTGGTTTATGTTAAATTTGACATCGCATGTTCAATGTTGTTCCACTGACATGAGGTGGAAATTTGGTTTGAAGTATATTGGTGCAGATATCTCATTCATTGTCAGACCGATTCTGGAAATAAGAGATCCAAACAAAACTTCTCTTGTTGTTTCAAATCAGAAAGTAATCAATATTAAAAAATGGAAATAATTTGTCATTTGACTACAATTTTGATGACATCAGCGTCGTTCTAAGGGAGGAATTTGAAACTTCAAGTTTCCAGTGTTTGCAGTTAGAAAAATTGTATTAAGAAAATGGCATCTTGAAATGTATGCATCTTGAGATAAGGTTAATTTTTTCTTTCTTTATTTTCATGACATTTTTTCATTATTATGAAGATAAACGGATTAAATTAAATGAGAATTATCATGCTGTCACACTTCAAATTTAATGTTTAAATATACTTTAAATAATTTTATTCATCTGAAGTAGTTCAGCTGTTTAATTACGCTAACGTCCATTTTAGAGCAACATTAGGTCTATTTTGGGACGAGCCTCGTTTTATTGTACCATGGTCAGATAACGACGACGATACCTCAGCTAGCACCACCTCTCCAAATGTGTGTACCACACCAGCGGATGAACATTTGTCCCCGATGGATTTGACATGCACCAGACTCGCTTACACGATGGTTCTTCGACGGAATCGGGTCCCGAAATTGAAAACTCCCCGGTTGTGAAGCCGAGATTTTACCACCAGGCTACCACGGTCCCCATCAGAGTTAATGGCTAAATTATTTCAAGCAATTAACAGTTTTATGTATTTATACACTATAAAAATAGCATGTGACATACATCCAAAAGTGGAAATAAATATCAATAATAGTTGGGTTGTCTTCCTATGGAATATTTCTTTATATCTTTATTGATTCTTCTTCCCCAATCCGGCATGTCTGCTTCTCGAATGCTTCCTCCGTATTCTGTTGGCAAAACGCAACGAGGGAAAAAATGAAGCAGCTCCTCTGCATTGCTATGAAAAAATACCTGAAAACAAATGCTAATATTTTCATTCTCATTTAAAAGGTATTTTCTGAAGTAGGTAATTTTAATAAGTAATATATATATATATATATAGAACAAAAAAATAGTTTAAATAACTTTAGTATATTCTCGAGTATTTGGCTCGCGACTATCCGGTTTTCATACAATCCGGCATAGTTTTCTTTTTATTGTAATTAGATGAGAATGGCAAGGCGTCTATTAAGGACATTTTCAAAACCTATAAACTGTAAGTTTTAACTATTATCCTAGGGTTACCATTTCTTGTCTGTGTAATCACTAATCAGTAAAAAATAAAATCATTCTGAACCAATTATCCTAAGAACTAGACCAATGATTTATGTTAATGTTTTGCTTATATATTTCGGACATTTAAGTTGGACGTTAAAGGATTTATTTTAAAATGTGAACAATTTATATACTTTAACTTTTTCTTTAATTAATTCTTAAAACGTGTAATAGAGAGTATACTTATTGACAACGGATTCTGAGGTAATCATATTTTGACGATTCCATTTCATTAAGGGGTGAGCCGAGAAACGATGAGCGCATTTCCGATATTCACCTTTGATTTTATTATTAAATGTAAGCATCTCCTCCTTTCATTAATTAATTAAACCCATCCTAACGCATGTGTAAAAACGTGGAGGATTTTACAATTCGTTGTCAAGTAGTATAAACAGCAATAAACTGCCAGTACAGAACCTTTTATTTGAACTCGACACGTTACCTATTATGCATCTATGGTTCAACGGACCCGCAGATGCGTTCACATTGAGATAAATGGATAAATATTCAATAATAAGTGAGACAATAGTATTATAATGGGTTTAGTATAAAAACTTTATCTTCTGGTATTGGTGGGCAAAAAAAAAAAAAAAAAATGTATTCTAGAGCAGCGGCGGTCACGACCAACGAAAGGATCGCAAAAAATTTTTGGAGTCGCTAAATTCAAAGGAATTTAAATTTTAGGGAAAATCTACAATCATCCATTTCAAAGAACTGAAATAAAACAAGCGAAAAAACTAACAATTATTATTTTAAGAACCTGATATTCACTCTCTCTATCACGGGGCTTCAAATCCCCATTATCATGCATAGTGATTCCTCAAAATATTATGAATAAATATTTTGAGGAAAATGACCATAGGGGTCCTTGCCTGGACTCACTGCGTCGCGATTTGCCCTGATGGTCCTGTAGCACTAACAGGTAGTAAGAAAGGGTTAAGAGGATCAATAATGAAAATTGCTCCCCATATAGTATTCAACCATTGCATGATACCGAGACAAGCTCTAATTGCAAAAGACATCAATGAAGAATTGCAAAAGATATTAAATGATATTTTTATTCTAATTAATTACATTAAAAGCAACAACCTAATTAGTCGTCTCTTTTCAATACTTTGTAATGAGATGGGTTCTGTGTATGACACATTATTACTACGTAACGAAGGCAGTTGGCTCTCACGCGGAAAATTATTGCGACGTATTTTCGATTTGAGAAGCGAAGTTTATATATTTTTGGTGGAAAAGAAACATAAATTAGAACTTTTATTTATTAATGAAGATTGATCAGGAAAATTCAGTTACATGTCTGACATTTGCGAAAAGAACGATCTGAATACGAGTCTACAGGGAGAGGGTTCAAATATTTTACCGTTAAACAGTAAAATTGAAGTTTTTAAGAATAAGCTGATACTTTGGAAAGGGGAATTGAACAAAAAACAACATAGACATGTTCCTGTGCTTTTCAGAAGTTTCCAAAGAAAATAATATAGATTGCTTGTTATTTAAAAACATCATTTCCCATCATTTGTTGAAATCGGTTGAAAACTTTACGAAAAGGCACGAAAATTTTCCTGAAAATGAATTAGGTTGGATTCGTGATCCATTTTCATTTGATATAATTGATTCCAATATCTTTTTAAGTGAAAAATAACAGTTAATTGATCTTTCAAGCGACGAAATATTGAGCATTAAACTTACCAAAAATTTTGATTATCGATTGGAAACGAATATGCCGATGTGAAAATAAAAGCAATCAACATTTTGATTCAATTTGCATTGACTTACTTATGTGTATCCGACTTTAGAAAATTAATTTTTATTAAAACATAGTATCAGTCTAGATTGGATCCAGAGGATGACTTACGGCTTGCGATTTCCAATACAAATCCGAACATTGAAGCAATCATATGCTCTTTGCAAGCATATACCTCACATTGACCTCTTATGATGTAAAGTTTATAAAGTATTTTTCACTAAAAATATTTTACTCATGCATAAATAAAGCATTGTTTCACAATTTTTTATATTGGTCAATCAACTAATTTTTATGATATTTACAACTTTTATAATATTTTTATGATTATAATTTGATGCGTTATTTTAAAAAGGCGTTATTTCAATCGATGACGTCACGACACTCTTTTGAAAACATCCTGTAAGAGCAAATTCCAGAAAGAATTTCATTGTATCTTCGTTGACGATTAAATAAAAATTCTACTTTTTACCCAGGGATCACAACAAAATTTTGCACAAAATGGGGAGTCGCAAATAAAAATAGTTTGCTCACCACTATTCTAGAGCTTCGGTCTATCCGGCCTTCCTTCCACTACACTAGGCCGAATATTCCGAAAGTGTATTGCTTATTCTATTCTATAGTTTATAAAACTCTGATTTTCGATATCAGTGGATTAAACGGAGATTTTTTATACACAAAAATTTAGAAGTCGAATGCGTCCAGAGCTCTAACTTCTAAAAACGACAAAATAATTGAAAAAAAATCGAAATATTTTTCTAAAACTTCGTTCATAAATATTTATGGTTTGCTTTTTTTTATTGAGAATTCATTATGATGATTAAAAATTTCGTAATCTAAGGTTCTAAAATTGGTTAAAATAACCAGAATGACATAGGAAAATTTGAACGAGAATCCCACTTTGATGAGTTAGACGATTCCCAAACAGACAGAAATAACAAGCTGATAATAAATGCATTTTTTTATTTTATTTTAGCCTCACTTTTCTCTCATACATATGAAGCACATACATTTATTTTCATAATAAATTCTCAAAGCCACTGCCATTTACAATTAACATATACAACTTAAATCCTATATTGGTTTTTTTTCTTAAGTTTTCGCATAATTTTAAATGTGAAATAAATGTTATTGCTGCTAGAAAGCGAAACAAAAAAATTGGCCTATACTCATATAGGCCAATGTATAGCATTTAAACTCCACCTGGATTGGCTAAAAGACATACGAAGATGCAGAAACAAATGTTAAAATAAATGAAAATGGTTATTTTAGCACTACTTATTTTCAATCGAAAGCATATGAAATGAAGACTGTTGACATCAGTTATTGCGAATTCTGATGTTAACTGATTATGGCGTATGCGACGTAGCATATAAACTGGGTGATTCAAGCTGAATAGGTGAAAAATATAAAGTATATTTGCAACGCTGAAGGCATTATTTTATAAATATTTACCATATAGGTATCCAGGTTTCTGCAACTGCTCTATGTGTGTCTTTGAGACATGGAAAATGCATATGTGGTACGCTAACTATCACATTTTTGATAGAATATCCCTTGTGAACCAGTTCAACATGACAGTTATCTACTGCGTCAGCTGCTATAAGTACAGGAGAGGGCTTTTTCTTTAAGAAAACTCCACAGGGAAAATCGTAATTGATTTATATCTGGGGATATGAGCGACCAATAAAGCATTGGTTTATCGTTTGATCTATCACAGCCAATCTAGTGTTGGAATAGACGATTGCCGAGGTACTAATTTTGTAACGCCAATGTGACGGAGCACCATCTTGATGCAAAATAAGTCAGAGAACCATTTCCTCTAATTTAGGGAATTACAACTCTGAGAATGTCATATTCACCATTAATCATTTTTATCCCGAAGGACAAAAGAAGGACCAACAACACAGCTCTTGATTATGAAGCAGAAAAAGTTCGCATTTGGAGAATTATGCGAGTGTTCATTATGTTGTTGCTTACACACCTTGGATTTGAACTCCGATTCAAACAAAGTAGGAGATCAGGGATAGAGAGGTGCAGTAGCTTCTGAATATAAGGACCCCTCAACACCAGAAGGCAAAAGTCTGACTTTAGTTCATATGAAGATGGCATTCACACGCTCGCTTGAAGAAACCTTTTTACATGGGGGGAGGGCTCTTTCACACTCCTCTCAGGTAGAACACAGGGTAGAGAACAATCATGCCTGAACGAGGGGCTCGAGTCCGAGATACCCAAATCACGGGGAAGATGCGCTATCGCTAGACCAGGAAGCCGGCATGTTCAAGTATTCTATACAGATTTTCTGTATATCAAAAATAAATAAATAAATAAATACTGGCGGTTAATCTTACCAAATAAGAGAAAAGTGATTTTTGTCCATAAATGCAAGTCTGCTCGCGACACCAACCACTTATAGTGTATGTTTTAAATTCTCACAGAAATTTTTAAGCGCTGATTTGTCAGTAGATTTAAAGATACATACCATCTTAAACGGGTTGTGCTTTGAATATATATATTTTTAAAAAATCAACCAAAAATTAAATTATAGAGCAAAATAATAGAAATAATTGAAAAGATAGTTTTAAAAAAGGAATTAAAAAACTGTATTACGACATAAATAATGGATATAATTGAAGACACACACACACACACACACACACACACACACACACACACACACAC
>JAPMOQ010053601.1:400840-425246 GCA_026543055.1 Argiope trifasciata | reverse complement strand
ACACACACACACACACACACACACACACACACACACACACACACACTTTTATTACTAATTTATAAATAAAGAGAAAAATGAAAGAACCTTACTCTGCTTTTCACTTTCTCCGTTAGCATAGGTCTTACTAGACTCCAGGCGAATTTTATCAGAGGGGAGTCATGGAGGCAATGTAATGCTTTCAGTCTTATAGGAAAACAGTTCTGAAAATAACGCAAAGAAAATGTTTAGCACAATCTGCTACAGTCTTCAATTTCAATCATAATGGAAAGTCAGATTTTATACAACACAATGAAACATTTCTTTCCTTTTTTCTGTTGACAACTTTTTCTTTAACATTTTGTTTACAAATAGGTGTCATTTTAATTATCCTTTTTTAATTCCTTGTATGAAATGCGTAAAGGGAGAATATTTGAAAATATTAATTTTTGAGCAGAAAGGAACTTGACTTTTTTTTTGCATGAGCTTTTCCCGTTTCTAAAGCTATTTGCCATTTTTACTTTCTCGTATATATAATAACCCGAAGTATTCTGATGATGATTATGTGACTCATAATTAAAATATTTTAAATAGTTATCGAAGGACCATCTATTAAAAAAATCTTTCATGCAAAAACAAAATCTTACATGTACTAGATTCAAAAGGTGTCACAAAAAAAAAAAAGAACCGTCAAAGAAAAAAAAAGAAAAACTGAACAGAAAATAAAGGAGCAGTCATAAAAAGAAAAAGTGGAGAAGTTCTAAATGGCTCAAGCAGAAGAGCCTACATAATATTCCACAGTAACAGTAACATTGAAATATAATTTGTAAATAATAAAATTTGCGAAAAACAGGCAGCTCAAGTTTTGTAAATATCAAAATAAAAGAAAAAAAAAGCAAAAATATAAAGAAATAAATGTAAAGGAGTGAATTAAGGGAAAAAAGTAAATAAACAGAAAAAATAAGTATATATTAGGTTGTTCGGAAAGTAATTTCGTTTTTTCCTGACAAAGGATTTAATTGCATTTTTCGCACCCAATTTCATACTTAAACCGCAAAATCATTTTATGTTTTAAGAGCTGATATAGCAAGGCTTGAGTGTGAAAAAGTGCAGCTGATTCTTCGCAGTAGTTTTTGGATGGTGCCCTTTTAAATATGGAGAGCAATAAACAGCATTTTCGTCATTTTTTTCTTTTTTGCTATAAAAGGTAAAAATGCTGTTCAAGCCAGAAATAAATTAGCCAATATGTGTGGAGAAGATGTGTTAACAGTACATCAGTACCAGAACTGATTTGCAAAATTTTTCCTTCAAATGAGGAGGCCAAAAACCACCTCGATCAGTTTTTTTTTACAGCAAAGACCATAACTTTTATGAGCGTGTAATCATGTTACTACCAAAAGGTATTAGACCAGAATGGCAATTTTATAATTTAATAAATAATTTATTCATTAAACGAAAATTTCTTTTCATTTTGACAAAAAAATACGAAATGACTTTCCGAACAACCCAATAGAATTCTTTTTAGCATTTTTATCTTATACTCAGAGCATAATGTTCACATTTAATAATAGTTACTTTCTCTATGTTAACTTTGAAAGGCTCAGGGAGTAGAGTCCCATTTGGAGTTTAGAACTGTTAAAAAAACCTTAACCCTTGAAGTATTAAGAAGAATGAAAATTGCTTTGACAAAGGTATATCTGCCAAAAAAATTTTTTTTTTCCTTTGTAGTAAAAAGTAATAGTAGTCCTTTGTAACATATGACTTTAAAAATCCTTTTTCGTTTTTAGTAAAATAATACACGGAGTCAAAAATAAGAAAATTTAGTCCAGATGTTAGACAAATTAGGATAAACTATTATTCCATTTGAAAATTCCTCTTTCTTTATGATATAGGAAATCCAAGACAGTTTGAGCTTCTAAAGTCAACTTATTGTTTGATAGAATTTGGGAAATATTTTGTTGATGTTTGATACGTGCTACTATAATAATCGTCCAAAAAAAAAACAACAACAACCGAAGTCTAAACTTTCAACGTTTTAGACCAAGAAACACATTTTTGGAAAATGCCCGCCTGTCCGTACGCCTGTTTTTTTGTCCCAAAGAAAACTCAAAAAGACATTTTAAGCTAGATGGCTGGAAATTTGGCATACTTACACTAAATTTGCAAATTTCAATCAGAATTTGAGCAAAGTCTATTTAGAGAAAATCTATTTAGCTGCTAATTCAAATATAAATTAAAATCGATAATAAAAAAATCGAAGATAACTGGATTGATAAAATTCTGCATACATGTAAAGTGCAATCACATGTGAAATTTTGAGCCAAATCCAATAATAGGTTGACTGTTTGTCGGTTTGTACTTTCAGAAATATGTAAAGGCAATAACTTAATAATGAAATGACTTGAATATATCAGATTTTGTAATCACAAGTACAATTTTATATCAAATTTTTACTTCAATCGGTTGAAAAAGTTGTGTCCAAATTTCTTACGTCTCTAAACGTGTCTGATTCAAATTCGACTGTTATATACTAACGCATTCAAGGGATTTATCTCCCAATGACTCACCAAGGATGATTCTACAGAAACAGTTACAATTCTAAATTCACGGCAAAAATTATTTTGTAACTATTGTATGCCAATGCCTCATAAAACGCCTTCTAGCATGACCAGTTTATTATAATGTATGCGAGAAAGTTTGGGGCAGACCACTCTTGCTGGCTTATTAAGTGTACTAGAAAAAAATCTCTTGGGTACAGATTTATTTAAATGTAAAATTTTTTTTCCTTTAGAAAGGTTTTAATTTGTTGATTCGTTGATACACGGTAGAAGATTTTGTGTGAGAATTTCTTTATGTGAGCGATATTATGTGCATGTTAATAGAATTGTTGCAATTAATACCAATCACTCTTGCCAAGAACTAGAAGGTACATGTTTAATCTTGTTCTAGCATGAATGGCGAATTTGGATCCTCATCCTTAAGTTTGATCAAACAAATACAGGACGAATCTCAGCTTTCAAATGTGCTCGAAAGATTCATTCAATTTTATTAAAATTTAGCACAAATTTCCTTATTCAAAAATATTATATTTATAAAATATTTTTCAGTCATTTTTGTGTTTTTAATTAATAATACATCTACAACAAATAAAAAATGTTTAAAAATCCATTTTTTTTTCAAAAATTTTATTCCAGACGTAGTTATTTAGTTTAATGATCAAAAATTTTTATCCACGAAATTTAAATGTATTTCAGTTTTAGATCTTTTTGGAGAAATATAACTTTTTATTTTCTTCTGAATGAAATACATATATAGAAAGAAATTATAAAAAATCGACAGTTCGAACTCAAGATGAAAAATCTCATGTACTTTTCCGTTATAGGCTGTGAGCCAAACGAGAGTCAAATTTCCAAGCGAAGCGAATTATATAACAAATGTCGATACGTGAAGTCGACAAGTGTAACTACCTGAAATGTGACTTAATTTTGCATTTTTTGACGATTTTTTACTTTTCCCGACTAACTCTTACTTGGTGACTTTTTGGCGATTTTTCCGTCGCGCCTCCACGTTTTAGACCTTTTTGAGACCGAAAAGCATATATTTGGAATTATATATGTCTATCTCTTAACATGATAATTCAAAAATACATTGTGTTAGAGGGATAAAATTAGATACCTGGATTTTAAAGATATATTTGTAATTTTCTGCCACATTTTGAACGAACTCATTCAGCAAAAGTCGAAGTGTAAGTGATCTTACAGAGAAAAATAAAAAAATATATTTGGTTCACAGTTTTATAATCTAAAATGTAGAATGTAATCAAATTTTTAACCAAATATCTGAAAGTTTTCAGCGAAACGTAATAACTTAAATAAATGAAATTTGGAGTGTGATCTTGCAATTACGATTATATACAAGTCAAATTTTGGTTTCCATCGGTTCCAAAAAAATATCAAAAACATCTATTCACATTTTAGGCATTTGTACATTAACCATTTGAAAGTTATTAATCTCCAAAACAAAAACACCAAACATTACGCCCTAGATTCGGTAAAAGTCCTAGATTCAGGTCCAAGATCGATATTTCGCAATTATTGCTCTCCGATGCTATTCATGATTTTACTGATGGTTCACAATTTTATGCAGAGAGAGAAGTATAATACTTTTATTAGAAAATAAGCGATAGAGGTGTGGGGATACTATTTCGCTGGTTACAATTTCGTTTAAATTAATTTAAAAATGTATGACTTAGAAAGATTAAATACATAATGGGATTTTAGCAACAACATCATACTTTTATAACACATTTTCATCTAAATGTTTTCGTGAAAAGTCTGCTTGTATTCCCATCGTATATATAAAAACAGAAGCTCGAAAACGAAATAGGGCTATAAATGAAACTTAGTATATTGTTGCTGAAAATCTCCGTCGAGTAGCGTAGAATGAAAAATTTAAAAGGTATGGTAAAAGAACGACGCTTTTTTTTCTTCCATAAAACAGGAAACACTGGTAACAAAACTCAGACAAAGTATAGACAAAACAACACTGATAGAAATTCATTATTATACAAGCAGTAAAGCTTTTAACAAATACATCAGCACTGATTGGCCAAACAGTGACTCCTAGTGACCAAACAGTGACTAGAGATCAAAACTCCGAAAACAGATCTCGTTCAATTAGCTTGAACTGTATTTAATTGATTTCAATTTCGTGACTCAGTTTTTTTATTGTTACCGTAACAGGGCAAAGAAGCTAGAAGGCCACCCTATCTTCGTTAATAATCAAGGTAAAGCGAAAATTGTAATTGTGTTTGAAATATTTATTCTATCGCCAAGAATGACGTCATTGACTTGGAATCCCTTTAGCATTTTCATCTAATCTAAAATAAAAAGAGGTTCACTAGCAAATATGGTGAATTTTAAGGTTTTCAGTTGATTGCAACAATTTTAAATTGTATTATAATTTCTAAAACCGTTTTTTGGGAAACTGTGTTTCACTCTTATTTTCCTTTTTGGCAAAAGTCTTTTAGGAAAATGTTCCTGTGTTATTGAAATAAAATTTTAGTAGAAAGTTTGATAACATTCCAGAGATGTAATGAATTAATATTTAACCTGTCGGTTCAGATTTACTTATTTTACCGGTTTTTTAGGAAAAAATATTTTTTAAATAAGATTTCGAATTGTCAGGTAAAATTGAGAGTACTTACAAAATTTTTAGGTTATGGGAAATCAATTACTTAAAAAATTTAGTCTAAAGCTGTTTACGATTTCAGAATTTTGTTTTCAATGAAATTTTACAATAATTCATTTGTAAATGTGATTAAAAATGTTATTTTTATAAAAAAAATTACAAATTTCAGAACAATTGCTTCGAAGCTTTTCATATATTTTCGAAATTATCAGAATGGATCAGAAATGTCTCTAACAATTTTAAAACTGCCTAGTATTTGTAATATCTCATTTTTTTAAAAATCTTATTTTTATGATTTAATATATCCAATCAGCTATCCATATAAATCGACTATCGTGAATATTATTTTATTTAACCCTTTAAACAAAAATATATCAATAAAGCACAAACACATCAATTAACTTTAAATACAAAAAAGTGCAATCAACTCACCATACTGCCATGATAAAGTAGATGTATGTTGTAGGGTGTGCAGTATCTCGCATGTTTGAAAGATACCCCATGATAATCATGAATTCCTTTCGTTCCGTTAACCTGAGTCACTGGATCTCGGAGACACGCGGAGAGGGCCATCACTATTAACTGTTGCAGCCCTTCCATTGGGAGTTCCGTAGGATCCCATTTACCTATTTGGAACAATAAAGATTCTAGAACATTTATTTCATTTTCCTTATTTACATCAAAATATTTTAAACTCAACAAATTCTAAATATTTCTTTGCATATGAAAAGTGATCAGAGTAGTAATGAAAACTCTCGCAGCGTGATACCGGCAATAAAATGGCATATCGGCAGTATTTATAACTTTGTTGATTACATAAGGTGATTATAAATTAATATCCTAATATCGTAGATTTACTAAAAGAACACAAAACAAAATGCAACCTTGTTATTCATCAGAAATAAAAAATGATTTGTGAAATTTTAAATTTAATATTGTTGTAAGTGTTAAATGTGAAGAAAATGCAAAGGATATTGAAACGGTACTATAACTTATCCCACAATTTTTTCTACATGTCTGGTGTGAAGCTTTGAATGGATGTTTGTATTGTTTTTTTATCTGTGGCTACATCAAATAGTAAGTACTTGTTCCCCCTAACGAACTTAAAATATGCATATCTGCAGGTTTCCATAGCGTCACATAGAAGATCCTGAAAGTGTATGGAATGAGTTATTATATAGTATTGATATCGTTCGTATTATTTGAGGCGCTTATGATGAACACTTATAACTGTATTTAAGATAAATTTTCAACTGTCATTAGTAATTTTTGATGGACAACAAGATTATGCTTAGCTTTGTTGTCTTTTAATAGCCTGCAAACTTGGAGTATTCATTTATAATCACCCTGCAACGAGGACTTACAGTGATATGCTGACTGTATTGAAAACATTGTTGATTATAGTAATAGAGTAACTAAGCTTAATGAATCTGAGATAATGGATTTCCTGAATCTTTCTCGCTTACAATTTAGTAAAGGTACCGAACCTGAAATTTGTTGACTTTGCACAAGATCGTGAATGCTACGAGAGTTCAAGTTTTTATTTTGAGAGTCCCGAATATGAACGCTTCTCTTTTGTAGTATGATGAAAGTTAAGTGAGAATTTCCGATATCTTACTGTCATCCAGTTGAAATCAAAGTCAGACACATAATTATCATTTCAATGACAAGATCACATACCAAATTTAATTTATTTGCACAACCTTTTAGTTGTGGTGTCCACGTGTATACGAATGCAAAGACCGTTAGACGGTGAATCGCTGAAGGATTGAATTCAAAATTTGATACATATTTTCATTTTATTTGTTAAAATTTGTTTTTCAAATTTCCATTTGGTTTGTTATATTTTATAATTACCACGCTCATTTGCTCTCCATCTGGCAGACAAAAAACTTCCAGAGAATGTATTTCTACGAATATTTGTTACAAATATGCAAATTTAATGTATTTCCAGTCCCGCTTAAGGCAAGTTTGAGCTACCGCATTTATAGACAGACTTAATTCCAAAAACATAAGCTTTTTGAACTCGGTAATGTCTGAAATTTACAAATTTGTCTAAATCTTGCTTCGAATATTTTTATAATTAAAATATCTTAGTTCTGTATATTTAGTACACGAGAAAGTAGTAAGAAATTATAAAAAGAATCGTGATCACAATGATATGGTAAATATTTTTAATGTTAATAGTGCAACAGCTCTATAAAAGTATTGCTGTTTTATTATAACTGAAAACATCAAATACCAATCAAATCTGTATTTTCTCTAAAAATAAGCTTTATCGCTGAATTCTAATGTATTCTAAAAAATTGAGATGACATTAAAAAAATTCTTCTGCTTTGTTATCAAATATTCATAAACTTTTTATTTGAAACATATCAAAATTTCTTACCCCAACGTACAAGAAACAATAGGCAGCCATCTTGACATCTCTTAGGTAGCAGAGTCAAAACTTTGCTTGAAGGTAAATCAAGAAATGCGTCTGGAATACCATTAGCCACGTTCTTCATTTTCTTGTACATATGTAACAGGTTTTGTATTTGTTGATGAGCATCGGTCACTCTGTATTTGCTGCGACGCAAAAATGCTATCAAAGCATCATCATGAAGGACTAATCCATTTGTTTCCAAGGTTTCTAAATATTGGAAAAGAACGAAAAGGATTTAACAAAATTTTAGATAAAGTATTAGGTTGGTGCGTATGAAATGTCGGATTCTTAAGTGATTGTATAAAACTGCATATCTTTCTTCAAAAGCTGTTTATTCAATCAAAGTATGCTCCATTCGCTTCAATACACTTCTCCCAACGAGATTTCAAAGCGTAGATGCCTGTCTTAAAAAAATTTTGGTCTTTAGAATTAATAAACTCTGATATCGAGTTTTTTAGACTGTCTTCATTTTCATAGTGTTTGCCCCTTAAAAACAGCTCTAAATGCTTGAAAAAATGAAAATCGGTCGGCGAGAGATCCGGTGAATAGGGTGGATGCTGCAAAACTTCATATTCCAGTTCGTTCCAGCTTATTTCGCTCTGTCAGTGCGTGCGGTACCCACTTGTCCATCTTCTTAACCTTGCCAATCTCAGAAAGGTGTCTCAATATCGTTGTATGGTCAACTTTCATCCTGATAGCAAGTTCCCTCGTGGATACGGCTGGATCCGCTTCCACTAGAGCCTTCAGGTCATCATTCTTCACAGACGTTTTGGGTCTTCCGCGCGGCTCATTTTGCAGTGAAAAATCGCCGAAATTTTTCGAACCAACGCTGCACTTTCCAATCGTTAACCGTATTCTCCCCAAACGCTTGGTTTATGTTGCGTGCAGCTTTTGCAGCACTATTACCAAGTTTGTACTCATATAAGAAAATGACGCGAATGTCGGCAGAATTCATATCGGCAATAAACTCAAAAGAAATAACAAAAGGGAAGACCTTCGAGAAAACCTATTTTGCTGAAATGAGTCTCTGGCAATGGACAATACGACTATGAATGAGGTTATGCCAAAGACAAAAGTATAACGAAAACAGGGAGACAAACGTCCGCATGTAAAGAGAATCCGACATTTCATACGCACCAACCTAATATTTGTGCATAGGTTCGCTCTTACATTTTTACGTAAAATTTCCGATTCTGATTTAAGACGAGTGTTCGGTGTTTCTATGATATGACGTCATCTTCTAATGGCGCTATTAATTTATAGTTTTTTAAATTAATTAAGAATTTCAAATGGTGCACGTAATTTATCGTTTGGTTTCTTATTTTAGTTAATTTATCTCGGGGCCACAAAGAATTCTGAGAATATCGTTTAGTGTTTTAGAACTTTTTATGTTTAATCGCCATACTCTTGTAACACGCAACTTATGTTTATTTTATAAAAATACTACTAATTTATCGTCTGACTTTTTTTATTTTGAATTAATTAAAGCTTTTAAATAGGGCAGGAAATTTATCATTCGGCTTATTATTTTAATTGATTAATTTCGAGTCAAGAAGAGTCCCGAGAACATCGATTAATGCATTCGAACTTTTTATACTTAATTGTTATATTATGCTTAAGTTTATTCTTTAAAAAGCTTTTGTATACTTTACTTTTTTTTATTACTTTAAATGCACCATTAATTTTTTTTCTTAAAGAATCTGCAAATGTGCTATAAATATTAGATCATAATTTTAAAATAAAGCTGCAGTATTTTCTTTGGATTTTATCTCGCATATAGTAGCTCCCAGAAAATTTTAATAACATTAACATCAAAATTATGATCGAATTTCTTGAAATTGTTTTGTTATTTTCAAATACCATAATGCAATACATTCAACAATAAGTATTAACTACGAATTGAGTTTAAAAAATGACGCTCCAAAAATTAAGAAATTGCTTTTCTACATTTACAAAGCAATGGAATTGAATTTGCTACAGATGAAGCAGTCCGAAGAGAATCTATTTATTAAGTACTTTTATAGAAGAAATCACTCTGTGCGATTATGTAATTCAGCTGTCTCTCATATTAAGATTTAAAGTCTTCTTTCGTCACATATCTACCAGTGCACTCATGTGGAACTTGAAAATCAGTGGCCATTAAGAAAATTCATCAGCGATATCAGGGGAAAAAGTTGGTAGCGGAAGTTATAAACTATTATATTTCGAAGGGTAATATCACACTAGAAGTGACTATTTAACTGCCAGTGCAGTAAGTATTTTCAGGATGTTATCTTCCAAGAGACGGGAACTTTTGAGTGTCTGTTATCTCAGGCTATATCCATGCGCCTTATATATTTAAATTGGATTTATTTTGAGTAGTTATTACACGTCACGTTTAGGATATTCTTCATTTAAAATCATTTACATTATGCAAATACTTAAAAAGTTCCGGAACTTCTTAAAGATGATAATACACACATATGCACGCACATTTACCATATTTTGAGAATTTGTTGTTGTACTGATTCATGGGAAAGAATTCAGAAGACGCTTCAGTTTTTTCTTATGTAAAGACTCATTTTTCTATCGATTTATAACATTTCTGAATGATTTAATTTTAAATTACAAATTAAAAAATGGCAGCCTAATTCATACATGATTTGATCTTAGACATCCGAATAAGTTATACAGTGGAATATATAAATCAGACGAAAGACACATGTTTGTTCAAAGGATGTTGCCGGATTTCAGCTTTTTAGTATTATAAAGAAGATGGCACTTCTGAGAGATAAAAAGAAAAAATTATTTCCATTCATTAATGAGGAAAGAAAAACGCTATTTAAGTGGAAATAGAATGTGGTGCATAATTTATGAATATTGGTAAAAGAAGCAATTCGTGGCTTCTAAGATCTGAATAACTCTCAAAATGTTATAAATCAAGAAACTGAAAACGCTTTTTAAGCAATGAATCATTTAGTTGATATCCGAATGCGTATCTTTAGACCTCTGATTATTATTGATTCAAACAAGCCTTGAAATAATACGAATACAATTATTTTCAGATTTTAGATTGGGAATTAATCGGTTCATTGCTGTAAGACGAATTCATGACAGGAAACGAATAGATGATATCATACTAAGAGAATTCGCAAAATGAATTTTAAAATTTGATATCGTTATTTTCAATGAAAACCAGAGGAAAGACACAAGCAAATTATCTACTGTTGATCGCAAAAGTTTCCCTTTTTTATATAAACTGATATTATGTAAAAACTAATAAAAATTTATTAAATATTTGTATATAAGCAAAACATTTCTCTTTAATTATTATAGATATATAAAGGGTATCCCTTTACATTTTAGCCTAATAATTAATTCCACTTTGCTAATAATAATCTGATAAGCATATAATTACACCTAAAATATTTTAAATGGTAAAAAAAAAAATAGATTTTTTTTTGTTTTAAATAATGGAATATAAAAAAAAAAAATAAGGAACCTGAATTTTTATATACCTTCACTCAGCATTCTGGAAGACAAAAATAGATTTCTTTACATTTAAGTTACTATCTGACAACATAGATTGTTGATGTTAGAAACAATTCATATCCTAATATTTAAATTGTTAAAGTTATTGACAAACTTCAAATAAACAGTTGTTTGTTTGAGTGTGGTATTAATTTGGCTCATTTGATTTATTTTTTTAATACTGACTTCAAAAAAATTACGAAGCTCGAATTTTAACATAGTATCTCATTTACAGCCACATTTAGAAAGACATACTTGACAGATTGATATCACTTTTTAAATAAAAAAAGAGTTTATGTATCTCCAAACAATCACTATCCACCATTTCCTAGATATTACCTTTGATTGTGGATATTCTTTTAAGTTGAATTGTCTTAAACAATTTAAATTAGTGATTTTCTAAGCTTCAAATGTGAGTCAGTTTGGGATACGAAAAAAGGGAATTAAAAAAAATTCTGATAGCGTTTCCAAAATATTTCATTAAATATGATTATATGAACCGAGACACTGCACAAAATTTTATACTACTTAATTTTTTTGCTGTCTATTTGTTGATATTTAGAAATCTGAAATATATGACTATAATTCTGATGATTTAGAAGCTAGTTAACGGTCAGGATTAGAGTGAAAACCCTATAGATCTTGTGGTATATTAAATAAAGTCTGAAAGCAATGAGAGTGAACTTTTTTTTCTCCTCCCTTACTTTTGATAATTATCAATTAAAATAATTACATGAATAAAATTAATAAACAAAAACCAACCCGTGCTATATTTCCCTTTTTTTTATTTAAAGAACCATTAACAAATATGCAGAAGTGATTACTGCTATTATTGTGAATGAATAATAATAAATAATCATACTTTGCAATAAAGTTCGCAGCTCTTGGATTCCTTTGGTTTTCCTCTCAGGAGTCTCATTCAGTTCTTCCTTCGCCTTCTTCATGACAAATTCAGGCATATAACCAACTTCAAGTGGAAGGAATTCTTCATCTTGAGTCATTAAAGTTTTCGAGCTCATATCTAGTTGAAAAAATTATGGAGTGTATATTAAATTTCCTTTCTCATTACGTACTTTATATTATAAAAAATAGTTTAATAAAATCATAAATAATGCAACCGTAGAGGTAGAGGAAACAGTGAGAATCAAATATTCACTGAGAAGTGTTTTTAAAAAAATGAATAAGCTCCTAGCACATTTTGGGGGAAATAATTTAGTTTTCCCTTTATCTTTGATTTTTAAAATTTAGTTTAATGGCAAATTCAATGTTGGATTCGCAATTCATTCAATTTTTTCTTCCATAAAAACCAAGTAATTCAAATTTAAATAAAAAAAGTTAATGAATGTGATTGTGTTAAAATTCTCACCAGGGCCCTAAATATCCAGTAACAGAAAATAATCAATCAGTTAGTCAGAAAGAAATTGTTATATAATTTCCTGATATGTCATAAATTTTAGAAGGCTTTTGTTTTATTTATAACCATGACTGATGTCACATGAAATCAACGGGAGTAATTTCCCAAACTTTCTCCCATACTTTTGAACAATGGTATGATCAAAAAACGACTAGGATGGCATTAACTTACAACAATTACGAAATATTGGCCTCTGGGGTGAGAATTTAGAAGTTTTACATAATCTATCAGGGATTTGTCAAATCTTTTAGAAATTAAACCCTTGTATGTTGTTAGTAGTATTTGGAAATCAAATTTATGTTTAAGAAGTGTTTTTGCTAACCAACTGAAGCCAAAATATGATACAAAACTGCAATTATAATCATAAAAACTGCATGCAAAATTTGACACATTTGATTTCATATGTAGAATGTATTACCCCTTTTACACATTTTTGAAAATACAGATTGACATATGTTCTTCTTGTTGGATACGGCTCAAAATTTGGTAAGTTCTTATTCATAAATACTAGTTGCCGGTGGCATAACATTTACAAATTAGATTTAAACTTAAGTCTAGCCTCCACCCGACATGTCTTGCATCATCAAACAAACATAAAAATATATTTAGAAATCATCAAATGTAACTGCAAAACAATTTCTAGCTCAACTTTTGATACACAGTCATTTGACCCCTTGCGAGGTGGCAATTGTTTTCGGGTGCTTTTGCTACCTTCGCGCCACATTTCGCCATTTAGTTAAAATTTACCTATGAACTTTTTACTAGCGAAACTGACTGTGTATCAAAGCTGCTCCAAATTCACTAAAACATACAATATAAAAGCCGTTTTAGAATTTTAAAATATACAGTAACTCATTGTACCCACTATTCCACACTTGTTTATCAACTCTGTATAAACAGGTATGAAAATAAAATTCAGCTTGCTTTACAATATTTCTTTGTAATGTTTAATGTTTAATAGTTAATGTTTTTCCACCTGGTGTCAGAACAAAAAGATTTTGCTTGGGTGTAATTCTAGAATGTGCCACATAAAGCTACCCATCAATTTCAATATACAAACCCTTCTCCAATAAATGCCTCACAATATACAAACATCTTTGATATTAATTAACTATTTCTCGAGTTTTTCGAATTCAAACATACTGAAGTTTTCAGGAGACTTCCTTTTATACTATGTATAGATTAAACCATTGAAACAAATTTTATGCTGGTTATCTTTCTTATGTGTTATTGCTATGTTTTTGTGGTTTGCTATGTTAATTTTTATTCAAGCAGCGGGATAAACAGATTTCCTCTGATCGGATTGTGCTCAAACTTTGATAGAAATTTACAAATTTATTGTAAATACCAAATACCAAATTTCATATGTTTGGCTTAAAGTGTTTCAGTTATTTATGTAACAAACAGATAGGCAGACGAATGAACAACTAGACATAATGCTAAAACTGTTTCTTAAGAAATTAAAGAAGACTAAAACGCGGAGTTTCGCAAAAATCTCGAATTTAAATTGTTTGATGATTACTATATTTCCTCTATACTTCGTACATGAGAAAATGAAAATGATCGCAAACAAAGAGTTTGCTGTAAAATTTTTGCTAGTATTTTCCTTTTATGATAAATAAATAAATAAGGTTATTAATTTTCCATTTTTAAAAACAAGTATTAGTCAGAGAAAAAAGGCCGACTTCGAAAAAACTTCCATTTGTAATCTGAATGAGAATAACCAGGAAAATGTTTATAAAAATAAAGGAACCCAAAGCGGAAATGATAAACAATAAAACGCTGTGATGTCGTTTAAGATAATATGGAAGAAATAAAAAACAATTATTCGGCCTACTGTTGATAGTTTTTGTAGAAATTACTCAGATTAAACTATATCAGGTGAAATATCTAAACGATACAAAATATGTTTTACAATACTCGGATCTTACTACGCAGCTCACTTGTGGACTGAATTGATATATATGTGTTACTGTACTAAAATCCATCTTCTATACTTATAATAAAGCTCAATGTGTGTGTGTGTTGGCGCTCTACAGGCTAGACCGTTGGACCTACAGCTACCAAATTTGGTATATGTATACCTTGTAGGGTGGGAATGTGTACCTCGGAGCACATTTTTCGAATTTTTAATTAGAATTTGAATTAATTAAAATTTGAGCAAAATTTCGACGTTTTTCCAATATAACTTCCGAAAATATTATCGCAAACATGATTTTTACATCAATTTAAAGATAAAAAAATTAGCTTTCTAATGGTATCAGTGTTTTAATGTGTTACTCAAGCTGTTATTTTTAACGAATTTTTAAAGAAATATTTTAACCATGTTTTTTTTAGCTCGTGACTGGATAAAATAACATAAATATAAAATGTGATATCTTCTAAAAAAATAAATGCAAGGAAAAGGATTCTATGATCGTTTGCAATATCTATATCATTAATTCCATAAATTATCTTTTTTTGCAGTAAACCTGATTGAATTTAGACAGGATATGCATTGAAATCCTGACTTAATGGCATATTTCTATAATCGTTTGCGATATCTGTATCATTAATTTAATAATTTTTTTCCCTTTTTCGCTTTTTTTAAAAAACACATTTAACATTTTGGCAATATCACCGAAAAAAAAATCATTTTTAATATTTTAGAAAGCATAATCGATAAATTATTAGAGCATTAAACTCAAAAAGTTTTTTCGAATAAAGTTACCGACTCTTTAACTCCTAATAACTGAATCTTTTAACTTTAACTATTTCTTAAATTTTGGCTAATGAATATGTGATTTAATTGAAATTTTAGAACGCATTACTCATGGCGAACCAGCTGGTCGCCAAAGGCGGCTAGTTTCCTAATAAAAACACTTTTTCAAATTAGTAATCAATAGAAATAACTTAAATAATAAAAATATTAATTGAATAAATTTAAATAAATAAAATTTTGTAAGAATAAACTTTTATCATAATAAAACCAACATATAAAATTTCTTTTTACTAAAAAGAGATAAAAAAATAATGTTAATTAATCTAATATATAAAATAATTATAATTACCCTAATGCATGCAAATTAATAATAACAAAAAATATAAAAAATAAATATGATAAATTCAAAAAGTTTATATATTTATTTATTAATTTTATGAGGAATATTTTTAAATTTATTAAAATACAAAATGACTTGGACTTAAGGTAATTCAAAAATATTTTAATCAATTCGCAACTTGTTCCAGAAGATGAAAATAATATAATAATAATTCTGATAATAGAAGCATAATTCTTTCAAAAATAAAATGATTAAGATGAAGATCATTTTAAAATCTCTGTATGAGGTTACAATTTAAAATACGATATTTTTTGGTCACAAAGGAATTTTTTTTAATAAAAGATTTTCAAGGTTAAAAATAATGAAAGAGTGTATACGTAACTTAATTATATTCTTGTCTGAAATCTAGTATGCGAAATAATAATAATAATAAAAAGATTAACCAAGTTTTCTTATTGCTTGTAAGTACGCGCATAGACACTCTAAGCTAACTAAGGATTAATCGCTACGATATTCGCCTAGGAGCATACGATAGATTCGGTAAAAATGTTATATTCATCTTAACGTTCAATATTTTTAAATTATTGTAAGCAAATGTCCTATAAGGACGTTCTCTAAGAGAAAACCTTGATTACAGAGCATGCACGAATGTTTGGCAAAGACCATTATCACTGATTTTATTATATTTTTGTTATAATAGGATGTCTGATTGACAGGATTGGATTTTTCTTCTTCACACTAGCCTTCTACGGCAGTTATTACAAAAATATCAACATATTCATACCGGAAACTCTTATGAAATACTTCTTATCAAAACAAAATTAAGTATTAAAAATAATACTCTGTTATAATGATGGAGCAATCAGATCGGTTAGTTATATTTGCAAAATTATTGAGTAGAAAATGGACGAAATCTGAATGAGATTAGAAGGAATATGTCCAACTGCTATAAAGCAAGGCACAAGTACGTCCATTTATTTTAAAGTTTGTACACCATCATTTATTTCTATAAAATATTCGCTTTCTAATTAAAACTTACTCTCTAAAATTAACTCACTCTCATGTCCCTAACAGCAGGACAACCTTTTAAAATCGCTTACGCTTTCAAAGAATCGTATATAATAATAATGCAACGTTGGTAAAAGCAGATAAAAATATATACGATAAAAAGATATTGATGAATATTGTCATTTATGCTTTATTTATTGCTTATGCGATTTCGAGCTTCAACTATTTGTTGCCTTCAATTATTGTAAATTTCCTAACGGAAACAGGATCAAGCTCTCACATGATATTAAAAAAAGAAATCTAATTTGTGGTCGTAACAAACCTCCCGTTTCAGACCTCCCTGAGTTCGTAAAACACATTTTTCGAAAATGTCTTTTTGTCCCCCTGTGATGAAGGTAACTCAAAATGCTTTGAGCTAGACAAATGATATATTATCTTTAAACCGTCTTAAGAAATCTCTTTTTCGAATATAAATTAATATATTACATAAACAAAGAGATCTATATGGATAAAATTCGGAACGCAGAATTAACATCCATAGTCCAGACGCTTACAGAATATTAAACCAAATGTAACAAGACTGGGACATGCTGTTCTTTCAGAAACATGTAAACACAAATGAAATGAAACAAAATGGCTTATATGTATCTATTTTATTTTCGACTTTTTTATTATAAGGGTACACATTTTGTGTCAAATTTTCGTTTCAACCCGTTGAGAAAAATTCACCTTGAACAAAAATTCGATTTTCGGATATTATTATAAGCAGGACAGTGATTATTTCCTAAATAACTTGCCAAATATAACACGATAAATTCAGTAAAAATGCTAAATTCGCTCCAAAGATTAATAATTCCAAGCTATTTATTGCCGTTGTTATGCAAAGTATTCTCTGCGATAGCTTCTTTATTAGTGAATATGAGAGAAAGTTTTGGGAAGACCACTCCCACTGGCTCGTCAATAGATCTACTGAGTCGTTATTCTGAATGACCTTGTTAAGTTCTCAAAGATGGTATGCATTTGAGTATATATATATATATATATATATATATATATATAATATCACAAATTTAAAAAAAATCTCAAATAGTCTTCGTACCTAATAATGTGATCTCGTAGCCTCTGTGAAATAAATATAACTTCAAAAAACAATTTTTATTGCTAGACTGAACATTACATACACAGAAATTGTAGTGGTTGTAACTTTAATAAGCAGAGATAAGCAAAAAATGAACAGAGCTAAGTGGTTAGTTATCAGAGCTATCTGACACAGCTATCGGAATCTGTGGGATTGCTTATTCAGCTATTCTAAGTTAAAAAAAAATCATTTGTATAAACACTAGTCAAAGATTTGCAAAGACTGATTATCATAACAGAAAATGTGATTATTTAAAACAATCGTTAAACTTATTATAAATTGGATTTCAATGTTATTTTAGTTTATTGATTGACTTTAAAACTTATTTAAATTACCAGATATCCTGCTTTATTTTATACTAGCCGCCTTTGGCGACCAGCTGGTTCGCCATGTGTAAAGCGTTCTAAAATTTTCAATTAATTAACATATTCATTAGCCTTGAAGTAATTCCGGGCTCTTGATTGACATGAAATTAATGTTTTCTTTAAGATGATGGACGGAAAGTTCTAAAAGAACCCGTTTTCTTGATAATATTCTTTAATTTTATAAATCAGTCAGTTTTAACCACCGGTTATGCTTCCAAAATATTTAAAAAATTTCGATGATGTTGCCACAATATTAAATGTGTTTTTTAAAGAAAGCGAGAAAGGGAAAAAAAGTATTAAATTAATGATACAGATATTGCAAACGATTACATAAATATGCCATTAAGTAGGGATTTGAATGCATATCCTGTCTAAATTCAATCAGGTTTACTTTAAATAAAGATGATTTATGGAATAAATGATTTAGATATTGCAAACGATTAAAGAAACCTTTGCTTTGCATTTATTTGTTTTAGAAAATATCACATTTTATGTTTCTTTTATTTTATCCAGTCACGTGCTAAAAACATGGTTAAAATATTTCTTTAAAAATTCGTTAAAAATAGAAGCTTAAGTTATACATTAAAACAATGATACCATTAGAAGGCTAATTTTTTAATCTTTAAATGGATGTAAAAATCATGTTTATGCGATCATATTTTCGGAAGTTATAGCGGAAAAACGTTGAAATTTCGCTTAAATTTTAATTAATTCAAATTCTAATTAAAAATTCGAAAAAAGGGCTCCGAGGTGCATATTCTCGACCTCCAAGGTATACATGTACCAAATTTGGTAGCTGTAGGACCAACGGTCTGGCCTGTAGAGCGCCAACACACACACACACGCGCACACACACACACACACATTGAGCTTTATTATAAGTATAGATATAGATAAGCATGGATTGCCATTCTTGAAAATATGAAGACATACAAAACATATGCTGAAGTCATTTTTTTTCTGTTATATCATTTGATAATTGATATATAGATTATATATATAAATAATTGATTTGATATATTAATTATTTTTATATTAATTAACATATTATATAGATAATTGATATATCGCAGTGGACTTGTGAACGAGAGGTTTCGGGTTCGAAAACAAACGAGACAAATTGCTGAAAAAGTTTGATTTTAGTTTAAATTTTCTTTATGTCAATTATGCAAACGTTAATTATGTAAATTTAATTTCCAATTTTCTTCGCGCTTTCAAAGTTTAGTTAGTCTCTCGTTGAATAAAATCTTGAGTTGATCCTGAATGCTTTCATTTCGATTGACCTTACTATATTCATCTCATCTACGTGACAGTATATAGATAATTAATATGTAGGTTTAACAACAAAAATTTTCAAAATTCTATGCTCGTGTCTAACTCTTCGTTTAAGTTTGATGAGTTAATCATTTTTATTTTTATGAGTATAGCAATTTGTATAAAATTGAATAAAATGTTTGTATATATATCGACTTGTTTAATCTTTATACAGTTTTAGACTAATTAGGTAAATAACAAGCAAGTAATGTTTTAAACTAATTGATTTTAAATATTTCAAAAAATTTGTAAGGTAGTTTTTAGAATTATAAAAATTAAAATAATAGTTTGTAATTAATTGAAATGTATTTCATTTTCGTGACGAAATATTGTTGTTATAGAAAATAAATTTTAAGATATGTGTTTTATAAATTATTGATCAAATCCATGATATTTATCCCAATAAGGAATCCTGAAAAATATATTTAAGTAATTTGAAACCCAAGTAAGACAATTATTATAAAGAGTTTATTGTCTTAAGCTTTTTACGACAATTATTATACCTGAATTACATAGAAGATTTATTAATGTATGCAGAAAGGATCAAAATTTAAGAATTCTTGTATGTATTTTTATAAAATTTTATACAAACGAAGTAAATTACAAAAAAGTAAAGATTTTAAAACAAATTGATTTTAAATATTCAAAGAATCTGTGAGGTAGTAAAATTAATAAATTTGCTTAAAAAATGAATTAATTTATTGTAAATAATAAAAATACATTTCATTTTTGTGGAAAATGACATTTTTTGGAAAATTGTTGTCAGAGAATATAAAATTTAAAATATCTGTTGAATAAATTGTTGAACAAATCTATAGTGTTTATCCCAAAATCGAATGCAGTAAAAACGTATTTGAGTATGTTGAGACATGGATGACTTGTCTCAACATACTTACAATTATTATACTTGAATTACTTAGAAAACGTTTTAATATACTTAGGAAGAAATAAAATTTAATAATTCTTATATGAATGTTAATGCAATTTTATACAAACGAGGTAAATTACACTGAAGTGACAAAAGTCATGGGATGACTCTTAATATCGTGTCGGTCCTCCTTTTGCCCGGCGAAGTACTACAACTCGACGTGTCATGGAGTCCACAAGTCGTTGGAAGTCCTCTGCAGGGATATTGAGCCAAGCTGTCTGTATAGACATCCATAATTGTGAAAGTGTAGATGGTGCAGGAGTTTGGGCACGAACGGACCTTTCGATGATGTCCCATAAATACTCGATGGGATTCATATCGGGCAATCTAGGTGGCCAGATCATGCGCTGGAATTGTCCGGAATGTTCTTCAAACCAATCGCGAACAGTTCTGGCCCAGTGACATGGCGCATTGTCATCCATAAAAATCCCATCGTTGTGTGGGTACGTGAAGTCCATGAATGGCTGCAAGTGATCTGCAAGCAGCTGAACATAACCATTTCCAGTCAATGATCGGTTCAGTTGCACCAGAGGACCGAGTCCATGCCATGTAAAAACAGCCCACACCATTATGCAGCCACCACCAGCTTGAAAAGAGCCTTGCTGACAGTTTGGGTCCATGGCTTCGTGGGGCTTCTGCGCCACACTCGAACTCTACCATCAGCTCGTAACAACTGAAATCGTGACTCATCTGACAACGCTACGGTTTTCCACTGGTCTAGGGACCAGTCGATATGCTCACGAGCCCAGGAGAGTCGCTGAAGGCGATGTCGTGCTGTCAGTAAAGGCACTAGAGTCGGTCTTCTGCTGTCATAGCCCGAGGAAGACAAATTCCGCCACACAGTCCTATCGGACACGTCCCTCGTACGTCTCACATTGATTCCTGCAGTTATTTGACGAAGTGTTGCGTGTCTATTAACACTGACCATTCTACACAGACGTCGGAGACTGCGCTGTCCATGATGGAATGTGATGCCTGAAATTTCATACTCTCGGCACACTCTTGATACTGTGGATCTCGGAATGTTGAATTCACTAACGATATCCGCTATGGAATGACACATGCGTCTAGCTCCAACTAACATTACACGTTCAAAGTCTGTTAATTCTCGTCGTGCCGCCATAAATCCCGAAAAACCTGTTCACATGAATAACTTGAACACAAATGAAAGCTCTGGAAAACGAACTGCGCATTTATACTTTTTAGCTGTGATACTACTGCCATCTGTATATTTGCATATTGCTATCCCATGACTTTTGTCACTTCAGTGTATAAGTGAGTAAAGTTTTAAACAAATTGATTTTAAATATTTTAAAGAATTTGTTAGACAGTAAAATTTAAATTAAGTAATTCTAGAATTATGAAAATAGAATTAATTTTTGTAACTAAAAAAAAAAACAACTTTTCATCTATATGATGAAAATTTGTGCTGACAGAAAATAAATTTTAAAATAATTGGTAGGAAATAAATTTAAATATTATTAATAATAAATGAATAATAATTAAAATTACTTAATTAATAAAAAACAATTTTAAATAATTTTAAAATAAATTAAATATAATATTGACTTTATACTTTAATTACATAGAAATTTTTTAATACATTTAGAAAGGAATAAAATTTAATAATTCTTATAGTCGATTTCTCGATCAAAAAATTTTATTACTTGTAAGAAGAATATAAAATAATGCATGAATTAAACTAGATAAAATTCGCTTATAAAAACTTACTTTACTTTTTTCAATTGCTTGATTGAGAAAAAACATATCGAGCTCTTCTAGACATTTATATATCTACAAAAACATGTTTCTTAACATTAGTCATGCGATTGGCTGTTGTTTATGAATTTTCCACAAAAGGTAAATCACATTCAAGATATTAGTTATATATTTTCCTTAAATTATTAATATGGTATTCACTTATAATTTAGAAACAATAAACATAATTATTTAGAAATCGACATTAAGGAATTTTCCTTAAAATTGACGGTGTTCCAGATAGCATATCGCTTTCAGAAAGAGGAAATTTTGTAAATTGTTCATTGTATTTTTTCAAGTTGTGTTGACAAATTTGTTAATTTTGATAAAGGTTTCAATTCTATTAGAATATTCAAAACATTAAACTACCACAATGCGACAACAGAAGTGGTTCAATTATCGATTGACCGTCTCTCACTGTCTGCAGATGAAACGACAATTGTTAGAAGAAAAATAGTTTAACAATTGAAATGGGTACTGAGAATTCTCCATCGACCTTGGTTCATGAAAAATTGCTTAGTCTGGTAACAACGTCAACAGACAGTGAAATATCAGTTTATCTTAAATCTAAACATTTGTAATAACAAAGGTAAAAACTCGAAAAAAGGAAGAAATAAAAAAAAACTTATCTAAATTGCAATATGTATTTTAATCTAAATACTATAGAAAAAAATGAAGAAATAATTCACAAAACTTAACCAGTGCTGTAATGTTGCCAGTTTTTTTTATTGTAAAAAGTCTCATTGCTTAGGTCAATGTCATTCCTCAATGGCTTAGTGTTCCTCACCTCACCTCGTCCACGAGAAAACTCTCCACATAATTTTTTCATTGTACATGTACTATAAGAAAATATCGAACTTAAGTTTCCCCAACCCCAACAGTAGAGCCGTTTCACCAGTTTTTACCTTATAGGATTCTTGTATATGATGTCACCCGCAATATTCACCACATCTATTTTTGAGGGAAATCTCAACATAGTTCTATAGGAAAACACATTCAATAGGAAAATATCTTACTAAAGTTTCCCGATCCCAATAGTAGAACTATTTCGCAAATTTTTTATTTTATTTTATATGACTTTTCATCATTCTTGTATATGTTGTCACCTGCTCATTACCACATCTATATTTAAAGGAAATATCAAAATAATTATTTCACTCTATGGAAAGAAAACTCATCAAAGATCCCCAGTCAGAGCTACTGGATATATCACACACTGTTCATGATATCGTGATATGGTAGCTCATGACTCCTAAATATGCTAAAGAGTTATTTATGCTCCTCTCTCCCAGCCGTATTCCTTTTCAAAAATATCAAAAAAAAACCCTACTTCTTTGCATATTCTGTGAGAGGGAAAAATCCTCTCAATTTTCCAGTCTCAATCCCTAATAATTTTTATTTTTGAAAGATCCCTTGCACATGAATACTTGGATTCTTCCCCCCCCCCCCAATTCTGAAGTTAACACCAAAAAATGTTCCCAGGAGGAAGCATGTAGTAAAGATTTCAGATCATCATTTTGAAAAATAAATTATCCAAAAATGTCTATAAGTTTATATGTCTATAAGTCGTCAAAAAGTTCGAAATCGGGATATTGACAAAATTTCACATTTTAGAAAACCCTGAGTTCGGGAAATATATTTTTGGGAAATATTTGTCTGTGACAAAGTTAATTCAAAAATGCTTTGAACTAGACAGGCGGAATTTGGAAATCGATCATTACACCGAAATTTTTATGTTTTTATTAAATTTTGAAAATCTGTTCAGAAGAAATCTGTCTATTAGGCTGCTCGAAATACGAATATTATGATAACTACAAAACGAAGAGGATAGATGGTTGAAATTTGTACACTGATTTAATATCTTTAGAGTAGAACTTAACAAATTGTCAGCCAAATCCAACAAGGCGTTGAGTGCTTGCTGGTAGGCACTTTCAGAAATATGCAAACGCGATAATTGAAAAACGCAATTATTTAAATTTTTCATATATGGTATATGATTTTTGTAACTGGAATTGTTGATTTCTCTCTAAATTTGTTTTAAATTGGTTGAAGAAAAACGTATCTCAGACTTTTGTAGATTTACCACTTTTGTAGATTTATCAATTACATATATTCTATTCTAAAAACTATGCGGTACAATTTTAAACGGTTTTTATTCTGCAATTGTTAGAAACAATCTGCAGAAAATTAAACTTGAAGTCCACATTTTAACGAGTAACTCCTTCAGGAAGAATGCAAAAACAGAAAAGAAGTTCCCGAAGTTTAAATTATTTAGTTATAACAACATGTCACACACACACACACACACACACACACACACACACACACACACACAC
>JAPMOQ010053601.1:371577-400830 GCA_026543055.1 Argiope trifasciata | reverse complement strand
CACACACACACACACACACACACACACACACACACACACACACACACAGTGAGGGAGAGAGAGATCATTTGAAAGTTTTGTTCCCATTGTTTTAAATGTCGATGAACTTTATACTATCAAACCTATTGTACATCCATGGCAACTATAAGCAATACGTAAAATAGACGAGAGTTTTTACTCGATTACTCCCTAGAAATACAAGACACATTCATTTTCACTGGTTGCTGGGAGAAAAACTGTCATTGTGCTCTCAATATGGTTGTCAAGCAACAATCATCATTATCAAGCATTGTGGTTGTCCAACAAGTGCAGTCAAAATACTTGTATTTCAATGCCCAACTTTGTAGTTTTTCCAAAGCCTTTCGTTTCCCCACTTTTTTGTTTCCAATTCCTACAATTAGTTCACACTCTCCCAATATACATTTATATATCTTGTTCAAATTTTCAATCATTAATAAAATATTTTTTATTCATCCACACAAGTTTAAACACATTTTTTTAACTTGTAAGGATTGACGCTTCAAGTTAATACAGTTTTTTCAAATATTAATTCATTTATTAAATTTAATTAATTTTTAATTTCAATAGAGCTTTAGCAGTTTGTAATGAAAACTGGAATCGACAGGCAATAGCTCAATCCATAAAACGCAAATACGTATTTTTTGTATGAAGATGAATGTGAGTTCAGTTATTGCAATGAGAAACTATAGACCACCATCAGCTTCATAAATTATAAATAAAAAAGAGGACCTTAAGCAGTTTTTTTTACTGTTTTAAACTGTTCTGATTTACATTAATTTGACACAGCATAGCATGTGGTTTTTACAGTAGAAAAGATCAACACAATCCAATATAATGAGGTTTGCTTTTTGGTATGTTTTGGATAGATAGTAGATTTGGATAGATAACAACAGTTAGGAGCAGTAAAACTCATTACTTTGTACTTCTTCCCTTTGATGAGTATTCTGTGAGGTTAACAAAAATTTAATTGGAGTATTTCAGAGCAGAGTAATAATTCGTTTTTATAATCACGTGAGAACATGATTTTGTTTCCGCTTGAGGTCTTTGAGAAATTTGAAGGAAAATGCGTAGGCAACAAATTAATGATATATCCCTTTTTTATTTTGGAGTCGGCTTTGATAGTATAATTTTTTCATTATCTATCGACAGCTAATGTAATTTTATCGTCGGCATTCACTGCATAGATTTTAAATTATCCATCGTCTGCAACTATAGTTTTTTCCAGAGAAAGAATACCAGAGGTCTCACTCTTAGAGCTGATATATAAATGGGGGGAGCTAGTCGCTTGTTTCCTGTCTCAACAAGTGTGCCCAACATGAATCATGTGACTTTGGAAAATTCTGGGAGTAAGAACACCTTTTTGGCGCCATATCGCAAATCTTGGCATACTCAAAAACTGCCGCGCAACATTTTGCTTCCCGGCATTGAGTCCAGTCGGTTTTCATTTCCGGTTAAACAAACCGAAATTCCTATAAAAATAATTCCTATTTCATTTCCTAAACAGTTTATATTGTATATACATTTCTTTTTTACACCAGTATCCGAGTTAAATTATATTTAGATTTTTTCTTTGTTTTTGTGCAATAATTAAAAATGATTATTTTCCTTCTATAAATAAACATTTTATTTCTTTTCTTTGCCCAAAAACATTTCAAGATTTTACATTACATGCTTAAATACTTTCTATCATTCTCTCAAACATATAAAAAACAGCTTTTTAAAAACAAATTATTAAAGTGACACTAGTCTTTTTTTTCAATATACTTAATATAATAATAAATATCAGTACTAACCATGTTATGAAATATAGAAATAATAGAATCTTAAACTATATATTATAGATGTCTGTTACAATTTTACTTATTATTGCAGATATTTTTTAGTTTAAAACTGGTAGGAAACCTTTTCTAAACCATTTATTTGTTGATTCTACTTTAGTATCTCAGTTAAAAAATATAAAAAATTAAAAGAATTGAGAAGAGGTGACTTAATTATATTTGAAAAGAGAGAAAATCTTTAACTATCATAATTCTAAATATTTATTCTGAAGACTGTTCATTTTAGTAATTTTAGTGACTGGAGCCATACAACAAATTTTTAAAATGGAAATTAATAAATATTTTTATAATCTAACTCAATCAAAGCTACTTTGTTGTGATTTATTATTTGTATGAAGATGTAAATATAATTTTAGGCAGTTAATTTTAAAAACATTAAAATTATTTAACAACTGTAAATATATTCTTGTAAATTAGTTTTATAAGCATTTAGGTGAATAGCATTTTTAAATCAAATTCTATGAAAATAAAAATCACAATTCTTGCCCAGTAGGATTTTATTAAAGCAATTTCTTATGAAAACATTTAAACGATTTCCTATTATTTAATCCAATTTCTTTACAGAATAAAAATTCTAAAAAATAGCGTGCTTAACATTTTAGTGCTATTTGTCAAAGTGAAATTTTCCCTTCTCAGTTTTGACAACCATAGTTTTCGCCTTTCTTCTTCCTTCGGAAAGCTTGATAAAAATTTTGTTTTATGTTTTCATTCATATTTGTAATATAAATTATAAATATTGAATATTTTATACAAAATGAATATTTAAGTCAAACTAGTGCTTATTAAAATCACAAAAACAACAAAAAACAATAAAAATTACAATTATTTTAATTATTAATTTATATTTGTAATTAAATATTGAGATTTTACTGTACGCTTTTATTAATAAAAATTGTTCGATAAAGTAAATATGCCATAAAAAATTGTTTTGCAAAATTTAGATTGTATTTAATATTGTTCACGATATAATACAATTCGAATAATTATGGTTAAAAAGAAACAACATATTGGAAATAATAAAGAACTTTATTAGGATTAAAATAAACACACAATTATTAATCCGTCAATAATGTTTATGTAAACACTTGTATTGGCGAGAAAAAAACACCCCAAGCTTGTAGCCAAGCGCTTGCAACTTGCAACACATTTGAGATTAAAATAAAGCAAGTAGCAAAATATAATGCAGTTACATCATTTTAAACGAAGCTTAGTAACTTGTTAAATAAATTCAATACAATAACTGAACCAGACTGTGAAATATTAATCAATTATAACACCAAAATCACTGAGTAATCGAGGATACGAAATTTTAAATTGATTTAAAATGGATATAAACAGAATAAGTTTATTGTAAATACTTGTGAAATGATACAGGAATATCCTTAGACGCTTTTTCTTTGCATACAATTGCACAGCAATTGGTAACCATGGCTTAAATAAGCTTTAAGTTCCAGCAGTTAAACGCGGAAAAAAAATCTGCCATTGAAATATAATGGGGAACGGAGAATGTGATTACATCTAAAACAAATTCTGTCCCATGGTCACGTGTTTTTTATCTTGTCCTACACGAAAGTAGGGTTGCACTCCCTCTATCAGTATCCCAGCTCTATGGTCTCACTTCGAAGTTTCGTAAACGATTGTAACGCCACCTCTATTGATGCCTTTGCACAGAAATTAAACGAAAGCCGGAAGCCGCCGCCATTTTATGCATGTTGCTTGAAATTTGCGATCGTAGATTTCATTAAAAAATATTATATTTTCTATGTTTCTTTAAATTATTGAGGTATGCCACTTATAGAAATTCTGCATGCGAGTATGCTTAGATATATAATAGGAACATTTTAAGGTTAGGATTTAACTTATGTTTATTTCATAGGTCTGTATCATTCATTTTTTTTCAATATAATATATGCAAAAATTCAATGATATAAATATTTTATAACATTTATTTAAAACAAATACAGTTATATACTATAAATCAAAATGAATTATGTTCTTATCAGGATAAAAAAAAGTTTCATAATACTCAAAGTGTAGAGATATTTTTTTGTATAAACAAGACCATATTAATACTGATTAATGTTATCTATGTTTCAAATGTATTTTGACTTTAAAAGTTTAAAACTGTAACATTTGCGATACAAGCTGTAAATTGTAATAATAAGAAAAGGTTTTAAGTACACTTAACCACAATCAGAAGTATTTAAATTTTCAGAAACAGTAATTAAATTTATTAAAACCAAGTAATAAACTTATCTTTATATTACTTTGAAATTAAAAAGCGCAAGGTGTGTGTCTCACTAGGTATGCAGCGTCTAATATTTACAGTTCGAATAGAACACGTTAAGACGAGTATTTTGACATATAACGCGTGGGATCACTAAATACATTGACTACCAATAAGTATTTGGACATCTATGCAAATGACGATATCTGCGGTCCTAAGGTACGTCATGGCCTCCGCCAGTATATATATCGTGTAGGAAACAGCATCGGCTTTAGTCGCATGCAAAATGCCTCGCAGTTCGGATCTCTCTGATTTCGAGAAAGGTATAATTATAGGGTATCACAAATGTAGCCGATCCTTAAGGGACATATCTAGCGATCTGAAGTACCCAAAATCGAAAGTGGCCAATATGATTAAGAAGTGGAAGGTGAACGGTGATTGTCGGAATGTGCCTCGAGTCGGCAAACCAACGAAACTGGGAGATAGATACCGACGAGTGCTGTCCAGAGAAATTCGGAAGAACCGCACCCAACCGACAGTCCTCATCCGCGAGGAGTTTCAGCAGGCATCCGGGAGTATTTTTTCAATGAATACCATCCATAAGGACGCACATCTGCTTGGTTTTCATGCTCGTGCTACTGCCCATAAGCCTTTGATCACAAAGTCAAACCGCGCTGCTCGGTTAATGTGGTGCAAAGCACATCGATATTGGACCGTAGATCAGAGGAAACTTGTTCTTTGCAGTGACGAATCAAGGTTCACCCTTTACCGTTCGGATTGCAGGGTCTGGGTCTGGCGTCTACCTGGAGAAAGTCTCATGCCAGAATGCATTATGCCAACAGTCAAGTTCGGCGGAGGTTGAATTATGGTCCGGGGGTGTTTCTCCTGGTATGGGCTGGGACCCTTAATCCCCATTCATGGTAAGCTCAACTCCGATGCCTATTGCACTATTTTGGATGATAATGGGATTCCTACGCAGTGGCAGTTTTACGGGTTGGACCCCTGTTACTTTCAGGACGACAATGCCAGTTGTCATGTTTCGACGTTAACCAAGGCTTGGTATGGTGCCAATGGAGTTCATCGAATGGACTGGCCTGCCCAGAGTCCAGACCTGAACCCTATCGATAACCACTGGGACGAGTTGCATCGCCGAATTCCGGGGTGCACTACCCGTGCAAAATCGGTGAAGGAATTTCTATGTCTTCTCCAAGTCGAGTAGATGAAAATACCACTAGCTGTCATACAAAGACTTGTGGAAACTATGCCCTGGAGGGTCCACGCTATAATTACCTCTCGTGAAGGCCCTAGTAACTATTGATTTTGAATATAGTTAGTTTTTCTTTTCTATCACAGGTGTCCAAATACTTATTGGTAGTCAGTGTCTAGTGTCATAGTCTAATTACACGAAAAACGTTAATTATGGATCCGAAGTTTCTATTCAAAATTATGATGCATACAACAATTGTACATGAAAACTTTCTTCTGTAATTATGCAAATTCGCAGTAACCAAGTGAATATGCAATTCCAGCCTAGGCCTATAAGGCTGGAAAACAAGTTTGATGAGAATGAGTCGTGCGTTATTTGCTTGTGTGCGTATTCGTTAAGGTTCTAAATGATCAAATATAAATTGAGCGTGTTTTCATGGTGTTGACTTATCATGAATTGCAATTTGGAGAAAAAATTCGGCAATCATCGTACCATAAACCACAAAAACAACAACAACAAAAAACGTAGGAAAGTTTTAAAGTAACCGGCACTATGTTGGACAATGTGATATCGAAGGGATGCGTGCAAGAACAGAACATAATGTTAAGAAAGTGAAAGTTTTTGAACGTCATTGACATCCCGTTCTTGAAGGGTTTAGACAAGATAAGCGATTATTGGTTAATGCAAGATAGTGTTGGATCTCGCCGCATTATCGAAGTTTTGATTTCTTAGCTGAATATTTTCAAGATAGAGTCGAGTTGGATCTTATTACGACACAAATAATGGTAAAAAATGGCCATTTTTTTTGCCGGATCTTAACCTAAGCGACTTCTTTTATGGGGACATCTGAAAGAGACAGTGTATTTCCTACAACCCTCAATATTAGATGACTTAAGAGCAGCAATTGAAACCAATGTCAAGAAAATTGAAACAGATGTTTTGAAGAAAACAGTTCAGAACTTCGATTCCAAACTTCTCTATTTTATTTTTCCGAACGACTTTCACGTCGAAAATCTATTGTTTTGAAAATTCTCAATAAATATGTATTTTTATTTGGTTTTGTTCTCATTTCTTGAAGTTTTCATTACATAAGCTTCACACCTTAATTAGACTATGACGCTATATTCAGGGACCCCACATATTAAACATAAAAGTACTCATCTTGAAGTGTTCTATCCGAATCTGTAAAAATTAGACGCTTCATACCTTGTGAGATATCCTGTAGTGGGAGAAAGTTGTAATAAAAGGAAAGAAACATATTAATAATAGTTGGATTGTTCCCGTAAATTAAATTTTTCTTGGTCTTTGTTGGCTCTTTTGATCCAGTGCATCATGTCATCTTCTCGAATATTTCCTCCAAATTCTGTGGGCAAAACGCAGCGTGGAAAATAATCAAGCAGCTCTTCTTTATTACTATGAAAAAGTATCTGAAAAAATAATGCAAATATTTGCATGGTTTTTTTTAAGTGGTAATTATTGAATAAAACATTATTAAGGAATAAAAAAATTGAATTACAATATTATCTTACTTAGTGTCTGAAAATATGATTTGCAACATCAAAGAAATAACATTTTTTTTTCCATAAAACTTTTGACCACATCTGAGGTAAATCATTTTTCTACATTTATCATTGACATTTCTCAAAAATTCCATTTATTAAGTATTGATTATTTTTCTTATTTATCAAAATTTACACTTTTATTTTTTTTGAAATATGTTTCTCAAAAATTCAATTTATTAAGTATTGATTCATTTTTTTATCTATAAAAATTTGTCCTTTTATTTAGACCACAGTTGCCTGGTGTACGGCCTCGGCTTCAGAACCGGAGAGTTGTAGGTTCCTGGCCCAATTCCGCCAAAAACCCACCGGGTAAGCGGTTCTGGTGCTCGTTAAATCCGTCAGGGCCAAATGCCTTCTGTGGTAGTTGGGAGAGGTGGAGCCAGCTCAGGCGTCGTCCTCGTCATCTGCACACGGTTTAAAATTACGAGGTTTGTCCCAAAATAACCTAGTGTTACTTCAAAACTAGACTTTAGTATAACCAAACTAAACTAAATAAATTGCACTTTTATTTTTCTGAAGTATCTTAATATTTTTGAAATGTGGTTACCAAAATTCAATTTATTATTTATTGATTCATTTTTTTTATCTATTAAAATTTGTACTTTTATTTTTCTGAAATACAGGGTAATCAAGAAATAACAGTAGGTGCTCGGAGCCCTGTAGCGTGTTATGTACTAGACAAAATATAACAAAACTTGATCGCCATACTCATTGATTTATCAAGAAAAAAATTACTGTACCAAAAACCACTGATAAGGAAAATTCTAGCTCTGCGATAGAAAACTTCATTATTTAATTTGCAAGTACAGGTACTTTGTGATATTATATCTAGGATAAAAGGAAGGGTTGCTGTAATTTAGGTCATTGTGTAAGAATTCGTCAGTAGATTACGTTGTCATTAACTGAATGCGCCTTATTAGACAAGCTGTTTTTATCAGCGAGATGAAAATGCCAGCACTCTCTTCGTGAATACCGTCGATTAAAACATTTATGTCGAAGATGATGATTATAACTAACTTACGAAGAATGGTTGAAAGATTGGAAATAGGAGAAATTCCTGTTGTGCAACCAAGTACAGGACTATTTCTAATTGTGGGATTACTTGAAAGCTTGATAGACGTTGTGTATCAAGGACATGTTCCCGACATTCCTACTTTAAAAGAACTTTACATGACAGAAGAATAAATGCCGATATGCTACGAGCCATTGTCGAAAACCCTGTGTACCACATGCAGTTTTTGGAGAACCAATTTAGTGGCCACTTTGAGCCGAATTTGTAAGTTGTTGTAATAAACGTTTTTCATTGGCATTTGGTGAGTTGCTATTTATTGTTTCAATTGGCAATCATGCATTCTTTTACCACATACTATGAGCTTGTAGTACCATGATATCTTCTATTGCAGTGTTTCTCAACTTTTTAGTATTCACGGCCCAATTTTCAATCATAATTTTCATCGCGCCCCCCCCTCCCCACCGCATAAAATAATAATGTATTTTGAGCATTTTGGCACTAAACCTACACTAAAACCTTAATTTTAAACTTTACAAATTACCAAGAATACAGAATTTTATTGGCATTTTGCAACACCAATCCTCAGCATTGAAAAAACAAGAATCCTATGCCTTTTTATTGCTTTTGCGTCCCGCCATGTCGGGCATTCTCACGGTTTCGCTAGAAGTTTCGATTTGTCTGGTCGGCTTAAAAGTTAAGTTAGGAGCGTGCGCAGATGTGAACATATGTTTTCTCATAAGGAGAAGGAGAAAGTTCTGTGACGCCAATTTCAATTCCAGACAATCTCATTCGAGTTGATCCTTCTATCGCTATTGAATCTATTCTGAATGTGTATGTAATATATATTTTCTTGTAATATCAATTCACCGTATTAAATATTAACGGTAGCAGACTTATGCAGAATCATGGATGCATTTTTAAGCGGGCATAAGCGAACATTAGACGATAGACAAGCATCAACAAGTGCACAGACGAGCGTGATTCCGAAAATAAAATCAAGAAAATATTCTGAAGAATACTTAAATTTTAGGTTCACTAGTACTGAAGTAAATGAAGAAGAAAGGCCCCTGTCTATCATTTGCTCAAAAATGTTGGTGGCAGACAGCATGAAACCTAATAAACTTAAACGACATTTGGAAACGCTTCATTGTGAGTACTTAAACAAACCCAGAGAATTCTTCGAATTAAAATTAAAATCATGTGAAAAGCAAAAATTATTGTTTAAAAAAAACTTTGTCTGTGAATGAAAAAGCTTTAATTGCCTCTTAAAATGCTTCATATAAAATAGCCAGATGTAAAACGCCTCACCCCATTGGTGAAGAGATTATTTTGCCAGCCGCATTGAGATTGTAGAAATTATGTTTGGAGATAATTTTGCAAAACAATTTGCAATCTATACCTCTTTCAAATGATACTGTTACACGTTGAATTACTGATATAGCTGAAGATGTAGAGTGTCAGCTTTTATCGAAGTTACGTGACAAATTGTGTTCAAAACAACTCGATGAGGCAACAGATAGTAATAAAGATACTCATTTAATTGCCTATGTTAGATTTTGGGATGATTTGTCAGTAGTAGAAGAATTACTTTTCTGCAAACCAATAGAACACAAAGCAACAGCACTCGCATTATTTGCTATCTTAAATGATTTTATGAACGAGGTAAACATAGAATGGAAAAATTGCACATAGAATGGAATAGAAACATAGAATGGAATATGCAACGATGGTGCTCGCTCTATGTCCGGGAGATTCCAAAGTATTCAAGCACTTGTGAAACAAAAATCTCCACAGTGCGTCTGGATACATTGCATGATCCACAGAGAAGCTTTGGCTTCCAAAGAAATGAATCCTGGTTTGAATATTGTGTTTACTACGGTTGTAACCGTAGTAAATTATATAAAAATGAGACCCCTGAAATCAAGAATCTTTTCCGCACTTTGTAAAGACATGGATGCAGTACATTCAGCGTTACTATTTTATTGCGAGGAAAGATGGTTATCACGATGGAAATTTTTGCAACGTGTTTATGAATTAAGAGAAGAAATCGCCGTTTTCTTAGAAAAGGAAAACAGACCGGAAGCTGAGAATTTTCGCGATAGTTTATTTGTGTTGAAATTTAGCTGGATGTTAGACATATTCGAAAAATTAAATAACTTGATTCTTCAACAGCAAGGAGCAAATACACATATATTGGATACGAGTGATAAAGTTAAGCCTTTTTGTAGGAAATTGGCATTGTGGAGTAGAAATTTAAAGCAAGAAAACTTAACAATGTTTGCAAATTTTAATGATTGTATTAAAACTTACAAGGCTGAAGAACAACATGTAAAAGTTGTTTTTGTAACCATTGAAAATCATTTAGCAATACTAGCAAAGAATTTTAAAAAGCACTTTCTCGCGGACGACAAACTGATATCAAGTTACAAGTGGGTGAGGGATCCATTTCAAAATAAACCCGAAGGTCTCTCAATTGAAGAGGAAGAAACCTTCATAGACTTCACGGCAAGCGCGAAACCAAAAGACAATTTAGTAATAAATCACTCTTTGAATTTTGGGCAGGAGTGGATGATGAGTTTTCTGCACTAAAAACAAGGGCATTTCTCCTTATTCTACCATTTTCAACATCTTACCTTTGTGAAACTGGATTTTCTGCTGTGGCTTCTTTGGAGACAAAATATAGATCTCAGCTAATTATAGAAAATGAACTAAGAGTGTCTATTTCTAATATTAAACCCTCCTTCTAAAAACTTTGCTCTACAAGACAGGCCCAAGGAAGTCACTAATAATTATTAAATTTGTTTTTAATTTAGTAAGTTTCTTTAATTTAATAAGTTAATTATTAAATATGTCGAAATGTATTTTGTTTTGTATGTGTGTGTGTGTGTGTTCTTTCCTTTCAGTCACTTAATCGATTTTTTTTTAAATAACTATTTTCTTTTGGATATTCTCGCGCCCCCCCATTAGTGTGCTCGCGCCCCCCTAGGGGGGCGCGCCCCACAGGTTGAGAATCACTGTTCTATTGGCGTTTTTTGGTAATAATTTTTTCTTGATAAATCGAAATCACATACTTTCATAGGTATAGTGGTCAAATTTATTACATTTCGTCCATTATACAACAAGCTACAGGGCTCCGAGCACCTCCTGTTAATTTTTGATCACCCTGTATATGACTCTTAGGGAGTCATTAATTTTTAGCATAAGTAATGCAAACAAACAAAAAAAAAAGCCAGAATTACTTACAAAAATTTGACTAGGAACCCCTTCCAGCAAATGATCGTGAGGATTCACAAAAATGCAAAACCAGCGTGTGAATAAGCAAAAATTCCTGGTTTACCGATGCTTTATATTTGGATTGTGAGTATAGGCTTTAAATTTCGTAATAAATTCAAACTGAATCATACGATTCCATACTTCAGAAGAATATCAAGAGACATCTTTATGCCGGATTTACACTCGGCCAGTTATAAGATGGCAACGCATGCGTAGAAAGGCCAAAAATTGATGTCTATGGTTCATAGTTGTCCAAACTTGATAATTACAAGTCGCTGTATTGTGTTAGTTATTGCTGCGCATGCGTTTGTAGAGTTTAGGGGGTATTTTTGGTGTGAAAAAATGGATAAATTATCGTAGATTAATTTCCTCATTTTTCGCTTTTTGTTCTTTTTTATGCGAGTTTTTTTTTCCATTTTATTCGCTATTTCTCTCCAATAATTTTTCAAATTTAGGTATGATGACCTTTTTTCATTTTAACATATTTATTTGTATTAATATCCCTACTTACGACAGGCAGTGAAAAAGAAAAATTCTGGGAGGCCAAATTGCCAATTTGTATCCAAGCATGGCATACCTGAATCTTTCTTATGAAGTTGTGGCAAACATAAATCAGTACCTTTCTACGTACTCGCTGTTTACTTACCGTCTTGTAACTGGCCGAATGTAAACCCGACTTTATCCAAGTATGCAGTCTAATTTCTGCTTTATCACTCCGATATGACTTTAGCTCGATTTTGCCAAAAGCACCTTAACTAAAATTCTACTTACTTACCAACTGTCTAGAAATTATTAATATTTAATTAAAGGATGTCATAATAGATTTAGTAAAAAGGTTTAATTCACTCCAAAGGCTAATATTTCGTAGCAATTGAACTCGAATGCTATGTAAGGCGTTCTCTAGCATGGAAAGTCTCTTAGAAAGTGGACGAGAAATTTTAAGGAATATATATGTACATATAAGGAGAGAGAGAGAAGTCCAGTGATTGTGCACACAGCTGAAGATGTTCTGTGACTTACACATCGTTGGAAACGAGTTGTGTACAATGCTGGCGACTATAGAAGAAGACTCTATAGACTGTATAGAAGGACTGTAAAACATGGGGGCATGAATTGCTTTTGTATTTCATGTAAATAAATAGTTGCCACTATTAAAGTTCCAACCTTTATATATTAACACCACTGTACATCAACACCGAACTCTGAGCCATCTATACAGATGGCTCAAAAATGAATGAACAAGTTGGTGCGGCTTTTTTGTGTTTTTGAGGGCGAATATGAAATTGAAGAGTTTCAGCATAGGCTTGAAAATCAATGCTCAATTATTCAAGCAGAAATTTTTTGAAATATGACTAGCTTTAAATTGGAAAATCTATCATAAACCGGAACTGCATTATCATCTATACACGGACAGCCAGAGTGTATTAAAGGCTCTTCCAAAAACTCCAAAAATAGTCCAGTAGAAGATACTAAAATTCTGGTCGATGGTAATATATTACATTAGGTTAAAGCCCAAATTTGCATCAAAGGTAGCGAACTAGCTGATCTGGCTGCCGAAACTCCTTCATTTAAACCTTCAATAGATTATCACTTTGGAGAATCTGAAAGAACAATAAAAACTCGCCTTCGTAAAATTCTCATCGATGAATGACAATTAAGATGGGAAAGTAATTAAAAATCACGCTTTACTTATAGAATAATTTCAAAGGTAAAAGGAAACAGATATGTAGGCAATAAATATTTACCCCAATTAACTACTTTGCCACCATTATCTTAAAAGTTTTAGTTTGAGAAATTGTAGTTTTTTAGATGTAGTAATGATTATGGTGACATTCCCCACTGTATTTTCCTTGCCTTATTCTTCATCATTTCAGAAAATACACTGAAGTGACAAGTCATGGGATGACTGTTAATATCGTGTCGGTCCTCCTTTTGCCCGGCGAAGTGCAACAACTCGACGTGTCATGGAGTCCACAAGTCGTTGAAAGTCCTATGCAGGAATATTGAGCCCTGCTGTCTGTATAGACGTCCATAATTGTGAAAGTGTGGATGGTGCAGGAGTTTGGACACGAACGGACCTTTCGATGATGTCCCATAAATGCTCGATTCATATCGGGCGATCTAGGTGGCCAGATCATGCGCTGGAATTGTCCGGAATGTTCTTCAAACCAATCGCGAACAGTTCTGGCCCGGTGACATGGCGCATTGTCATCCATAAAAATCCCATCGTTGTGTGGGTACGTGAAGTCCATGAATGGCTGCAAGTGATCTGCAAGCAGCTGAACATAACCATTTCCAGTCAATGATCGGTTCAGTTGCACCAGAGGACCGAGTCCATGCCATGTAAAAACAGCCCACACCATTATGCAGCCACCACCAGCTTGAAAAGAGCCTTGCTGACAGTTTGGGTCCATGGCTTCGTGGGGCTTCTGCGCCACACTCGAACTCTACCATCAGCTCGTAACAACTGAAATCGTGACTCATCTGACAACGCTACGGTTTTCCACTGGTCTAGGGACCAGTCGATATGCTCACGAGCTCAGGAGAGTCGCTGCAGGCGATGTCGTGCTGTCAGTAAAGGCACTCGAGTCGGTCTTCTGCTGCCATAGCCCAAAGAAGACAAATTTCGCCACACAGTCCTATCGGACACGTCCCTCGTACGTCTCACATTGATTCCGGCAGTTATTTGACGAAGTGTTGCGTGTCTATTAACACTGACCATTCTACACAGACGTCGGAGACTGCGTTGTCCATGATGGAATGTGATGCCTGAAATTTCATACTCTCGGCACACTCTTGATACTGTGGATCTCGGAATGTTGAATTCACTAACGATATCCGCTATGGAATGACACATGCGTCTAGCTCCAACTAACATTACACGTTCAAAGTCTGTTAATTCTCGTCGTGCCGCTATAAATCACGAAAAACCTGTTCACATGAATAACTTGAACACAAATGAAAGCTCTGGAAAACGAACTGCGCATTTATACTTTTTCTCTGCGATACTACTGCCATCTGTATATTTGCATACTGCTATCCCATGACTTTTGTCACTTCAGTGTATATTAGTCCTGAAGTAAATATTTTTAAAATTCTGTCAAACAATAAGTTACCTTTAGAAGCTCAAAATATCTTGGATTTCCCTACCATAATGAAAATAGGATTTTTCAAATTGAACAATAATTTAATCCTAGTTTTCATGCCTTTTAAAAATTGGGCAGTGTCTAGTGAGTACAAGAAAAGAAATGTAAAAAGAACAATATCTGGCTTGTTGATCCTGATCATGGACTGTACCTTAGAATGATTCATTGTATCTATTTATTTTTCTGTATATGTTTTCTGAATTGCCTATCTTCACTAAATTTTATTTTTTACAAATTATATTTCAATGATACTGTTTTGAACCTTATGCAGGCTCTTCTGCCTGATCCAATTAGACCTCCTCACATTTTCTTTTATACCTACTTTTTTTGTCTCTAGCTTTTAGCTTTGAGTACACAAGCTTACGGATTTTTTTTGAATGGACAGTCCTTTGACAGCTTTTTAAATTCATTTTTAATTTTTTTTAATTATGAGCTTTTGTCTTACTTACGCCACTTTTGGCACAAATCTAATCATTATCAGAATATTTAATCCATTTGTGAAGAAGTTTTAATACTTTATCAAGAAAAATATGTTAGTCATTCCGGATGACCTTACTTTATTATTTTATGATATGAACTTACTCTGCTCTTCATTTTTTCTGTTAAAAGAGGCCTGAAGAAATTCCAAAAAATTTTCATGAGAGGGGATTGGCAGATGACATGCACTGCCTTATATCTCGCTGGAACAGAATTCTGGAAATAAAAAAAAAATGAAAAAGGTAAGGCTGGTGTACTTAAAAATTTCATAGAATTCTTAATTCTTAGATATTTTATTGAGAAAGTACAGTTTTTTCAGCTGTGAACCCATTCTACTAAATTTTATAGATTAAAATAGACGAAATCTATAAATAGTATAAAATGAAGTCTCCTGAAAGCCTCTGTTTATTCGAACCACAAAAACTCGAGAAATAATTACGGATATTGAAGATATTTATACCATTTTGTAGAGCATTTATTATGAAAGGTTTAAATACATTAAATTCATATCAAAATAAAAAAGGAGTTTTATAATTGCAATTTTAATTATTTTTCGAATGCTCGAAAAACTGTTCATATACAAATATCAAGACCTGTGTTATGCAGATGCGATACATTTCTTTGCTTGCTTCTAACTTCAAATAGCGATTCAAATCTCATTATGCACAAAAGAAGGAAATACAACCTAGGCTGGAACACATTAAATGTCAAAAATCTTCATTTGTTGGCGACAAGTAATATGAAGGGGAAATAAACGTTCGGGTAACGAATATCAGAGAAATAATGAACTAATGGAAGGGTAAGACTTGGCGCAATGTTCAAAAATCACCAACTCTCCAACCATGGTCTTACGCCGTATTTGTTTCCAGAAATAAATTTCAAAGATATTAGGATTGCCAGACTAGAGGAAACACTAGTTTTTGCGCGTTATCGTCAACTTGGATGCTATACCACGGGTAACGCCTTGCGGGTACTGCTACTATATATTATTTCTTTTCTTTTTTTACATACAAAGTATGCAAAGAAAAGGCATTTTAACCTTCAAAGTATTCGAGCTCATAGTTTTGTCACAATATGAAATATGAATTTTGGATTAATTTTTCACCCCCTTCTAAGTCTGTAAAATTACGTGTTCTCAGTGCTAAAGCACTAATTTAATATTTTCAGTTAATGGACCGTCCTGACTAATTGCCCGTGAAAGACATTACATCTTGTATTAACCCTCTAGCTGTTTATTTCGCGATTTCTGCTGGTTGGCAGTTAGTTCATTTTCTTTTGCACCCCGCCTTTTTCGTTGCTTAGAGTGTTTCTTTTAAAAATTACAGATTTTTTATTATATCTTATTGTTATTGTATTACATATGATATCAGGTCACTTTATTTGAAAAATATTTGGACTTATTTGTAAACATCGCATCTAAATAGTGATTTTAAGGAATTATGCAGTCAGTGTTCAAATTGGGTAAAAGATTTTAAGAAATACTGATGGCTAGTGCATAGATAACGTTGTACTGCCACATCGCCAATTTTTCCTCAGCTTAAATTCATCTAATTATTCATTTAATTTTGTATTTCATGCCTAAATCTGTTTACAATCAGAACCCTTTAATGAGGTAATTTCCCATTAAAGGGTTCCGATTTTCAACTGCAGAGCGATATTGGCAATATTGATGCAAACAGAGTGTGTGTCTACAGCGTGCTTCACCGAAAAAGTGCTCATAAATATTTTTTTTTGAAAGAAGAGAGAGGTGAGGATTTATAGCAACAGTGGCTATTATCCCTTGCTTCCAGATGCAAGGAGCAAGAAATTCCATCTATAAACACCGGAGTGCTAACGAAAACAAAGTTTCGGCCAGTTAGTAGTTGCAGAATAGTTTTGCTGATGCGACTCAGTGCATTTTCAAGTTTCTAAAGTTCAGATGAAAAGGCACAATGACATGGAGAGTTCACGCAGTATTGAGTAATGATTAAGTAAAAGACCCACAGGGATCACAAAAGAATGTGATCAATTAAGTTAGTAAATATTGCTAAAAACTTTGCAAATATTTGTGTTCGTCTTGAAATATCTTAGACAGATCTGAAATATTCAGATTCTGGAGAGAAAAATCGAACAATTCAGGTATATTTTTAGTAAAAATGGCATTGCCAGTGATTTGGCAACTTGGCGATCTTTTGGAGGGATTCTTGGCAACTTGGTGAGTTTTGGCAAAAAATAGATACTTTTGGAAAATTCCATCACCGAAACTCTAGAATCATTATTAAGCGAGATAGCCTAGAGCCTTGGCGAAAGCTGTATATTTTCACACCAATTCAGGTATAAGTAAATCAGCCCCATTGATCATGATGTTTAGAGTGTAGTGAAGACCAGAGTGTTAGTCTAGTGCACAGAACTTAACTTTGAGGCATTAGAGACCTCTGTGTTTGGAAGTCATTTCCTGTTGTATTAGCTGATTTGGAGCTGCGTAATTGTGACTTCTGTAAATACATGCTTCCTCTAGACATTTCGATGAATAAATGTCTTGTGATTTTCGAGAGATTTTTTTATTAACTCTCAATCTACACGAAGCCCGAATCGCAGCACAGTATTTAAGTGCTTCATTGCGATGAGAAACTTGAAGATTGGTTTTATTTATAGTTATTTTTGCCAAATCATTTTTGATGGAGATATCTTGTTTACATAACTGTAAAAAAGTCCACAATTTGTTTCGATAATATGTATACTTTTTTTCACGGGAAAGTTATGCGTTCAATATCATTAATGCTATTACATTCGTGACAAAGGGAATCATTTTAAAGTTTAAAACGATTCAAAAGTATTGTGTTATAATCTTTTTATTGTTTAATCTGGTCTAAACCTCTTCCGTCCTGGCAATCGAATATTGTCCTTTCTCTTTAATTTAATTTTGTTTATCTACCCGTCCGCATGCGTATGAACGTGACAAGTCAAAAATTACCAAAAGAAAGTGTTTTGTTTCTTATGGCACTTGCCATGCACAAGATTACTGTTATGAAGCCAGGGACTTAAATCGATTAGGAGCGTCTCTTGTTTTAGTAGCGCCAACTATTGCCGAAATAGCCCCTTTTTACAGGAGGACAAATTCATACATCTCACAGATAAAGCAGAGGAAAAAGAACCACGCTCGAACCAGGACTCGAAAACAGGACAATCAGATCACGAGGAGGACGCATTACCCATATGCCAGGGTGCCGGCAAAAGAAAGTGTAACACATGTAAATAAATTATTTTTTGTAGTCATTTTTAAACCTTATACATAGAATTCCAAACTTTTACTACCCAATCGGAATTGATTAGCAAATCTAAAATGACAGCATCTTTAGTTAGTTTTTGCCTTTCCGTATGCGAAATAAGGAGAAAGTATCGCAATAGTTAAAAAATTCTAACACTGCCATTAACAAAAATTAATGAAAAATGCTTTGAGTTAAACATATGAAATTTACTATGTGGCCTTTTTGTAGATTTCTATCAAATTCTGAACAAAATCGGTCCAAAAAAGTTTGTTCAAATAAAAGCTAACATGATGACTACAAGATAAAGAAATTAAATAGATACAATTCGGTACACTTATTTTATTTCTTGGCCAGATTCCTGGCCCAGGGATAGAACATTTTCCCCTGTGATCTGGTCATCTTAGGTTAGAGTTCAGGTTTTAGCAGGGATGTTCTTCTTCTACCTGTGAGGGGAGTGAATGTGCATCCTTATAAAGAGGGGTTGTACAAACGAATGTGAAATAGCTAAGTCGTACTTTTGGCCCTAGTTGGCGCTACTGTAAGAAACAAGAGATGCTCATTTCGGTCTTAAATGCTGGGCGATAACTATGAGCGGGCTTATAAAGTGCAATGAGTAGCAACAGCATTTTATTTCTTTGGAGTAGAACAAATCAAATTTTAAACCAAACCCAACAAAGGACACATGGGTGAATATCGGACAAAAATCAGTCTGTCTATAATTTTAGCAGCATGTAAATACAACTTAACGATAACTCAATAAACGCAGCAATCGCTTGGGAAAAACGTTTCTTAAACTCAAATTCGATTTTTGGATACTAATAATTGTCAAAAACACTAACCATTGATAACCCAACACAGTAAAATTATTAAATTCATGCCAAAAAAAATAATTAGTAACTATTCTATGCCAATGGCACGTAAGACATTTTCAGGGATAACCAATTCCAGCTGTTTTGAAAAGATAAATATCTAACATGATTTTTATGAATTGCAGGATTTGCTGCAAAAAGGAGGTAGCTCCAATTATTCAAGTTAGTAGAAAACCGGTGATCGCACCAGGAGCTAGCTGCCTTTATATTGCAACAAACTAATGAGACAAACAGTTCCAATGTTTTCGTTAACGCGTGAACTAACGATTGGAGCTATATCTTTTTGGCAACAAATGAACAAGTTTTTATTTTACAACATTATAATACATGTAACTCCAAATTATTCTTATTGGGGCTACATCCCATTTGCAGTAAACCCTTCAATTGTGAATCGCTTGTGGTTGATGGTCTCTTCTTTCATTCAGCATTTCAAATAAAATAATGCAGTAACTTACCACAGCACCGTTATAAAGCAGGAGCATATTTTGGGGTGTGAAATATTTGAGGTGTCTCATAGAGAGTCCTTCCACATCATACAGTACTTTGAATCCATTTATCTGCGTCAATGGGTCGCGCAGAGACTGTGTGAACAACAATACTATCATTTGTTTTACCTGTTGAAGTGGCAGGTCGTTGGGATTCCATTTTCCTGTCATAAAAGATAAAATTTTATTTTTCTAAATGATGATATATTATTTAAAACAGCCTATAAATATTGTGTTATGTAAGGGTGAATCAAAATCGAACAGGGATCACCTAATGAAAGGGCTCAGTTTATTGTTGAAAATAATTTCCAGAATTATTCGAGCACTTTTCCTTGGTTTACAGAGCGGTTGACTTTATTTGTAAAGTTATTTGCTTGAGATTGGAACCGATTTCGAATAGGAGTTGACTGTCGAAAAACGAACCACGATGGACATTCCCACGATAGACTGAAGACCAGTGAGAAAGCATTGGTAAGCAACTATTGAGTGATAAGAAACTAAAGTGCACCAATGAAAAATTCAAAGGCTGAGATTTGACGGAAATAAAATCCGGCATTTTTGTTTTCTGGGAAGATGAGTGAGAGATTTTAAGGAGGAATAGGAGAGGCGTGAGTGTTAGAAGGTTTTTCTGACTTTGCGAGAGTCTTCGTGTAATTCGGGATTCATGTCTGGGGTAGCCGTAATAGCTAACCGCGTGTTAGCTTTTTTGTTGCTGTTGTTTATTCTCTGAATTGATCGAGGAACTATTTCATGATTAACTTTCAACTGTTGAGCTTGTAAATAATAATAAACTAGATCAAGTTGTTTTTGTGTACAAATATAAGGCTGTAATTAAAAAAATCGTTTGTTAGGCTGATCTCTTATTTGATCGGCCAGGATCAAAGCATTACACTATGCATTCTATGAGGACCTTCATTTAATAATTTAATTAATTAAGTTTAATATTTTAACATATCTTTTAACTTACCATCATGTTTATACATTTCTTTATTCTAATTTTTTATTATTATTTAAGTAACTTTTTAAAAGTGTACATGCTATTCTTTACTTTCTATTAGTTACCTCAGATGACAAGATTGAAAACCAATTTTTCCGATTCTCTTGAAACATTGGTTATATTTAATTTCTGTTAAATCCTTTAGATGAAATTTCATGTTCATCAAAGCGTAAGATATTTAATTCGCGTTATTAAATTGCCCTACATATGTTCTACTCATTGTATATTTATACTCTTTTCAGATGAAGACCAGTTCCACAACATCACAACGCTATTATGTCCGATTCATCTTTAAATATAATATCACAAATTCACTTCTTTATTCGCCTTTCAAACTGCATAGATATTAAACAGGAATTTCTTTTAATATTCAACAATGGCATAAAATCTCGCAATCAAATATTGGATGGAATAATGAAAACTCGGACAGGGAATTCAAGGATGCTGTGAAGGACTCGTTATGGTCCCACAAAAATTCTGCGAACAAAGAATCCTTCGATTCATTAATTAATGAGATCGTTTCACTCAGACCTATTGTGTATACTTTGTATAAAATCTTCATTTATACCCACAGTATCGTTTCGCACCTTTTCATTTGAGCATTCCTTGCATTTCAAACTATAAAGTTAAAATTTTTGCAGTAAATTTATTTTTAAATTTTCAGCGTTTCCTATGCAGTTGTAAAGAAACTTCCTACAGCAATGAATCATCTATTGAAAGCAGACGTCCTTGAAAAGTTTGTGATGGTGGGTCTAATACCACTTGATCATGCCAAGCACAAATGAGCGGAGCTCTTTCGAATTAAGGCAGAAGTGGGCGCCTTTCGTTCTTAAAGAGCACCGTTAAGTGAAAGTACGACTTTGCTCGAACACACACGACACAACCCTTTTTAGAGGGTGGTAGAACTCATTCATCCATCCGCAAGTCAGAATTTGGATCCGAATCAGAGATCGATTCATCCTTGATTTAGTACCCTCAGAGGTATCCTTTGTTATGGGAACTTGGAGGACTTTGCAATCACGACCTATTTAACGTGCCCAAACTGTCATTAGCCACCACGGCGGTCTTTGGCCAAGACGAGGACAGAACTCGGGATATTTCGGTTTCGAGACTGGCTCTCTACCAACCATGCTACCGAGGCCCTGAAAAGTTTGTAGACTATTCATATGAAAAACTAAAAATATTGTTACCCCATCGCCAAAGAAGCAGTGCACATCCCTCTTGGCATCGCTTGGGTAAGATAGTAAAATTCTTGCAAGCAGGTGAGTCGAGATAGTCGCCTGGAACACCCAAGAACAAGTCACTTTTTGTTTCCATAAGTTGGTACAAATTTAGAAACTGATGTTCAGCATCTTTAATTCGATATTTATTTCGGCGCAAAAAAGCTACCAGATAATCATCGTGCACCTCAAGTGCACTTGTTTTCGGATTTCCTAATAAATAGGAAAAAAAAATAATTTCAACAAATTCATAAATAAAACTGTTAACTATCCAAATTATTTTTCAGGAAGCATAGATTTTAAAATTAGCATTAAAAACTAAAAATATGAAGCCTATTTTATTTTCTTATGATACATTCCTACGAAACTTTATCTTCACTGAAGCTGTAAACATTTGCATTTTAATTTGTGATTGACACTACACCAACTTTGTTTTAACATAGATTTGAAAATTTTCATGATAAAATTCTGAAATTTTGTAAATGACCTTATTAGAGCATGGGACACATTTTACTCATTAAAAAAATGTTTTTGTACGTTGCCAATATAAAATTTTAAATTGTATTTTTTAAAGTTTAATCCCCTGAAACTTATAATCAACTTCATAACATTTTGCACATATTTTTACACAACTTTTTAATTTACAGTATATGTCTATGATCAATATTTATGGAATAAAACCCGTGGTGAAGGTTTTTGAGACACCTTATAGAGTGAGGAACAACCGGCTTTCTTGAAACAGGTATCTCCACCCTTACCTGCTTTTCTTTTTCTTATTGCTCAGCAGACCTTCAATAACGTCACGTGACTCCACGGGGGAATGGAGGATAAATTCTTCCTTCATATCAACAATGGAGGGAAAAAAGGGATACATTTTTGTAATATCAACGAAAACGATTTCAATTTCTTTACAATGAGGAAAATATATTGCTATAAAATAAGGTTAAATATGTTTTTTATTAATTAAAAATGCATAAATAAGCATTCAGCAATTACATTATACACCTAAAATAAGAATCTTTTAAAAAAAATTTTAAGATGGTTAAAAATTTGTGCCAGGAAATTTTCCTCAGTATGCGGAAAAATTTCATAATTCTGCTTAAAATGATCTACGAATTCTTTTTAAAATTAAGGTTAACTGCACTAACTTGTATTTTTTTATTTTTCCTGAAACTTTTATGCTTAATTCGTTACATATTAACATATCGTCTTTCTGACTGTATAGTTATTAAATGCCCACACATGAGAGCTTTCAATATTTCAAGCAAATTGAAACAAATAAACGTACTTTGAAGTAATGCTCGTAGTTCCTGAATTCCTTTTATCTTCTGCTCAGGAGTCTCGTTCAGCTCTTCTTCGCATTTCTTGGCGGCAAGTTCAGGCAAATAATCAATTTCAAAAGGAAGGATTTCGTTCTCTTGTACCTTTAAGGCCCCTGAACTCATATCTAGCTAAAGAATATAAGAAAGTCTCATTGATATTGAATAATAATAATTATCAATATCGCTCATATACACAATACATATGTTATACTAGGAGTACACGCACGGCGTTACTCGTGGCATAGCATCCAAGAAGACAAATTAGCTTTAATTTAAGTCTAGCCTAAACCCGATATGACATGGGCATGTTATGCAACATCAAATAAACATGAAAATATATTTAGAAATTATCAAAAATAGTTACAAAATATTTTTTAACAATTTCTACCAAATATTTAGTTTTCATTGCCAGCTTGACAATTTCATCCCTTTGAAGTATAGCTAAGTAATAAGAATGTTTATTATCTTTGAATAATATTTATTTATATTTAGAAGTATTGTAACCGTCAAGATATATGAATCCTAAATTTTGGCGAAATGGTAAACATATAACTTCAATTCAGATACGTTCTCTAAGTAGAGAAATGTCACACTTATATCATATAAAATTACAAAAAAGAAATCAATACCAAAGACAAAATATTAAAAAAATCATATAAATATCACTTATAGAAAATTACGAAAACTTGAGCAAAAATTTCAAATTATATTTATATTATTATCATGAACTTTAATTTCTCCTTAGGAAATAGTATTTTAAAAAGCATAAAATATCCTCTGAACGGTGGCTAAATCTTATTTTAGACACAATATTGGCTAAAGTTGAAAATACTCGTTCACTAGCTGACTGAGCTTGGTTTTTTAATTTTCATGACATTAAAGAACAAATCTAAATTTGTTATTTACTTTCAATTTAGCTTCTGTGTCTTTGGATTTGTAAATTTTTCTTCAGGGTCTGCAAGAAACTTGTGAATTAATTTTTCTATGACTTTTTTCAAAAGAAGGCAATAATAATATCAGGCTTATTTGAGTGCTTAATTTTTTTTAGTTCATTTAACAGAAATTCCAACATACCTTCACTTGTTGATAGATTGGCATCTCTTTGTCCTAAGTTGCTAGATGAGTTTGTTCTAATCGGTAAAATTCAAAATATTTGTTTGCTTGTTTTTGAAAAGAAAAGTCAAGGTGTTCCGCAATACAGATTTTCTTAATTTAAAAACTGGTATTCAAATGCAATAAATTTACTCTAAAAAAATCAGTTTCTTAAAACCAGGCTTGAAAAACCGTCAAACCACCATAATGATAACTCATAAACACTTAAAGCAGGAGGAATGAAATTTCATACGCAGATTTTACATCCCATTTTCAGAATATCATTAAATTTTGAAAAAATCTGTGAATTTGGCTATCCGAATGGCAATTACATGATATTACAAACAACTATAATAAAAAAGCATGAGGAACGAAACAAATAAAACTAGTATACAGTTTTGCCTCTAAAATGTTGATTTTTATCAACTTTGACCTAAATTAGCCATGAGATAGGCTGTCTGGACTTTCGCATGCACCTGAACGAGATAACTCAAAACTGCAGTGACTTAAATAAATAGAGTTTGGAACGTAATTTTTTGATTACATTTGCAGTTTTGGGCGGAATTTTAATTTGAATGTTTAAAATAAAAACACTCGAAATGCAGATTTGGTATTCGTGTGTTTGTATATTGTACGCCAAACCAAAATTACTTTTTTTTGGCCATAGAATGACCAAAGGATATACATGGAATATTTATTAAGAAAATCTAACGATATCTAATCTATTCATCTAACGATATCTAAAATAAACGAAAGATTAAGATTTAAGACATATATTACATACGAAATACAGAAAAAAACCATTAGTAAATTCTGAGAGTTTCATATTTCAAAACATTTTACAGTAAAAATCGTTTTCTGAAAATGCATATAAATAGACAAAAAAAAAAAAAAAAAAAAAAAGAGTTGTAAGATGTTTTGAAACTTATTCAAAATTGGTTCAATAAAAACATATAAAAATTGGTTTGATACCTAAGGCTTACTTGATCTTTTTAGTTACTTGAATCCTATAAAATGTAGCCAGATTAAAATGTCAGAAGTCTGCAATCTTTATGAACAGCTTCCCGATAGTAAAACAGTAATATTTTACTGAAGCAATAAGGAAAATTTCTTTTTTACAATGATTTTGTATACTTATTAAAACATTATAACATTTGAACAATCGAAATTTTAGAAAATTATTTTCGAAGGAGTAAAACATTTTGCATTCTACAATTCTTTCACATTGACTTATTTAGATATTTATCTTAAATTATGAGTATTATTACTTAATTCATACTATTAAGATATCTGACTACGTTAAAAACACTGGTTTTCGACCACATTGGCGATTTTTTAAAAAATTCTTATTATTTCTGATTGTTTAGACTTTTCCGTTACCAAAGCAGTTTTTTCCTAAGAGAAGGAAGGCCTGACCTATCATCCAGTGTCACATATTTTTTCAGCTGTAATTTGTTTTTAACTTCCATTTTCTCAAAACTTTTAATTTTCATAAAAATTCTCCACATGATATCCCAAAACTAATTCAGGCATGCACATAGAAATTTCAGTGTGTGCTTTAAATGATGTGGGAAATGAACTGAGCCAATAGTTTTATTGTCGGTGAAATGTTTTTACGTTTGTAGGTGTTTTTAGAAAAACTAAGTTTTGGATTTTTGGAAAAAATGCATGAATACGTATAATTTTACCTATAACTTCATTGCATCGCCAAACTTTTCTTAGATTTGGGTTCATTTCGTTCATCATTATATTCTGTAACTTGTTTGCGAAGAAAAATAGGACTGCTGCATTACAATGTTGTGAAGAGTGTTAACCATTTTGGTTAAATTTCATTAAAATTTACTTCAAATTTTCCCACTTCTCAAAATATATTATATTCTCAATTTTTTTTATATATTTGTGGTGTTTATTATTGATAATACATCTAAAAACTATAAATAGTTTCTAAAATATCCAATTTTTCAAAAATTTTCCTTCGATCGTAGTAGGATACTTTAAATTGGTATAGAAATCATTGTGCTGTAGCAACAAAATAGGTGTTTCATAACAAAAGAACATCTGTCAGCTAAAACTTTAAAAATTTAATTAATCCTTTAGGCATCGTCGTTTCTCATACTTATAAGCTAAAATTAGATCATTTAAATATGCTAAAATTCCATAATATTATCCACAAATACTTTAGGTGTTTAATTGAATAAGTGAGACAGCATATTTCCTAAGTGGAATGTAGTTCTGATTAATATTTTGAAGAAGTATGATGATTAAAAAGTTAAAACAAATAACATATTACTGTGAGTTAAAATAAACTGGACTGGTCCGGTAAAAATAAGAAATGAAAGTGAATTTGCAACAAATATTGCATTTCTGCTTCTACAAGAGCGAAGGCAAAGAAAGTGACCAATTTTTTTTTTCTCAATAACTACTAAAATACTATAATAATAAAATCAATGTATTAATCCCACTACACTCATCATTTGCCAATTTATCTGACTTTTTTCCCACACCGAACCTCAAACTTCAATTACTTCATCAACGGTCAGCTGCTTTCTCCTACTCAAGGGAAATTGAATAAACAATACTTCACTCTGAATTCTCAACTGGTGGCCTAGCGGTAAGGTCTCAACTTCAGAGTCGGAGGGCTGCAGGTTCGAGACACTATTCCACTGAAGAACTGTCGTGTGAAGGGGCCTGTTGTACGTTAAATCTCTCAGGCCAAAAGTCCTCCCTCAGGTGTGGTGTGGAGAGCTCAGATGTCGCCCTCCTCTTATGACAGCCGTTCAAAATTACAAGGTCAATTCCAAAATAGTTCTTGTGTTGCTTTAGAATGGGACGTTAATATAACCGAACTGAAAACTAAGCTCGTTAGGCAAATAAGATGATCGCATTGTGGCCTGGTGGAGCCAATTGCGGGAATGGAGGGTTCCAGGTTCCAGCCCCGGTTTCACCAACGAATCAATATATAAGAGGCTCTGCTGCAAATTAAATCCTTCGAAGTCAAAGGTTCCCTCAATGGAGTAGAGTTGAAGTTTCGAGAAAGGATTGCCTTCCCAGGTATCCTTCTTGCCATCTGGCATTGGTCCAAATTTACGAAGTGAGTCCCCAAACGGGGGACTGGGGCTTTAAAACTAGACGTTAATGTAAGTTACAATAGAGAAAACAACAAAGTTCCCAAATCTCAATCATTATGTTGATTAAAAAAAGTTTTATTTGAACTAAAATATCATGACCCCCTAGATAAATCACTAAGGTTTGCCTATTTCATCCCTCCCTACGTTCTACTTTTCTGAGAAAAATGGAAAACATACAACTTCAATTCAGGTACGTTCTCTAAGTAGAGAAATCTCACACTCATATCCCAGCATTGCATGCATTCTGGAAATATTTGTTCCTTATGAAGGCTACGTACTACGATACTTCATTGGTTATTCATCTTTTTCTTCTTCATTTTGAAAGATACATGAAAATAAAGCTTTGTCAAAGCCCTTAGTTTTAACAACAAAAATCGACAGTTTTCACAGCCACCTTGACAATTTCATCCCTTTGAAGTATAGCTAAGTAATCAAAATGTTTATTATCTTTGAATAACATTTATTTATATTTAGAAGTATTGTAACCGTTAAAATATACAAACCCTAAATTTTGGTAAATCTCCAAATTTTAGACCTCTTATAATTCGGAAAAAAATATTTGGGAAATGTCAGCTTTGTCTGTTCGTGATGAAGGTAACTCAAAAACGCTTTGAGTCAGAACTGCTGAAATTATGCATTCGAACTTTATATTATACTAGCAGTACCCGCATGGCATTGCTCGTGGCATAGCATCCAAGAGGAAACAACAGCTCAAGTCTTAAGTCTAGCCTCCATCCGATATGACATGGGCATGTTGTGCAACGTCAAACAAACATAAAATATATTTAGAAATTATCAAAAGCAGCTATAAAACAAATTTTTATAGCAAACATTCAGAAATATTTAGATTGTTAAAAAGGAAAAAAAGTGATATGTCCGTAGACAAAACAATCCATTAAAAATATAAAATTGAATTACAGTTTTAAATATTTTTCACTTCTTCTCCTCTGTCAGACAGGCGATCATTTCGCTCCTCCGGCGATTCATTCTGTCTCAGCAATTCAGTTGAGGTGCGATTTAAAGAATGGCGGTTTCTTCGTTCATCTTCGCTCACATCCTTCATTATGAGTGAACTTCTTTTCTCTCATATTCGTTGACCGAACTTTCCTAACCTCTTAATTTTCCTTATCGCGCAACAAATGAAAATTTTTGGCATTTAATGTATCGCTGTCAAGGTTGGATTTTCGTCTTTTGGGCATAATGAGATTTGAATAGCTTTTTAAAATCGGACGTTAACAAAGAAATGTGTCGCATATATATACCACAGCTCTTACTATTTGAGCATGCGCAGAATAATTAAAATCTCAATTATAAAATAACTTTTTTTATGACTTTAAAGGGACTTGGTTACTCAAAAATTTTGAAAATCAATGAAAATATCTATTTTCTAATTTTTAGCGAATATTTATCCTTAAATCTTTGACTTATTAATCTGAAAATTTCAAAACAATCCGACAAGTATTTAGCGAGATATGGAGTTATTTTGTCTAACGCGATATCAGGTGCCATGCCCTCTTCCTGTGTTTACATCAAACTTATTTCATGTTCGAGTAGTAAAGCCGTTTAATTTTTTCAATGAAATAAAAAGTGGAACAACTTTGATATACACCCCCAAAAATTACGCGCCAAATCTGGCACTCCCTACGGACTTTTTAGGGTTGCTTTTTAGGTAGGATTAATTATTTGTGTTTCGCGAAAATCCATCTTGGCGAGAAAAAAAGACGCCAAAAGCAGATATTTTGCTTGGTGAGAAAAAAAAAGTCGCCAAATTTCCAATTTGGGGGTGTATATCAAAGTTGTTCCTAAAAAGTAGGAAACTTATTTGAAACTGTAACGGTTAAATCCTTGTTTGTTTATGGTTTCACTGCTTTCGTTCTGTCTTTTGAAAGAATTTCGCACTTGTTATTATAATCATTTTGAAATCAAAACTTCTTTTCTAGACTACGGAATTTATATATTACTTACCTGCTTTTTAATTCGTTTTCGAAATGCCTTTCAATAAAAGGAAATTCCATTATCTTGCTATGAGTAAAAAGAAATATAATTGAAGGAATCAAAACAGCTCAATGTATCTGTGATTGAATCATATTTATTAAATGAAACCGATTGAAATTCGCGATTGTCAGATA
>JAPMOQ010053601.1:337148-371177 GCA_026543055.1 Argiope trifasciata | reverse complement strand
GGTGCTAAATTTGGTTTTTTATATGATCTGAAATTTATATGCAACTATTGTTGTGAAAAAATCAACTTGACTTCCTCTTCAAATTATGCTGATGATTAATTGAATTGATAATTTAAATTGAACCAGTAAATCTTAGCAGTGTTTTGCACAGTAAAGTATATTATATTATGCATTGCATTGAATAATAATACACTGTATTGTCTTGCTATACAAATATTTGTGCACTATTTTTGGGGTCATTTTCAAATATGTCATTACGGCTTATGTCAATTAATGCTTTGATTGCTTCATCTATATACTTCAGATTATATAGATGAATGATAATATCTAGTGTTTGAATGATAATATCTAATGTTAAAAATATTTTTCATATGAACTGTAAGTTATATGCAGTTATTGTGAAAAAATCAGCTCACTTCTTCTTCAAATTATGTTGATGATGATAAACTCAATTGATAATTTAAATTGAATCAGTAAAACTTATAAGCATTTTGCACAGAAAAACACATTATATTACATATTGCATTGAATAATTATACATTCTATTGCTTTGGCATACAAGTATTTGCACAATGTTTTTTTTTTGTCATTTCCAAATATGTTGTTACTGCATAAATCAATAAATACTTTGATTGCTTCTTCTATATACTTCAGATTAACATAAAACTTATAGAGAATTATGTTTGAATGATACTATAGTATTTAAAATATTTTGTACTTATATAAGCTATTTCATGTTGAATATTTTTGTACTTACGTTTTTGAAACTGTTTTTCGTCGCATGCATTGTCCAGAAAATTTACCCACTTCAAAATGGCTAATTTAATTTGAATTTCAATGAAATGGGCTAGAATGTTTGCAGTGTATTATTAATTTGATAAACAGAACTGACGATCATTTAATAACCATTTTTATTAAAAAAATACTGAGTAAAAAAAAGAACATTTTGTACTTTTTCCCCCAATTTTTCTAATAATTCCTACATATGATTATGGCCATTAATAAATATTATAAAAATGTATATTAATAAAACTGATCTCTTAGCACTTACAAATGCCATGTTATTGCTCTGAAAAGAAAACAACTTGATATGAATTGTTTTTATCATAGTTTTATTGTGTTGAAAACTTTAAAGCTGTTTTTCTCAGTTTTTTTTTTCCAAAATTCTGTCAGCTACAAAATGTAAAAAGTCAATCACATTTCATTGTATTTACATGAAATTTTTTCTGCTCACTCTTAAATGTATGATTAATAGAATTAGGGATGAATTTGTAAAAATTTTGATTAGATTTTTTTCTAAAAATGTTCAAAGTGAAAGAATCTGATTTTTTCCAAAAAATTTCACAAAATTTTGTGGAACATTTTTTTTTTCACAAAATAACTCAGATATCAAAAATCCTATCCATTATTTTGTTTCATACATTGTGATGGCACTGTGAAAAAATTTGGAGAAAAAATTTTGAAAATTGAACAAGAAGAATTTTTACAAAATGCCTAATTTTTAAAAATAATTAAAAATATTTAAATTTCTAATTTTTGAATCAGAAAAATATTTTAGAAATCTAAGTTTCAGCACAAGTAACATCTATCTATCACAAAATTTAATAATTTTATCAAAAATTGTGGAAATTGCTTTTTGAGGTACCGAGTCCCCTTAATATGCTAAAAGAGCAAAAAATAAATGCTCTGCAATGCGTCAAATATTTTTTCAGTTTTTATTGTTCAGACGCACAGAAGCTTTCAGGATATTTCATTTTACACTGTCTATAGATTCGTCGATTTCTATCATGTTTTGTGCGAAATTCAATTGAATAAAGTTGGTTTGTTCCACTGTACGAATATAAATGAATACAATAGGGATTGACGAATAAAATTCAGAACAAATACTTAACATAACAACTTAATTACCTATCAATTTATGAGCGAAATCTAATCAGGCTTTGACCATCTGTGGAACTCTATTTTCAATATGTTACAGTAATAGCTTCAAAATCCATTAATTTAAATATATTTAGATTGGACGTGTAATTTTGTGATTATAATTGCCGTTTCATGCTAATTTTTTGCTTCTAACTCCTGGGAATAACATGCCTTAAACACAAATTTCCTTTTCAGATTCTACTTAAGGCAAATTAAGGATTAATCGCTACGATATTCACTTAGGAGCATATGATAGATTCGGTAAAAATATTATATACACGTCAACGTTCAATATTTTTTAATTATTGTAAACAAATGACCTATAAGGACATTCTCTAAGAGAAAACCGTGATTAGAAAGCGTGCGAAAATGTTTGGGAAAAACCATTATCGCTGATTTTATTATATTTTCGTTATAATAGGATGATTGATTGATTGAATTTTTTGTATTAACGCTAGCCTTCTACGGCAGTTATTACAACAATATCAACATATCCATGCCGGACATTTCTATGAAATGTTTCTGATCAAAACAAAAGGAAGTATTAAAAATAATACTGTGTAATAATGACCGAGCATTCTGATTGGTTAGTTAGTAGTAGAAAATATATGAAATCTGTACAGAATAGAAGAAATCTGTCCTACTGCTATAAAGCAAAGCACAAAATGCGTTCCATTTTTTTAAAGTTTACACAGCATCATTTAATTCTATAAAATATTCCTTTTGTCGCTAAAACTTACTCTCTAAAATTAAAATTTTCATTGAACAAGAGATTATTTATCATTTTTCTAAAGATTATTTATCATTTACATACATACTTACCCTTTATTTTCTAAACAATTTACTCTACAAACATTGAAAAAATTTCTGGAGTGGTCTCCAAAAGATGGTCTCACACTTTCATAAAGATGTCACCCCCTTAGAATTCCTTACAAGGCATTGGCCAGAAACAGTTACGAAATATTAGTTTTTGTGAATTTAGCATTTATACTGAATTTTTCACGTCATCAATGGCGAAATTTCTTTTTGATGGTTAATACCTGGCGTATGGTTAATAGTATACCAAAATCGAGCCTGTGTTTTCGATAAATAAATATTTCTCAATAAATAGAAGTCGAAATTTGATAGAAAAAAAACCTGCACATTTAGTTACAAAATCCCATGCTAAATTTGATTTATTTAATTTATTGTGTTTTTGGATTTTTGCGTTTACGTGTTTCTGACATAATTCATTGTCAATGACAAGTAACTAGCAAATGTCTCTTTTATATTCTCGCAAACGTATTATAGAAGTTTAATTTGTGGTCTTAAAACACCTCCCGTTTCAGACCTCCCTGAGTTCGTAAAACACATTTTTCAAAATGTCTTTTTGTCTCCTTGTGAAGAAGGTAGCACAATGCTTTGAGCTAGACAAATGATATTTGTTATATTATATGTAAACCGTCTAAATAAATATTTTTTTCGAATGTAAGTTAATATGATAATTACAAAACAAAGAGATCTATATGGATAAAATTCAGAACTCAGAATTAACATCTATAGTCCAGACGCTTACTGAATTTTAAGCCAAATAGAACAAGACTGGAGAATGCTATTCTTTCAGAAACATCTAAACACAAACGAAATAAAGCAAAATCCCTTATACGTATCCATTTTATTTTGCCCTTTTTTGGTTATAAGTGTACGCGTTTTGTGTCGAATTTTTGTTTCAACCGGTTCAAAAATATTCATCTTAAACAAAAATTCAATTTTCGGATATTATTATTCGCATGACAGAGATTATTACCTAAATTACTCGTCAAAGATAACACGATACATTCAGTAAAAATGCTAAATTCGCTCCAAAGATTAATATTTCTTTGCTGTTTTAAGCCGCTGTTGTGTAAAGTATTCTCAGCGATAGCTTCTTTATTAGTTTGGGAAGACCACTCCCACTGGTTCGTCAATAGATCTACTGAGTCCTTATTCTGAATGACCTTGTTAAGTTCTCAAAGATAGTTCACGTCCATTTGAGGAAATATGTATATAAAATATCAAAAATAAAACAAAAATTCTAAAACAATATTCTTACCCAATAATGTGATCTCGTTGTATTTGTGAAATAAATATAACTCGGGGGGAAAAAAAACAATTTTTAGTGCAAGGCTGAACATTACATACCCAGAATTTGTAGTGGTTGTAGTTTTAGTAAGTAGAAATAAGCTAAAAATAAAAAGAGCTACGTGGTTAGTTATCAGAGCTATCTGACACAGCCGTCAGAATTTGTGGGATTGCTTATTCAACTAGATTGTCTGTGTGCTTTGTTGGGCATATGTTTATTGTGCCAAAATAAAATGTGAAAATCCAATCTACTTACCTCCAATTCCCTTTCTGACAGATAAGAGCTTTTATTATTCATTTAGCTAATTGAATTGAAGCTGAACCACGAATTTGAATTTGTAGTTTTAATCATAACACCGTTAACCTTGAAGAAATTTTTCAGTACTATATTCAGATACTTTTTATTAGCCTTTTAATTATCATTTCGTGTTGAATTTTCATGAAAATATCATTGTTTATATTACAATAATTAGTGCTCAAATTGAAAGATATGTGCTGACTGAGAAAATCTTAACTATTAAAACTAAAGTAATGAGAGCTTCTTTTTTATGAATAAAGTCATATAAGCATCACATAAACACTTCTGATAATAATAACACGTGACAGTTATAGAACGCCAAAGCTTAAATAGTATGTTTTATTGAAATTCTTATTTCGAACTTGACACCAAGAGCATTCATTGATGGTGAACTCTATATCATCTTTTCCTTCTATAAAGTTCATCACCAGCGAATGAGAATGTTTGAACTATAATAATGGATTTAACCTCTTCGCGACGGGCGAATCATGTATGCATTTCGTACGGATTCATGTGAGGCCCGGGCGGTTCATCCGTGCACTCCTGGAGAACTAGCCTAGTGAACGGGCAGTGCAAATACGCATTTTAAGCTGAAGCAATTTTCAATAGTCACTAGATGGCACTCTGTGTCCATTACATTTAAACTGAACGTAGTTTTAGTATTTTGACCTTCAAATTGTTTATATTCTGACTGTTTTTTTTTTTTTTTTTTAGTATTTTGCTTGTCAGTTGTGGCTGGGGAGGGGAGAAATCGTAATGTAAACAAATGCAGCTCGGGTCTTTAACTTTCCAAGTAATATAATCATTCTCGCTTCTGATAGTTCTCCGAACACTTATTTTTTGTTTGTTTTCGCTACTATGAGGGGTCTTTTAGGGTTTTAGCATCAATTTTGTTACAGTTTGTATTGCTTTCGGACATATTTTGCGCACTTCTCTTGTTATTTCAGAAAGCCTTGACTCTAGATTATCATGGCGAGGAAGCATTATTTATCAGAGGATGAATATACCCGTATGGTAAATGAACCAACTAGCGATGCAACTACCAACTAGCAAATCATGCAATGTAGGAGGACTTCGCGTTTCTCCCTGCTTCGAGATTTTCCACACTCAGTCTTCATTTTAAATTTTATTATTTCTTTTTGTAAATAGCCCTTGTCGTATATTTTTTATTAATGTGAAAGTATTTAGTGTGTTTTGTCAATGAAAATTTTGGAATAATTGGAATAGCAATTTCAAAAATTATTTCCCAAGGTAAGCAAACTTTTACATATATATATATATATATTTTCTGATAAATTGAAAGAAAAACCTTATTAAAGTCTAGTTTTAATGCTATAAGACAGATTACGTAATAATCTAAAATACTTCCAAAAATTATGGTGGTAGGACTGAAACTTAATTATTTGCGATTTTTTTTCTAAACTTAGGTTTAGCGGAGCAAAACCTCCGTCCTGTAGCATAATTCCTTTCACTTCCGCTTCGTCCTGAGAGCGTGTCTTAAACAAAGGCGCCCCGTCGTGAAAAGTTTAAGCCCCTAAGGACAGTCTCTGTGAATTTCATGGATATTACACATATTCTGCAATAATTTAAGAGTGGATTTTTAACTGAATCAGTAAGAGAGCATTTTATGTATATCACAAATATAATCTAATTAGATAATGAACAAACAATTATTAGTAATTGATAGGGTTGTTATAAAAAACTTCCTCAATATAGGAAGTCTACATGCTCACCCATTATAAAGGAAATTTCCTATATAGATTTTTGAAGGCATGCATTCGAGATTATAATGATTTAAATTCTTAGATACCACGGTTATGGTAACAATGAAATTTTTCGAAATTTTCGAATAACAACACCCATGTGTTCCCTATGGATTGGAGCATTGAAATAACATAAATGGCGTTGGAATATTATACTAATAGTGGAAATTGGTTCGAAGAAATCCTGTAACAACATTAAAGATTGGAGAGAAGATTGAAATTACAAATTTTCCTTCTGAAATTTTTCACTATAACAATAACCTTGAGAACTCATTGAGCGCATACCTTCTTATAAGTACACCTGAAATTCCCCCCATGTTAGAGCTGATAGGCGGTTGGCATTCATACATCGGAAACTGTATTACTATCACTTTTCTTATATTCCGGACTGAGAGAAGAGCTTAGATACTGGATAATTCGAACATTTCAGTGCTTCTAAGTTCTGAGAATTAGTTAGTTTTGGAGTAGATGTGATTTTGATCCTACATTGAGCGAACTATGTGTTTTCACGTCAGTTTTATTGATATGTAGGACTACACCGTTTGAGAGGGAACGGTTGTTTATAAATGGGCATCCTTGGAGTCTTGTGCCTTAGATTAACTTTTTCTCGTTTTCTTGTGTATGAGTGCTCTCTCTCTCTGTTTCTATGTTAATTCAGCAGAATTTTTGCCATCTTACAGAAAGCAAATATTCACCAGATAGTCAATACCAATTTTTCATGCTTTTGCTCTCTCTGGGCGTTCAGATTATATTTTCTCCCTTTGTATTGCAAATATTCATGATATTTTGAATAATATTGAAAATTTCGAATATCTCGAACAATGGTATATTAACACATTAAAGTTGGGTGATCTTGATGAAAGTACGCTAGGTAACGCGTATAAAATCGTAGTACCACGACTCCTGCCTTTAATGTGTTAATCTTGATGCGCTCAAATACATCCTCATTTTCTTGAATAGTTTGGACAATCAAAAGTTAGCAACTCAAATAATGGCTAAAATTATTACTAGTCGATTCATTAAAATCTATCTGCTTATGGCCGAAGTGGGCAGATTCGATGGCATATTCGCCTCTAAATACAATTTTGGTCCAGATACCATACATCAGGACTATATTAACGAATTCACATGTAGCTCAAAAGTATGAAGCGCCAACAACTCAAATAAGACAAAGAAGCAAAACGTTTCCCTTAACTGAAACGCAGACAAAACCCAAACAATGTACTTCTGCTATCGAAACTGAAAATCCCTACGCCCATCATTGCTGATGACAACCCAGCATGGACCTTAATTCTGAAGAATATGAATACGAAAAAGAAGTTATAAATCCAGCAAATAAAAATGCAACGCGAAATGCGCATTTATAATAACTCCACTGAAACTATCAACGGACCAATTAAATAGCATATTGCCCCAGTTATAATTGATCAGCCACTCAACACAATTAAACCACTCAAGGCTCTTTGAAAAATTTACCCATTAAAACATCGTAGGCAATAATAAATAATAAGCTTTTCCATAATAAGCAAAGTTGAAACCCACGATGTTATCCAAAATCATATCACAGAATATAATCTTAATTCCTTCACCATAATCCTTAAATATTTTACACCTTTGAAATGGAGGAACGGAAAATAAATCGAAGGATCCGAAATCTCCTAGCTGACTTTCCCTCTGAAGATGTTATCGAATTTTTAAAATTCTATTTCCTATAACTAACAATCTGCCATCTTCTCAGTCATGGAATTGAATGGAATTAGCCAATCTATCCTTATTACTGAAGAAATTACCGAAAATTGAAAAAAAAACAAGGATATTTTTTAACTACAGTGGATAGATTATATTCGTTTCATTGTTGAACCCTCAGAAGAAAACGTCTATGGCACAATGTAGCAGGTATTAATATTTCTTTTACCACAGTCGTTTCTATTTGTGTGATATCAAATGTTTTAAATATAAGGGTAATCGTCTCCCTGCTATCTAACCTATTAAATTCTTCTAAGTGCTGCCTTTGCAATGGACCACATATCACACTAAAAATTCATTAATCAGAAATCAAGACAAAACCTACTCCTCTGTCTAAAAATCCTTTCCAACTCCTCCAGAAACTGCTTGGAATAACATTGGAACACTGGTAAGAATCAAGAGTGCTTCAATTTTCCAAGTCAAGCAAGTACCATTGCCTTCAATATAACACCTCAACTCTTGGTCAAAGATCATTCTAAGCAGAGTTTTCCTAATGTCCAAGTCTCCAATAAAACCCGTCATTAGCCTCTGTGCTTCAAGCTCTTTTCATCAACCAGCAAATTCAATTCTAATAATGAAAAAATCTAAGTTCTGGAATGCAGATGGACTCAAAAACAAACTTCGTGATTATAAACATTTCATCGAAGAGTGGAGACAGGATACTTTAGATATGGAAGATACGCCCCTAAATCCAGGTGACAAACTTAAAATCCCCAATTATATTACCATTCGAACGATCGATTTATCCACGGGGGGGGGAGTGGAATAGTGTCCTGAAGCCGTCTGTATGTTTGAAAGAGAAACACTCGAGAAATATTTAACTGATGTTGAAGATATTTCTATCGTTTTGTAGAGGATGTACTGGGGAAGATATTCAAATCATATCAAGATAATATAAAAATAAATGCGATTTTAATTATTTTCGTATTATTAATCCAACACGAACATGTGTAAAACAACAGTATCTATGTTTTGAACTTATCCGCGCATGTGCAAAAACCTTAAACTGCCTATACGCAATTAGCAAGAACTGAGAACATTTAAATATATGTGATACATTTCTTTGTTTGCGTCTGGTTTTAAACAGTGATTCAAAATACATTATGCCTAGAAAGGAAATCTGACCTTGGTTGAATCACATTAGATACCAAAACGCTTCGCTTGTTGCATTATAATAAAAATTCAGAACGAAAAAAACATCAGTTAGCGAATATCAGAGAAATAATGTTCACACTTAGGGAAGTTTAAAGCTAATTTTTTCTTTTGAATGTTATGTCATGACAACGATATGCAGGTACTACTAGTTTCCAATAAAGAAAAATCAACTCTGTTTTCTGGAATTTCAGTTCAAAGAATTATTTCAATTCAAATTTAAAAAATAATTAAAATTCATTTCATAAATACAAAAAGTATTGTTCAATTTCTTTATCATCAGATTTTTTTAATTTTATTTTTATGCTTTACTTGACCGTGAATGTGCTCCTGGTACATTTCCTAGCCCTAGAACCTCGTATTATGACGAAAGCATCATTACCGACAGCTTCACCTTCAGTTTCTGTTATAATTGCTTATTTTTAATTTTCCTCGTTAATAAAGGAATGGTTAATATGTGCAGAGATAAGAGGAATGGGTATGAATCGTCGAAGAATGATGTAATGAAAAACTAAATTAGAAGATGACGGAAGGATGAGTTTACGCTAACTGATTTTGTGTTGTACATAGCAAAGTCGGAAGCAATGAAGAATAAGTAGACTGGAAACTTTTCTATTAATCCGACCACCGATTCAAGGAAATTTTCTGTATCAATAAAAGAGGAAAAATTCAAACATCAGCGCCCTTACAACGGAGTAGAGAAACTATATATTTACACGTACAGAATTTATTTACATTATAACAAAACTGAACCATTTGTTCGGAGAGACAAAAATTATTGATAATGATGATATTGTGTCCGTGTTTCCACGGAAAGGGGGTGCAGTGGCTTCTGAGGATAAAGACCCCTAAGCACCCTGAGGGCCGAAGTCTGACTTCTAGCTCAAATGAAGATGACACACACATTCGCTTGCACAACCCCTTTTTACAGGGGGGCTCATTCATACACCTCACAAATAGAACACAGAACAACCATGCCCGAACCGGGACTCGAACCCGGGACGCACAGATCGCAGGGAAGACGCGCTACCCCTGTGCCAGGACGCCGGCGACAAAAATTACTAATTCTTACATATGTGTATTAGGGTGTATGTACACTCTTGGAAACTTCCAAAATTCATTCAAAATATCGAATATTTTTATTGCTTAAAAATGCTGTCTGATCCTTTAGCTTTCAAATGATACCAAGATGTTATTAATATTCGGAATATTTTTTGAATAATAAGGATTTTTCTTAAGGTACTTTCGCTAAAAACTTTAGTATCAGTTTTTTTTTTTAAATCTTTTTATAAAGAATGATATTTTTCCTCTATGTTGCTTCATTCAAATAATCGTAACTCACCAAAAATTAACCAAATACAATTATTTATTTATCGAAATAATCTGTATGAAACTGGATATTTTGTGCCTTAATTAAATTATGTTAATAGATATAAATTTTAATAGTTATTTAAAAGTTAAAATTAAAGAACAAACCTCGCGTTTTCAATTCATCGTTAATAAAAAAATTGTTAAAAAAAGTACATTTATTCCAATAACATGATTGAGGCAGACAACATGAAAACTAATACTAGGCGTAATTTACAATTAGAATTGTGTGTCTTTACTAATTAGAATTTAATATATCATGTTTCAAAAAATATAATAATTACTCCATTAAATATTAATTAATTAATTAAAAATTTGTGTGATATGATTTTTTTCCCACTGAAATGAGTTTAAACATATATTATTGAAAAACTGGATTTTTAAAAATAAATTTTTAAAAAAAATCTACTTGTGTGTAAGTAAACCTTAGGACTGACGCAATCTGTTAAATCAAAAAGAGACAAGCAGGTGAAATTAAAAAAAGATGGATAAGAAAAGAAGGCAATAAATTTTTTTAAAAGGAACTTGATATTTTAACCAGTGTGGTTAACTGTTGGAGAAAAAGCCTTAATTCATGTTTGCTTTTTTTAATTATGACGACTTGCAAAATTCAGTTATTTGCTTCCCACACATAACAGTATTGAATTTATTACAATAAAACAGAAAAACCTAAAATCTAATTCTTTTCAATATGCATTGTTTAATCTATAAAATCAAACGTATTTAACCAAATTTATTTTTATAATAATCTTTTTTGAATATTAATTTTTTTCTTTTTGCATTCATGCCATTTATTAAGTGGATTAAAAAAACTCTCACCATTAATTATGAAAGTATTACATCTCTAAAATTGATTTTCATTTACATAAAGTTTTATTTTCATCCATGCAACGTAGTGTCATATGAGAAATCCTATCAAACATTTGCACAAATACCGAATTTTTACTAAAATTGATAATATTGCTAGTTTTTCCTCACTTTTAACAATGTAGTTTCAAATGATAAATATGAGTTTCAATGATTAATAATATCTTTAATTCAATGTCAAATAATCCTTTTTGCACTGGAAACTTTAATTTTAAAGAGTAGTTTTAGCTTGTAACCAAATATTTTATAAAATTAAGTGATGTTATGTAAACTAAAAAAGAAAAAGAAGGAAATGGAACTGTCTTTTTTTGCCATGCTGTAAAGCGGAAATCATGGAGTAGATAATTGTCAGCAACCTTCAACAATTAGTTATTAATTAAAACTAATAAATATTTAAACAAAACTATTTAATAAAACATTTAAATCAGATTTTTTTCTGGTTTTTATAATAAAGAGCATTACATGAGATTGTACTGAAGCATAAAGAAAAAAATTAAAAATTAATAAACTCGAATAGAAGGAATACGAAATATAATACTATGAATATAAAAACATAGCCCGAAAACTAGAAAAATGGAAAGTATATTTATATATAATTTTGGTTCATATAAGATAAATATTCTGTCTATGCGTTTATGTTAAATTGTGCTGAAGACATTATTAACATCTTTGTATTGAGCTAGGCACTTTGTAATTTGCATCTACAGGACAGATAATCGTCAGCATGGAAAAAAAAATCGACAATATGCTTTTTATCAAAGTCCCAACAAAAAAAAGTATTCAAGAATGTTTGTCGATTATTGGAATTTGGAGGAGAGACTGCATTCCTCTTCACATCAGACTTCCGACTCTACCATGTTTTATAGAGCCTGATACTGTACTTAAAGTATAAGGACCACTTGAAGGTAATATATATTGATATTTCAATTGTTTAACAAACATGCAGGGGTTAATGGCATCCTGAAATTGTTTTTATCCCTTACACAGTTTTTTGAAAAAATTGCAAACATTTATTACTTGCAATTTTTATTTTATTGTTAAATACAAGGAAACGAAACAAAATAAACTATGTAGGTTTTAAGTTGATTCTTTATTTTTTATGGGTGTAAAAGCATTTAGTTTTAATGCTAGTTTACTATGCCGAGTTATCTCGGGCGAATGAAAAAAAAGTTAAATATTAGCTTTTGTATGACAGTTTTTGAAACCAGGGACAACACAAAGCGATGTTTGACATTTTGCGCAGTGATATCTGGTCTCGTTTCTTACCGGTTTACCTCTAGAATCTCTTTAATGGGAACATAGAGTACACTCCTCCATGGGTTTGATTTTTTTTTTCAGTAGCAAGAATCTCTATCTGAAAAATCATCGCTATTATTTTACTTTTTTCAACCTTACTCTCCTTATTTATACATTACTAACTTACAAGTAGATATATATTATACAATTAGAAAAACACGTGACCAGTCCCGTCAAAAGAAGAACCAAACCAAAAAAACTAGGCAAAATACCTATCAAAACTAAATATTTCCTTCCATTTCCTCCAGGCAGTGTAAAACCATGATAAAACAAATTGTACTGACCAATTCTGTTTCACCGAGTTTACTTGTGATAGAAATTAACTGCAATATATACGAACTCGGGATAATTAGGCAAGTGATTAGGAGTGTAATAATTTACCAAGCGTTGGTGTCTTCCAATAATTTCTTTGTCAATACCTCATATAGATGATTAAAGACGATTTGAACGTTAGTGATAACTAATTAAATTAATTACCACTAAATTACACTGAATAAACCTTACTTGTAAAGTTGGTTTAATTTTTCTTTACTTGAATTTAATTTTTCTTTTCTTATACTTGCAAATTTCATGTAGAATAAATAATTAAATCGCATAGTAAATTAATTAACATTTTGACTTCAAAAATATTAAATTATGATTTGTATTTGGAAGCACACATTTGTATAACATTTTTGTAAAAAAAAAGTTGATGAAGCAGTTAGAACAAGCTGCTTACAAATATTTTTCTTTCTAAATATGAATCAATTTATAGTTCGACAAAAAGAAGAAAAATAATTGGTATTGGTATGCAACATCTTTTTACGAGTTTTAAATTCTCACAGATATAGCTTTTTAAGAACATTTAAGTTATGATTTCCAAAATAAAAGTCAGGAATAATAACTGACACAGTTATAAATTGAAATTGGTTATGAAATATGTTTATAGTCACCATAAAACAAGTTTCTAGCTACAAAGAGTTATAATTATGTACATCATTAAAAAAATTGTGTTATAAAGACAATATCAATAAAAATTAGGCTGTCCTCTCATCGGATTATCTTGCTGCTCCTTATTTAATCTCCAAGTTAATTCTGTTGTATCTATTTCTGAGAGATCTCCGCCATACTGAGCAGGCAACACAGAGGAAGGAAAATAGTCGAGCAATTTCCGAGTATCTGAGTGGAAATGGGTCTGGAAGAAAAATGTTCAGATGCAAAATTACGATATGGTGAATCCAAGATTTCACAGATAGATTTGAAGGAAAAACTATGCATAAAATTAAATTATTGCTCAACCAGGAAATGTATTAAGAAAAAAAATTAAGATACTAACTTGAAATTTCTTTGTAATGCAAATGCAAAATAATAAATGCAATACACTCCCGAGTATCCAGTTCGCGACTGCCCATCCTCCTTATTCTATGGAATATTATCTTTTTATCGTAATTAAATGAGGAAGGTAAGGCAACATTGCCGGGGCATTGGAAGTGAGCGTCCTCTGCTATCCTCCTAAGTTGTGCGAAAAATACAAGTTGTGATAGAAAAAGCTCGTTGTTCATTATTTCGTTAATGTGAAAAGAACGCCGTCTATTAAGAACTTTTTCAAAAACTATAAATTTAGACTCTTACTTTAGGATTACCGTTTCGTATCTGAATAATCCTTTATTATTGAAAAATAGAGCCAGTTTGATTAAACTTTGTTAAGAATGAGACTTACGAATTATGTGAGCCCGGATAACCTATTTGGTAGGAAGTTGGATTCGTATCTCTTGGGTTGTGAGTTCGAATCTCACAGGCCAAAGAATCTCTGTGTGTTAGGTGGATGGCACACCTTTAAATCTGTCGTGGTCACAAAATGCTCCAAATTGAGAGTAATACTACTGGGATATTGGCTCAGAGATGATCGTTCTTTGATTAAAGTCTAAATTACGATTTAAGGATGATTGAATGATGCTCACCCCGTGAAAACGGGGCTGTGATTCGTGAGTAGCTAAGACGCATACTCTTGGCCCTAGATAGAGCTGTTGAAAAACAAGAAATGCGAAAAATTCGGCTGATTTTGTCTGCGGGCTTGTCATTGAAAGTGCCATTAGAAACAACGATTTATGTCAATGATTTGTTTACATTTACTGCATGTAGGTTAGACAGTATAGAGCTTATGTGAAAATGTGATCAATTACATCTTTTAATTTATTTTTTCTCTAAGAAATTCTTGAAATATGAAGTATAGTGTCTAAAGATATATAAACTACCAGTATAGATCGATCTATTTTAACTCTACACGTTATCGGCAACTGCTTCTATAATTCATCGGAGCGCGTTTACTTTCTATGTGGCTTGAAATGAATGGAAAGATTAGTGCCCAAAGAAAAAATACCTTTTATAATCGTGAGCTTTGGTACAAAAATTTTGTCTTCTGGTATTGGTAGGCAAAGAAATGAGTTCATCGGATTTGTTGCCCATCCGGATTTGTTGACCGATCTACCTCTAATCCCTTACAAATTAGGCCGGATACTCGGGAGTGTATTATATGTAATTTTAATAGAAAAATCTTTTGGCAATTGCAAAAACAGCATAAAATAAAATAAATAAAAGTAGACCTCCTTAATGTATAAGAAAAAATTCAAACTGATCTGTAGCATTTTTAGAATTATTTAAAGGAAATTCGAACACTAAATTCAAAACATTTTCAACATATTAAAGTTTTGCTTGAATCTTTTGTCTATTATTTATCTTAAAATCAACAACCTGCTTTGGTTTAAAAATAGTAACCAAAATAATTAAATGTATTGTTGTAATATATTCGAAAATACTTTAAAAAATTTTAAAACGAATTCAAAATTATATTAGATTTCTATCTGGTATTTTAAAATTTTAAAGTGACGCAAAAACAAAATTCTGTGTAATAATCTATGAAAAAATTTAACATTTTAAAATTTTTTAATAAAAATCAAAAAAATATATATGAAATATACGGCCGCAGATTTCCAGTTATCACGAGAAAACATAATTGTTTCTTAAGTAATTAATTAATTAAATTCATTAAACAGTTTAAACCGGCAGGAAACAATCACAATACTTCTATATCGGTCTTTATCCCTCTATATTATATACTAGCCGCCTTAGGATATCAGGCTGTTCGCCAATCTTATTGTTCTTTAAAATTGTCAATTAAATACTTTATGTGAATTATCGTTGTCAATTAAATGCTTTATGTAACTTGTCTATTAACAGCTACTTCATCAAAATATTTTTTTAATTGATATTTTGATAGCCATATAATTTACTCAGGCATTTATAAAAGCCTTAATCCCGTAATATACTATATGTCACTCAAATTATCTATCAGCTCCCACAAAATTTCAACTTTAGACTAAAGTGGAAAAGATAAAACTGTAAATTAATATGAAAACATTTTTTTTTTTTTTACTGAAACCAAGCACTTCTTTAAAAATATAAGTACTGGAAAAAAAATTAGTATGCGCACAGCAGAATAATTTCAACACTTCATGTAATATTCCAAGAATTATTCAATTATTTTTTTTGTATGTGAATACGATTTCTTTGATATCATAGTAAATGACTTACTCTTTTTTTAACTTTTTCTGGTAGAAATGGATACAAAATTTTCCATGCCACATTCACCATAGAAGTTTGGTTGACAAAATGAAGTCCCTTTATTTTAAATGGAATACATCTCTATAAAAAACATATTAAAGTCATTTTATGTTTATTCAACGTAAGTAAATATATGCAAATAATTGACTTTTCAAATAAAACCTTGTATTAGATAATAGGTCAGGAGATGAATCATTCGGTAGGAAAGACTGGATTTGGGCCTATAATCTTCATTCCATTACGAAAATACAATAATCTAAATAATTTTGTATAGTGATATTTGAGGTGATAGAAAACTTCACTAGAGTATAAAAGAGAGTGGTTTAAAAAAGCTTAGAATTTTTATCCAACTTGAGCCGAAGTGAGGAAGTTAGTATTTCCATGAAAAATTTGATCTTATAAAAGGCAAAAAGCATTAGTTACTGAATTAAAGTTCAATAGTGCAAAACTTTATGCGTTGTACAGAACTCACGTATCCTTCTGGCATAGGGGTGGCGTACCTTCCCCTTGATCTGGGCGTCCCGAGCTTGAATCCTGGTTAGGGCATAGTTGCTTTCAACCCTGTATTGTATCTGTGAGGTGTGTGAAAGATCCTTATTGTAAAAAGGGGTTGTACATGCGAATGTGTGTCATCTTCATGTGAGATAAAGTCAGATTTCTGCCCTCGAATGCTCAGGGATCTTTACCCTTAGAGGCAACTTCATCTTTCTTTCCCTGGTCTTTTATCTTGGTTTGAATTGGTGTTCAATCCAAGGCGGATAAGCAGCAACTAACAAGACTCAAAATAAAGTAAATTTCCGATTTTGCCAACAGATAGCAAGTGTAGTATTTGGAGAAAGCCCTGCTCATAACAGTGTATGTAGTATGACGAAAAGCAGTTATATATGTATATCAGGACTATATATACTAAAGGTGTAAGACGTGGCTAACATGGGCAATAGTAGATTTCAGGAGCCACTTACAACATTGACATTATTTTTTAATACAGTCGAGCAGATTCAATGAACTGCATTTTATTTTTAAAAAATTAAATGCCTGTCTTGTAGACTAAAAGTAGAAAATTCCGACATAGGGTGAAATGGATCCGATTGCTGAAATTAGACTCTTCGTCAAAGAGGTATTTTTTGATATTATTTGAAAATGAAGAATGAAAGGAAACAGGAAATTTCTTATAATATATATAAAAGCCAAGAGGTTTCAAATGAACTGATACTTTGCGAAATTTGGTATTGTTACAAGATTAGAGGGCTAAACTATGAGGTTTTTTCAACGGAGAATACAGAGTGAAAAATTGTTTTAATATTTAATGGTAAATCTCGGCGTAAGACCAATTATATCATATAAAAAGTCTCAATATCTGTTGAATAGTTGTGACTATAGAGAATTGTATCCACACAGAGTGTATAGCAAAATCATTTTTTTCTCTATTTCTCCAGAAATGAAACCAACAGAATGATGTGAAATGGTTCAAAAATAAAACCTACGACTGTATTAGAATTTTATTAGAAATCGAGGAATTTAAAGCCCCCCTCCCCATATATATTATTAAGAATCAGCAATGCTGCTTCCCAGCACAGTTAGTTCCATAGTCTATTGAATGTCGGATCATTAGCTTTGGAATTCATGACCATTTGGTGGATATTGGTTACAGAATGGATAATACCAGAGTTTTCAAGAATTTTGGCGATATGATCATTCGGATTCGAGTTATGTTTGATTATTCGAAACCCTTCTCTGCCCTGCTCTTGAAACGCTAAAACATCGGCATTCCAAGGTGAAGGGAATCGTATAGTAAATCAATGACGATTTAGTTGGATCTATCCAGCGAAGTGCAAGCGTTGGGTGCAATTCTGTAATTAATGGATTGAGAAATGATCGTGAGTCGAGTTTAGGAGACAAATGTTAAAGCAACATCATATTATGTGTGAAATGGTCAGTCGCAAATTAGCGAGCTGGAAGTTAGTTACAGCTAAAGATAGAAGGCAATAGATAATTGCAGACTTTGAGAGGCACTTTGGTCAATAGACTCCTCCTGCTTTCTGTCTTGGTGTGCTTTGATTATTGTTCACTATTTGTGAGTTGCTGTTTATTTCAATTGTGTTGTTGTGTATTGCTTGTGTACATCTCGGCTGTGTTTTGTCGTCTGTATCTTCGTGTTAATAAACGTCGTTATTTGTTATTGAGACTTGTTATCTGTGTTACACTATACCCTCGCAACAGATGAACCCGTCGTCGATTTTAACAGAACACTTATACGAAACAGTATTATACACACACGCAATTTGCATATAATTTTAGAAAATGTGATTAAAATATTTTCTTTTAAAATTTATGAAATAGAAAACATAGATAATTATATAGAAAACATATATTTCATAAAATCGTTAATATAGTTTGAAACGAAAATTTTTGAAAATTAAGATGGCTGGTGCAAAATTATTTGTACTACGATATTTTTGGTAGTTAATGTAAAAAACACTAAAATTTAATTAAAATATAAAACCCCCATTTTGTGGTGACATTGTTTATCACCACAAAACTTTCTCGTATAATCTATAATAAAGTTGTTACCTCTGGGAATGACTTGCTCGACATTTACACACTATAACTATAAAATATTAACCTTAAACTTGTATTTAACATTTTTACAGAATCTATGTCTCCTCGACGAGTTATTCGGAGATTAATCCTTGGAATTTAAATGTGGTTGAGATTCAATTTTTTAAAATTTTTTTAGATAATTGTACTATCCTTATAACCATCCCGTAGGTGTAAACAATAAGCTCACCAAGTTTCATCGCAATCGGATGAACTGTTTAAAAAGGCATAAGAGACATACAGACAAATATTCATTTTCATTTATTTAGATATGAGAGAGGAAGACAGAGCGAAAGCCTTGATCGCTCCTCTATCCATTGATGATGCATGTTATCCATGCCCTCTTTCTCATTCATTAAAAATAAATATTTAAAACTTGCATTTTTAAAAATAAATTTGCATTTTAAAAAGGTGCAAAGATAACTTACCAGAGGTACGTGATACAGAATGTACAAATTATGTAAGGTAGCGAGTCGAAGGTGATGAATATTGGTATCTTTCATGTCATAAATGGTTTTGAATCCATTGATTTGTACCATTGGATCACGTAAAAATTGCAAACTTGTTAGTAGATACAATTTGATAAAGTCATCTAATGGTATTTCTCTTGGATCATATTTTCCTGTATAAAAAATCCTTTTTAAAGAATGCATGTAGTACTCGGAAGAAAGTAAATGAAATTTTTATACTCTTAAGATTTTTAAAGTGGCTATGCACAAAAAAAAGCAACTTTGAATATATCTGGATGCCATTAAATTAAACAGTTATATGATGGAAGGAAGTTCTGGGACAAAAGAACAATTTATAGAGCTTTTAATGAGTAAAGAAAGTTATCTTTCTATTATTTGTAAGATAAGATATTTTATAACCTTTTACTAAATTTAAAATATATAAAATTAAAATCTTTAAAATTGCACTTTTATTAACATACTTGTAGCCATATACACTCTATATCAATAAATATTTGGTCACCTATGCAAATGAGGATATATGCTGTCCTGATCTATGCCACACTTTTGTACTTGATTATTGTGTAGGAAACTGCAATGACATTAACCACATGCAAGATGGCACGAAATTCAGAGCTGCCAGACTTCCAGAAAGGCATAATTATCATTTTTATAACAAGGTCTATTTTTAGAGAGTTAAAAATTCCAAAGTCAATCGTGTCTCTTCTGGTTAATCCTTAACTTAAGGCCGTGTGGCCTGTGAAACCGTTGGCAATGAACTTTCGATCACCCCTATTCTATTTTTTAGCTCAATTGAATGGACTTGACCCTGCAGCTTTCTGAGTCTTTACCTTCAATACAGATGCCTTTTTTCAACCAGTGTCAAAGGATAATTTAAAGAATAATTCCCCTAACAGCAAGGTCTCTACGAGCAAGAGCAAGGTCTCTACGATCGCTCTTCTCCGTAAGTGTTCCAGTGATAAACAAGGCTTAGCAGATGGAACTAAAACTTGGTTAGTGAAATATTACCCAATTTTCTGATCCTATTATGAAGCAGTGCTCCAGACACTTTTAAATAAAGCAGAAAGTGGTTTTAGTGATAAGAAAAATTGCGAAGAAGAGTTTTTCGATGAAAGTTCGCAGTCAACTAATTCTGATATGTACGTTCAAATATAATTAATTTTTCTAGTGATAGAACATTTTGAAAAATTTATAAAGTATACACTGAAGTGACAAAAGTCATGGGATGACTGTTAATATCGTGTCGGTCCTCCTTTTACCCGGCAAAGTGCAACAACTCGACTTGTCATGGAGTCCACAAGTCGTTGGAAGTCCTCTGCAGGAATATTGAGCTATGCTGTCTGTATAGACGTCCATAATTGTGACAGTGTGGATGGTGCAGGAGTTTGGGCACGAACGGACCTTTCGATGATGTCCCATAAATGCTCGATGGGATTCACATCGGGCGATCTAGGTGGCCAGATCATGCGCTGGAACTGTCCGGAATGTTCTTGAAACCAATCACGAACAGTTATGGCCCGGTGACATGGCGCATTGTCATCCATAAAAATCCCATCGTTGTGTGGGTACGTGAAGTCCATGAATGGCTGCAAGTGATCTGCAAGCAGCTGAACATAACCATTTCCAGTCAATGATCGGTTCAGTTGCACCAGAGGACCGAGTCCATGATATGTAAAAACAGCCCACACCATTACGCAGCCACCACCAGCTTGAACAGTGCTTTGCTGACAGTTTGGGTCCATGGCTTCGTGGGGTCTGCGCCACACTCGAACTCTACCATCAGCTCGTAACAACTGAAATCTTGACTCATCTGACCACGCCACGGTTTTCCACTGGTCTAGGGACCAGTCGATATGCTCACGAGCCCAGGAGAGTCGCTGCAGGCGATGTCGTGCTGTCAGTAAAGGCACTCGAGTCGGTCTTCTGCTGTCATAGCCCAAGGAAGACAAATTTCGCCGCACAGTCCTATAGGACACGTCCCTCGTACGTCCCACATTGATTCCTGCAGTTATTTGACGAAGTGTTGCGTGTCTATTAACACTGACCATTCTACACAGACGTCGGAGACTGCGCTGTCCATGATGGGATGGGATGCCTGAAATTTCATACTCTCGGCACACTCTTGATACTGTGGATCTCCATGCGTCTAGCTCCAACTAACTTTCCACGTTCAAAGTCTGTTAATTCTCGTCGTGCCGCCATAAATCACGAAAAACCTGTTCACATGAATAACTTGAATACAAATGAAAACTCTGGAAAACGAACTGCGCATTTATACTTTTTCGCTGCGATACTACTGCCATCTGTATATTTGCATTTTGCTATCCCATGACTTTTGTCACTTCAGTGTATTAATATATCAAGAGAAACATATACATAATTTATAGGTTGTTTTTATACTGGCTGTTAACCTTTATGTTTAAAATGCTCAAGAAAACCGTACTACAAAGTCACACAAGCCGATGAAAAAAGGGCCAATTTTACCCATTGCCAATTTTTTATTTTTCATATAATTGAATTTTACATTATATTGCTTTCTATATACTTTTATATAATGGAAAAATAAATATGATTTAAAAAGTGTAAAGTAATATGTTTTTACAAGAATACTGTTTATTGTAACATTTTATTTTGAAAAAAGAAATGTATGTTCCAAGGCATTTATTTTTTTTTCAATGATATTATATTTTGAAATATTTCTAAAACATATTTATATATTTAGATAAATATTGCAAAAGATATTGGCAGCTTTTAATACTAATAAATTCATTAAAAAATTTAATTTAAGTGTTAATGATATGCGATCTCGTAGAATGTTAGTTAAGTCCTAAAATTTCACCTCCCCAGTTAAGTGTTAAGAAGTGGAAGGTAAGTGGCGGTTGCCGGAGTGTGCTTCGACCGGATAGACACACAGAACTAATGGATAAAGATTGATGAGTACTACTCCCCCCCCCAAAAAAAAAAATTCAGAAAATCCATCCCATACCGAGGGTTTAAATAACCTTGAAGCTCTAACAAGCATTCGAAACAGTTGTTTCGATAAATATTATCCGTGAAGAAGCAGGTTTAGGTTTCCACGGTCGTGGAAATTGATTACAAATTCCAATCACGGGATGGTGCAAGGCGAGCCGAAATAGATGAGTGGAAACAGAAAAGCCAAGAAAAGGAAGGCGAGTGGTGACTGTCCGAAAGAGCTTCGACTTGGCAAACTTTTAAAAGAAAGAGATAGAGTTCGAAAACTCTTGTCTAAAGATATTCGGAAAAACCGCATCAAACCACATGGATCACATGATTTATAAGTTCTAACAAGCATTCGACTGTTGTTTCTATAAATATCATCCATAAGGAAGCACGTCTGCTAAGTTTCCATGGTCGTATTACCACCAATAAGCTTTTGATTACAAAATCCAATAGCACTTCTCGGAGTGGCACAAAGCAAAAATTGGACCATAGATGAATGGAACCTGTTCTCTGGAGAGGGGAATTCAAGGTTCAATCTCAGATAACAAAACTGAGTTTGTAATATGCACAAAGAACGTTTTTTTGAAAGAATACATTGCTCCTATAATAAAGTTTTACGGAGGTGGAATTATAGTCTGGGGATGTTTTTCTCTTGGTATAAATATAATTCTTCTTCCCAATTCATGATATGCTCAATGTCGTTTCCAACACCGTAGTTCCAGACAAATGTGCTTCTTACACTGTGGCAATTTTACATGTGAGATTACTGTCATCTCAAGGATGACAACCAAGGATGCTCACCATAGATTGATATGATGATAATGGGGTGAATCAACTGGACTGAGCTTCTCACATTCCAAACTTGAAAACAATATAAAATGCCTGAGACGAATTGGATCGCCCAATTAAAGGGTTCAGCAATCTTCCAAAATTGGTGTAAGAATTTGCATGTCTTCGCCTAACTCAGTGGAAGACAATTCAACTGACCATCATCCTAACACTTGTGGAAAGCACAGGACGAAGGGCTGAGGCTGTAATGAATTTAGATGGAGGCCCTACTAATTATTGAATATGAATGCATTTTGTTTATCTCTTTATCACAGGTGTCCAATTACTTATTGGTAAATAGCTTATATATGGTTGTGAAATTATTGGAAATTCGCAGTCTAATACGTGAATTCTTGTTAAACGCTGAACTGTTTTGTCCGTGTGTTTTACGGGCATGGATTTAGTTGTTTTTAGTTGTTTAGTTTTTTTCGATAGCAAAATAAAAACCGTTCATAATGATTATAACTCAATATTAATATAATTTCAAATCCATAGGTAAGTCAAGTATTCAATGGATTTCCATTTGAATCAAAACAAAATATTCCCAAAACAGAAGCTGTCATCGTAATAGAGAGTAAAGAAAGTAAAACAGTTAAAGGATTAATAAGACTTGAGGTCATCTTAGGCATGTAATTTAACTAGATTCGATTGGAATCGAATTATACAGGTGCTGAATAAGTTTAGAGGTATATATTCGTATCAATCTTTATGGGCATACTAAGAAAGTTCCGAGAGAGATGCCGGAGTTAAATATCGATTCTGGATAGAGCGCTTTAAAATAAACCATTACGGTTTGATTATATTCAAGTCAGGGGACTTAACGAATCAGGGTAGATGTTTTATTTCATCCTAGTTTTCATCAATCACGATTGGAAAATGCTTATTCCAAATATCAAAATAATGCTCCTAATTCTGCCTTCCCACTGTATAAAAAGGAGCATTATCATTCCGAAAAAGTACATTTCCTGCAGGAAACAAAGTTGGCATCATAGGATCATAGTAGTAAACTAAAATTCCTCTATACTTCTGCCCAGGAATTCTTCCTTCCATTGCAAAAATTGGACTAGCATGTGAAAGAAAAATATAAACATTTTTAATCTGTTTACTTTGAAATAATAAGTCCTCTCTTTTTATCTCTTTATAGGTGTAATTAATGCTTTCTAAAATTTTCAGTTAGATATTTAATGCAACTATTCTCTGAATAGCTTATTCAGCATAATACTTTTAACCTTTAAATTTTTGTATTCATATAAATTATAGAAGTTTTACATAGTTCAGTTCAACTTAAAGCATATCCCTTAATTAACGCAGGATTTGAATTTTCCACAGTGCAGTAAAGTGATGTCATTTCTATTTTTAAAAAAACATTTGACAGCTGATAGTCTAGGGTTAGTAAAAATTGAACGTTACAAGATAGAACGACGTATTTTGATTGTTGAACAATATTTCAAAAATAATGAAAGTGACGGTAATATTTCAAAAATTTGGGAATGGGCCATAAGATCGTATGATTTTATTGGATTTCTTTTCATGGGGTTATTTGTAGTCAAAATTCAATATCAACAAACCCACAAGTATGTGAGCATTCAAAAAGAAGAGTCAACTCTGCGTCAACGAAATTCAGCTGCATTTATGCAAAGTGGTCATGGAAAATTTCGACAAAAGAGTGCATATGTGTCATCGAGGACATGGAAGCATTTATTTTTTTTGTGCAGAACCATATCTTGCGCAATTTACTATTCAATTAAAATATAACAATTCAAAGAAGCAAAACTGTGTGTTTTTATTTAATTCAAATTTTGCGTTAATACATTGTTCTATTGTGTAATTTTTACTAGCAAACAATTAATTGTCACATGATTTTTAGTAGTGTTGCCAACATTTTACCGCACAAATGGCAACAAATTCCGATGTTGCGTTAATTTTAGGATATCATTTATTATTTACCAGTCAAATTTTCTATGGGCTACCTTTAAATTTGAACTTGAAATTAAAAATGAAGTGGTTTAACTTCAGTAAATACAAACATTCTTTCCTGAAACCAAGCCACGTTTATTTTAAAAAAGTAATAAGTTGTACAGAAAACTGAATTGTTTAGCACGCGCTCTATAGAATATATTTTGATAATTTACGCAATGTCTCGATGAATATTAAAATAGCAATTTCTATAGTTTATCAAAAGTTTCAGATTTCTTTTCAAAAATTTTAAACAACATGCACAATAATATTTCATTTTTGGTTCAATCAGTAATCATACTTATGAAACTTTTAAATAGTTCTTTGATTCTAAGGAATCATATTCAGCGAAATATTTTTCATACTTCAGCATTTAAATGAAAAACGCCTGGCCTGTAGTGTGGCAATACATACATACACATTCATCTTTATTATAAATACATTCCCTCTTATTTAATTAAAGAATATTACGAAAAAGTAAAAATTGTTGAGAAATGAAATTGTTAATTAATTAAACATTTTTTAATGTATCACAAAAATAGCTTATTTTCATTAATATGAATCAAAATTACTGAAGATAAGGACAAAATGCGATAAATTTCTAATTACTTAAAAACCTAATTGAAAATTTATGAAGAACTTGTGTAGCAAGAACCTATTCTAGAGAGAAAAAAAAACCTTCATATGAAGATCGTTAATTACGGGGAGTGATTCAAAAAAAGTTGACAAGGCAAAGGAAAAATGCTTTATTAACAATAGACCCAGGATACAAATGGTAATTAAGAGACATATGTTACAGTCATTTCTCAACATAATTATCAAATCTACTGAGGCATTTATCACACAGCTGATAACATTTGTTTAACTCGTCTTGTTAATAATCATATCCTGATTATTGAGCCAGTTCTCTAAATCTTTTTGAACATTAAATTCTGATTTGAACTTTGTTTCGGATAAGTGCTTCATCGATGCCGGGGAAAGGAAATAGTCACTGGGAGCCCAATCGGGGCTGTATGAGTGTGACTTCATACCACCCATATAAACGTTTCCAGCGATCACTCTGCCAGCTTCCGAAAAACGACGACATTTCGCCACCTATTGTTTACTCATTACCTCGGTCCCGTAAACTTCAAATATTTGTCTGTGAATGTCCAATGAGGACACATTATTGGCGCATAGAAATCGTATCACTGCTGGTATCTCTATATGAGATCACTTCTTTAGACGTCTTGCCATTACTGTCACTGTTTCATGTCTCAAACACTATCTGATTGAACTACCATTCTAAGACAACTAGGCCCATTTGCCTAAATTTTGGGTTACAATATTCCCATCCACAATTTCTACATTCCAAATACTGTGGCTTGTAAACTGTTTTGGATCACCCGTCGTATGTTAGCCTTTATAAACATCACCACATTAACATTCAGAGTTCGTAACTTCAAGCGAAAAAGTACTTACCAAATTGGATCCAGAAAATCACGCATCCATCTGGACATCTCTTTGGTAAGACAGTACACGATCCAATTAAACGTTTTGTAGGAAAATATTCTTCCGATATAGCTTGAAATAAATCATTGCGTTTCGTCCTGAAATCAACATAATTCTGCAGCTGGTTAACAGCTTTTTGGATTCTGTACTTAGTGCCTCTCAAGTACTGAATTAGAAAATCTTCCTCGAAATTTATCTCTTTAGTTTTCGGATTCTCTGTGTAAAATATATTGAAAATAAACGACAATCATTAAGTATGATATTTATTGACTTATGCAATTAGTGATAATTGAATATGCTTACTTATTCCAACAAATTTTATTTTCTGTTCAACAGTTCACAAATTTTATTTTATTTCTGTTTTAATGTGATATTAGAGCATTTGAAAGAAAATGTTTTGAAAACTTGCCTAAAATTAAGTTTTTTTAAAAAATTATTCATCACTATATCATAGGCTCTTTTACCAGTAGAAGAAATATAATGTGTAATTGCAAGTCTCACCATATAAATCATGTAAGCATAATTGTATGAATTGATATTAGTTCAACTATCCCTGCTATTGACATACAGTTGAGGACAAAATTGTGAACACTTTTGAAAATCGTTATCTTTTCTAATTTTGTATGCTTATTAAAAATGCTCCATTTCACAAAATGCTAACTCTTACACATCATTTTAAAGAGAATTCAAAGCTGATTTCAATACAAAAGCAAAATTCAAATATTTGCTATACAAAAACTTATTTTTACTTTAATCTGAATAACAAACATGGTGACGAAGTGGCCTGTAATTTCTAACTTTCCTGAAAAATCACTGTTCTTGTTCTGGAAACCAATCAAATGTTACCTAATGCTAGAAGAAAATGACATCATGTTTAAGTTGTGATTTTAGCCAATGTTGAACTTTTCTCTGTAGAAGAATGATTGTTTTTTATGTAATTAAATTGTAAGTTTCGTTAACTTTTTATTATTTAGTGAACATTTTGAAAAATCAGCAATGACATCAAATAAAATAAGTTGGGTACCTAGAAACACAAGCAATGTTATTGTGTTACATAAATGTGATCTTTCCTGTGCTGAAATTGCAAGACAAATAGATGGTACAGTGGATGTCAGTGGAATACATTTGGAATCCGAAATTCTTGTTTACGATATCAGGAGACAAATTCATTAAAAAAACAAATCTGGAAATGCTTAAAATGGTGCGCCACATCTGTTGATGACAGAAAAATAGAAATATATCTCATTTATGTCAGTTCAAGAACAATCAGGAGAAAATTGTTAGATGTCGAACTAAAAAGTTAAATTGAATAAAGAAATACTTATTTCAGTTCACAATAGCGTAGAAAAGTTGCATAAAAGATTACAGTGCATAAAACATCGTATTAATTGAACAGATGATTAGTGATCATAAGTTATACGAAGTGATTTAACAAACATATTATTCGGTAGTGCTGGTGAAATTAGGTAAGATATAAAATATTCGAAGAGCTACATCTTACATGCAACTATGAAGAACTCAGTGCTATAATTTGGTCATGCATGTCATCAGACGATATTGGTTTCCTCTATGTTATCTATGGAGCATTAAATGCAAAAAAATACATTGACACTATTCTAGAGCTAAAACTTACTCCTTTCATCAGCGGTCTATTTCCCAACCATGCAACTTTTAATTTTCCGCATTATTCAACTTGTCACACAACAAAAATATTAAAAAAGTGGCTTGGTAAAAAGAGCATTGAATTGTTATCATGGTCAGGAAATAGTCCTGATCTCAAAGTTATAAAGAATTTATGGCATCGTTTGAAAACTCTTGAACGTATGAAGTGAGTGCTCATCAAATAAAAGAGAATTAATTGAGGCTATAACTGTTTCCTGCATTATGCAGTAACAAAAGAAGAGCTTAAAACTCTCGTCAGTTCAATGAAGCATCAATGGGAAGCTGTAATAAAAAGTAAAGGTGACTCTGTTAAGTACTGATAACTCACTACAGCCATCAGCATCTAATGTATCTCGATAATTATATCATAACAATTTTTTATATTATAAATATTTGATTTTTAATTCTTGAATTGAAATCAGCCTTAAATTATCTTTCAAAATATATGTAAGAGTTTACATTTTGTGACACGGTATATTTTCTATAAGCATACAAAGTTGGAAAACATAAAAATTTTCAAAGTGTACACAATTTTGGTCGCCACAGTATTCCTTTATTTAAATGCAACTTCACATTTAATTTATAATCAATAAATAATTTCATTTGCTTTAAAAATCAAAAGCTGTGAAAATGTTAAATTTGTTTTCTTTGTAATTCAGACTAATTTATCTATGAGAATTTGTCACAATTTTTTTCTCGGTTTATACAAGAGTCTAATATAGATTTCTAGATATTTCACCTATAAACAAACAGTAAGTAATCTTAAGAAACATCTACAAAATTTAATAATTTTAACTACACTATCTATCAGAGAGTAAGTGGATACCTGTGATAAAAGAGATAAACCCAATTTATTCATATTCAATAGTTGGCAAATCTTTCACTTGAGGGAATTATAGCCTTAGTCTTCTGGGGCATATTTTCCACAAATTTTTGGATGATGGACAGTGGTATATTCTTCCTCCTGGCTTGGAGATGAAATGTCAGTTCTTTCATCAATTTTGTAAGATTGGTGCAACCTTTATTTCGGTGATGCAATACATCCCAGAGTTCTTTTTTATAAGATAGAAGTCTAGACTCTGGGCGTGTCAGTCCAGAAGATTCACCACACCAATCATCATCATATAAATCCACGGAGCATTTCGCCTAGTAACAAGTTACATTATTATCTTGGAGATAACAATGACCTAACTCCGTATGCCGTATAATTCCCATAGCATAGGAAACACATTATTGTAAAAAATAATGGAGTAGAAGTTGGTCTTGAGTTTACTATGAATTGGGAAGTACCAAGAGAAACATCATCAGACCATGATTCCATCCTCGGCAAGCTTAACTGTAAGCACTATACTTTCTGACAAAAGACGTTTTGCATGCAAACGCCAAACCTAAACTTTGCCATCTGACAAATAAAGGTTGAGTTTTGATTCATCATTTCAAAGAACCTATTTCCACTCCTCTACAGTCCAAGTCGACGTACCTTGGCCCACTTTAACAGAGCAGTGGTTTGTATTTTTTTAAATCAAAGGTTCATGGATGGCAATGCGAACATGAAAACCTAGCAAATGAGCTTCCTTGCGGATGATATTTATCGAAACAACAATTACGGTTGCTTTCTGGAACTATTGGAGTATGTGGGCCATCAGTTTGGGGCGGGTTTCAGGTATTTCTTTGGACAGCAGTTGTCGTTCTCTGTCTTTTAATTTCATGGGTCTGCTGGGTAGAAGAATAATTAGACAATCATCACTCGCTTTCCACTTCTTAATCACAAAAGACACTGTCAATTTTAGAATATATCTCATTAGATATGTTCTTTCAGGTGAGGTCATTTTAATGACATTAGATAATTACACTTTTCTTGAACTCGGGCAGCTCTGAATTTCGTGGCATTTTTCATGTGACTAATGCCAATGCTCTTTTTTGCACTACATTTAAGTGCAGAAAGTGTGACGTAGATCAGTACTCCAGATATTCTCATTTGCATGGATGTCCAAATACTTATTGGTAGATAGTGTATGATTATTTTAAGTGCAACATCTTTATAAAAAAACTATTTCCTACAGATAATATCATGATATGCTAAAATACAGTATATATACTTCAAGATCTGATATTGAACTATTTCATTCGATGGAGAAAGAGATAAAGATAAGGAATGAAAAGTTTATTTTTGGAAATCAAATAGTTTTGTTACGGAAGCTTAGAATAGAACATCTTGCGATTTTTTAAGTAGGACTATAGGAAGTATTCTGCTTTGATCTAAATTAATAAAATCACATAGCAATGCCTTCTGAAAATGAGAAGCTAAAAATAATAATAAAATGAAACACCAGCAAAGTTTTCTTATATTACTCAAAGTCGACAAAGTTTACCAAAGTTGGATAAAACTTTCAAGGCTTTGATAAACCAGCTTCCACCAAACGCCCTTTTTGCATACAAATATGAAGCTAGTAAAGTCTGATTCGATTCTTATGAGAATGATGCAAGAAAAATTGAAGAGGATCTTTTAAGCTTTTTATTTAACCCTTTGCGGCACACTACATTTTAAATTTTGAACTCCCGAACAAAAATTTATTGTTAACCTATGTAGGCATACAGGAGTACATAGGTTAAATTTCGTGAACGCTGTACTTATCATTTTGATTTTGAGGGTGTTCCATCACCTGGAGCATAGAACTGCAGAATTGTGGAAAGGACAACTAAGTGAGCATGGCAGTGAAGACAGAAAAGTTCCATCACCTGGAGCATAGAGCTGCAGAATTGTGTAATGGCGCAGGAGCCATGTTTGGCCATACTGTGCCTTGTTGTGTTGAAGAGAGGACGTCTGATATTTCATCTTCATGATATACTTTAACTAAAATAAAAAATTTTAAAAGATAAACCATTTTTAAATCTTAGTCATTAACTATGTTGATACAAATATTATTTCAATGCGAAAAATTTTAGGAGACATATGTTGATACTATTTTTATAAAAATTAATTAGTAGGTACTTAATGTTCTTTCATTGGGTTTTTCACATAATAAAAACAAGTACAAATTCTAGTATTACAAGTACAAGATATACTGCTGTCAATATTCGTGATACTTTATTGCAGTTTCAGAATTTAATTGGCTACGATAAAGCTCGAATGAAATGAAAGTTCATTAGGTACCTTGAAGCAATTTTTTAAGTTCTGAGAGTGCTTTTTGTTTCACTTCGGGAGTTTCCCCAAATTCCAGCTCTGCCTTCTTCAGTGCATAATCAGGTAGATGATCATTAGGATCAGGTAGAAAACTGCACGTTTTCTTCATATGCGTTGGAGTCTCAGAAGCCATATCTGTTTTTTAAAGGGAAAAAAAATACAATTTTTAAACTTTGAAAATATATATATATATATATATATATATAGTGTTTTAATATGTCACATTCTGATTTTTGGACTTTTTAAAACTAATTAGGTGTGCAAAATTTTTTTAAATCACAACACTTATAGAAAAGACAGTTAAATTGAGAAAGCATTTGTCAAAATGTATTATATTAATTTCACTTTGTTCAAACTTGATAAAATTTTAAGAGGATGTTTGAAAATCTGTGTCCTTAAATAGATTCAATTGACTAAAACTTCTAATATATTTTTCTTCTCAATATATTTTTTTGGATATTTATGATTAAATATCTGCAACTTAAATTATTCTTAGCTTTTTTTAATGCGTTTAAAATTTATGCTTATAATTTTCAAATTCATATGTCTTTTGAAGTTAATAAAATTTAGTCTATATGCTTTGTTTAATTGGCATTCAATTTGTTATTCATTTCAGTTCAAGGTGGTAACATTTTGCTTAAAAATAACAGAATTAGAGCATGTCGTTTACAGTAAAAAATTTTGGCTAATGAAAATGCCTTTAAGGCGTAATCAACTATACAGAAAATCAAATATAGAGGTTGAATAAAAAACATTTTGAAATGTAATAAAATATTCAAATTTTGAATCAAAGAAGCTTAAGAGTTGTCGTGACATCATTGAACGAGAATTTGATAGAGGGTATAAAAGTGTCATCAGATGAATATAGCTCTATATTAACGTGGGAGGATAATATTTTGAACAAGTTATGTAATCTTATATTTGTTATTATTTCTAGAAAATTTTAATATTTTTGAAGCAATAAATAATAAAATTATTATTTATTTATTCAATCACTACTTTATTTGTTAATTTGTTTAAAATCCCTAAAACACGAGCATTCAACATGATTTTTCCTCTTTGCGAACTCACATGTAGGTATCGAAAAGTGTTTTAAGTCAACATTTATATGGTTTCATTTATTTCAGAGTTTTTATAATGAAGTTCTGAAATTTTGTACATGATCTTATTAGATGACGGGACACATTTTACACGCTGAGAATTTTTTTTTGTACAAGGTCCGTTTAAAAATTTGAATTTTTTGAAGTTTAATAACCTGAAAATTTTTTAATCAGTTTCATGGCATTTTGCAACTTTTTTAAAGCAACTTTGTCATTTACAGTATATGTCTATAATTGAAATAAAAGCCGTGGTCAAAGTTTTTGAGATACACTGAACAGAATTAATACTTATAAATATTTATATATATAAAAAATAGAGGTATTCAGTACAAAACATTAACGCTCTAGAAAGTTTCGGAGACGGATCCTCGAATTTCTTCCTTTTTTTTTTTCTCTTTATTTAAAGTCATGCATGCAATTAAATGTTATAATTAGGAAATTATGACAAAGAAAATAATTAGGAAATGGTGATTAAGCAAATCAATTAGAGATTACTTGACATTCAGATTTTTAAAAAATTATATTAATTTTATTCCTAATGTTGTCACATAAAAACATCGTATGTGACAAATCGTTGTAATCACCTTCAGTAGCCAGGCATTAAAAAATAAATGGGAAAAATAGCTTCAGACTAACCAATCTGATTCTTCAGACGAATTTTCAAAAAACAAAATTTTTAAGCATTATTAATTTATTTTGGAAATTAATTACACTTACAGAACAAATTTAAGTATCTGATCTAATTTCAATGTTTAAAAACGGAGAGAAATAAATATAGAATTATTTCATAATGAATAATTTAATAATTCAATTATTGTTGGTAATGACATATAAATATATTCAAAACTTACTTCTACATCCAAGTTCCACTTCCGTGAAGTGTTTTCCGAATTTGAGCACACAAGAGTTAAAAATAAAAATTCAGCTAATGTAGCGGAAGCGATAAAAACAGATACAAAAAAGATTGCGTTGTAGCGTATTTTATATGATGATAAAATGCTTGAAATAATCTTTAAAGAGATCATGAAAAAAAATCTATAAGTGCTCGAATCAGTGTAGAGATAGAGACTACTGATATCATTCAAGCGCTTCTTTCATGATTACTTCTTATTTTAAACTATTATTGTTTATTCAAAACTCTATAATTGAATATTTAATAAACTATCGTCATAAACATTATTATTGATTAGTAAATATGAACTTATCACAAATATTATTATTGAATATTTAATAGATTATTGTTATACAAATTGTTATTAAATATTTAATGTATTATTGTTATAAAATTATGATTGAATTTTAAATACATTAATGTTATAAATATAATTATTGAATATTTATTACCTTATCGTTATAAGGTAATAAAAAAAATTGATATGTAATACATTCAATTATTAGGTTTATAGTTGAATATGTAATACATTATTATTATTGAATTTATTATTCAGTATTTTATATATTCACATAATAAACTTTATTATAATTAACCTTATTATTGATTATTGACTATTTTGAATTTTAAGTGTGATAAAAGTTTATTGTTGAGTATATTCCTAAGAATATATTCCAACATTATTTTCTGATACGAAGATCACCTTAATCATTTTCGAAAATTTACCTATATTAATTTTGTAATATATTACCTTTTGTATTTGCCTACATTAATTTT
>JAPMOQ010053601.1:288416-332148 GCA_026543055.1 Argiope trifasciata | reverse complement strand
TGGAAATCTTCTGGCTTCAACAATTGGACCGACTTCGTACATTTAGATGCCCTTTTGTAAATACAGTTCGTCAAAATTTTCTATAATTATTATACAAATATAATTTGAGATGTTATTCCCCTTTGTTCTGATAGTTTATTTAGCTCATCAAAATTGTTTGGCATGGCTAAATTGAAATTATAAGTTGAATGAAATGTTCGCCACCAAATATTAGTAGTAAATAAAAATGTCATGCTCGCGTTAACTCGGAAAGGGGATGCAGTAGCTTTCGAGGGTAAAGACTCCTGAGGACCCGAAAGCAGTGGTCTGACTTCTAGCTCAAATAAAGATGACACATACACACATTCGCTTGCACAACCCCTTTTTACAGGGGAGCTCATTTACACTTATCACAGATAGAACACAAGGAAAGATCAACCATGTCCGAACCCGGAACACCCAGATCATGGGATAGAAGTGCTACCCCTAACATCTAGGTAGCCGTTGGCATTAGTAGTAAATAATTTTACAATATTTTTGAAATTCTGTAGTATAACAAAATGTATATAGAAATATGAAAATATTGTTATATATTTTTGATTTTTGAAAAATTTACTTAAGATTATATATTGATACAAAATACTATAAACTAAAATTTGATGCGATTTTAATAAATAAAATAATATTTTATAAAGTGCAAAATTTTTTTTAATAATCATAATTTCCTGAAGACGTACGTGATGGAAAAGAATATGCTATTGAAATGTAAGAAATGAGTTTTAAAAAAGCTTGTATATTAATTAATTAAATTAAGTTACGATTTAATTTTTGTATTGAATATGATAAATACATTTAATGCATTAACCCTTTGCACTCGGATGGTGTCTCTCACTCGCCATTGCAACATTTTGAAGTTTTATTTATTTATTTCTCAACTCTGATTATTAAAAACGCCTACAGAATGATAAAAAGATGTAGATTGACTTTTCAAAGAATTTTGACTTAAAACAATTGTGTATATCTATGTTTTAGAGCAATTAGCAAATCTTTGTATTAGATGCGTAATTATGCCTTTTAATTTCTCTTACGAGCGGAAAAGGTTAAACATTGCTTTACGAAATATATTACATAGAAATTAGAAACAAAAAAAAACACCACTGATAAAGTGTAATTTTTTAAAAAAAAATAACAAAAATTACTTAAAAATTAATTACATAAAAAATGAGAAAAAAAAGAGCCAAAATATCATTCAAAACACAGTGAAAATTCTTTACATATAAGATTATATATGATAAAAGGATTCATTATTGAATGCTTGCATTACATTTTTTTCAATTTCTTGAAACGTATAAAGTGTAACCAAAGTAAGGTAAAAGCAACTGAAATATGAATATCTTTGTTACAGGAAAAGTACATTTAATATTTATATTACATCAATAATTACCTTAAATTGTCACAACAATAAGAATATTTTCTTTCATTAGCTTTTGAATTAGTATACTTATGAAATTTTAAGCAACCAATTCACAAAATTTGTAGTTCTATAAGATCATTTAAGGAAAAAAATTGTAATTGTCCGTTGAGTACTTCCTTCGGATCATATAAATTAGCTAGTGTATTTTGATTTAAATTGTAAGTATTACAATATTTACATTGTTAAACTATTACTCAACTCTTGAACTATAGCAGCAGGTGAAATTTTATAGTATAAGCATTCCTAATAAGCACTACAACAAGTCCTTTATCTGTCATACAAAACTTTTCCTGGTTTCAAATTGACATATCTCTTAATCACCGTGCCCGTGCGTCATACCGACACCGAATTATTATCAATCATATTTATAAGCTGAAATAAATAATTCAAAGACGGTATAAATCAATGTAAAAATGATATTTAATCCATTAACATCTAAAATATTCTTTGGTTTCTTATTGAATTAGCAACAAAGCACACTTCTGATTAGAAAAGAGTTTCTAATTATATCGAGCAAACAATTAATGGGTTAAAGTAAAATATCCATTCAGAATTTTTTTAAAAACAGACTGGTCTGACAATAATACTTATTGGAAACAGAATTACAATTAATCGTATATTTTTCCAGAAACAAAGGCAAAAAAATAATTATTTTCATTTAATAGGTATCAAATCACTTGGGGTGTTTAATATAAACTTTATAGCTTATTATTAAGTAAATAAAAGAATTATTAGTAATTAAAATAAATATAAGTTCCTGAAAAATTTTAGAATTCAGTTCAATCACAAGTATCCGGTTCTCGATTATCCGGCTTCCGTACTATCTATCCTAGTTTCCTTTTATCGTAATTCAATGAGGAAGGTAAATCATTTTATAGGCAACATTGCCAAAACATTAGAAGCGGGTGCCTGTTACGTACTTATCGTGTGAAAAATACAAGTTTTAACAATAAAAGAGCAGAGTTCTGCTCGTTGTTCACTGTTTTTCGGAGAGGAAAAAAGCACAATTATTGCCGCTGTTCCTGATTATAACTATACCAACAGGATTCTTAAACTGTTCTTTGTGGTATAAACTGTACTGTTCTTTGTGGCTCGTAATGTTTCTTTAAGTGTACTACAATGGTGATTTCAAAATGAATGATAACAGGAAAAGAGCAGCGTTCTGCTCGTTGTTCAGTGTTTAGTCAGCAGAAAAGAGTACAATTGTTGTCGCCATTCTTGATTATAAATATACCTACAGGATTCATAAACTGTTCTTTGTGGTATACTTAATGTTTTTTTAAGTGTTCTACAGTGGAGATTTCAAAATAAATGATAAACAAAGAAAAAAGCTGTAGTGACTATGGAGGAGAAATTACTCGCTATACAGCTACTAGACTCAAATGTAACAGCAAAAAAATATAGTTTCGGAGTTAGGCAAAGTACAGTGGAAGAATGGGGGAAAAACCGAGCTGAAAATTGAAAAGTTGTGTGTTAGTGGATGTGGGCTGAAAGTATAAACTTTGTTTTCTGGTATTGTTGGGCAAAGAAATGAGTCCATAGAACTTTGGCCTGTCCGACTTTTTTTTTATCAGCAGTATTAGGCAGAATACTTGGAAGTGTAATGTATTATTTTCTGTGATTTTGTGATAAATTTATGAAGAGCATAACAAATGTCTGAAGCTATAAACATAAATAACTATTTGTGTCTCGTACGATTGCATACTTACATTTCATTTTTGCCATTCGGTAATAAATATTGAGTTCAGTTTAGTTACATTAACACCACGTCTGAAGCAACACTAGGGCTAAGTTGGTATAGATCTGATAATTTCGAAGCGCGATCAGATGACACAAGCAGGCCTCCCTGCTCCAAATTTCCACACCACATCAATTGACGTTTGGCACTGATGAATTCAAAGTGAAGCAGACCAGCTTACACAGCGGTTCATAAATGGAATCGGATCTCGAGCCCGAAACTTTCTTGTTCCGAAATCGATACCTTACTTACAGGTTACCTTAGCCCAATCTATATTTATAATAAAGCTCAATGTGTGTGTGTGTGTGTTGGAGCTCTACAGACCAGACCGTTGGACATACAGCTACCAAATTCGGCACATGTATACCTTGGAGGTCGGGAATGTGCACCTAGGAGCTCTTTTTTCGCATTTTTAATTAGAATTTGAATTAATTAAATATTACGTGAAATTTCGACGTTTTTCCGCTATAATTTCCGAAAATATGATCGCACAAACATGATTTTTTACATCAATTTAAAGATAAATAAAATTTGCTTTGTAATGGTATCAGTGTTTTAATTTATAACTTAAGCTACTATTTTTAACGAATTTTTAAAGAAATATTTTAACCATGTTTTTTTAGCACGTGACTGGATAAAATAAAAAAACAATAACGGAAGTTCAAAAAAAAAAAATACTATCATCGAAAATAAATCTAAAGAAGTGCAACTTTTAGCACGTGACTGGATAAAATAAAAGAAATATAAAATGTGCTATTTTCTTTAAAAAATGCAAGGCAAAGGACTCTATGATCGTTTGTAATATTTATATCATTAATTCAATAAATTATCTTTATTTATACAGTATATGCATTCAAATTCCGATCCAATGGCCAATTTGTAAAATATTATTAATAGGCATATATACTGTTTAATACTATTAATTTGATCTAAATGAAGTAAATAATTACATTTTATGTAGCTTGAGTCAAACAATGCATTGATGAATAATGAGTTTTAGATTTCTTCATACTTTGCTCTGTGAGCCATATGGGCCGCGGTGGCCTGGTGGTGAAGTCTCGACTTCGGAACCGAAGGGTTTCAGGTTCGAGACTCGATCCCACCGAAGATCCGTCGTGTGAGGGGATCTCTTGCACGTTAAATCCATCAAGCCAACCGTCCTACCGCTGGTGTGGAGAGGGGGGTGCCAGTTCAGGTGTCGTCCTCGTCATCTGACCATGGTTCAAAATTACGAGGTCCGTCCAAAATTCCCCTAGTGTTGCTTTGAAACGGGACGTTAATATAACTAAACTAAACTGTGAGCCGTATTTTACAAAAGGTTTTTATTAATATTTTAAATAAAAGTTGCTACATCAATCAGTCTCCTAAATCAATAATTAAAACTGACTCATTTATAAAATTAAAGAATATTATTAGGAAAACGTGTTCTTTTGGAACTCTCCGTCCATCATCTTAAAGAAAATATTAATTTCAGGCCAATCAAAGCCCGGAATTACGTCAAGGCTTATGAATATGTGATTTATATGAAAATTTTAGAACGCATTACTCATGGCGAACCAGCTGGTTGCCAAAGGCGGCTAGTAAATAATAAGAGAGATTCCTATATCTCTTACGTTAGCATTGTATGTATGCAGATCCTTGAAGATCTTGGTATTTTTTTCATAGTCTTTTCAGGTTTCCATGATTAAGTTTCTCAATTCGTTTTAATATTAGTAATTATTGATATATTCTTTTATTAATATAATATTCACCGAAGCTTAAATATTTTGTGTTAATTTTGCAACTTATTGTCCTTTATTTTGTATTATTTCATGTATTTGCTTTTATTTGTATTTATATCGCCAAGTGGCGCTGAAACTGGACTTTTTTGTAATTGCATTCTCCTATTAATAGACGAGGCCACGGTGGCCTAGCGGTAAGGTCTCGGCTTTAGAAGCCGAAGGTTGAGATCCAAGGTGAGATTTTATAGGAGAACCGTCTTGTAAGCGGTGCATGTTGAATCTGTATGAGCAAAACATCTTCCCCCTGATATAGCGTGGTGTGGAAGTTTGAAAAAGTGGGCCAGTTCAGGTATCATCCTCGTCATCTGACCGTGGTTCCAAATTACGAAGTCCGTCCCAAAATAGCCCTAGTGTTGTTTTAAAATGTGACATTAATCGTTTGCCTGATTATCCCGAGTTATCTCGGGTTCGTATAGATTGCAAGTAATTATAATCCCGAGAAAACTCGGGCAGGGCAAATTTTATCAAAACAGTTTGTTTCATCACAGTTTTACTCAGCCTGCAGAAAATTAAACTAAGTATTCAGCTTTGATTTGCAGTTTGTTAAGTTTTATTGGTTTCGCGTTTCTTTTGGGGGACTGGTCACGTGTTTTCCATATTGTACAGTATACGTTTGCTTGTGGATTAGTAATGTATAAAGACGTATAGTTGTGTTGAAAAAAGTGAAATAACGGCGATGATGCAAAAAAAAAAAATCAAATCCAAAGAGACAGTTTAATCTGTGCTCCCTTAAAAGAGATCCCAGGTGTAAACTAGCAAGAAGATACCAGATAACAGTGGATGTCGAGTATCATTTTTTGTTGTCCTTCGTTTCAAAAACTTTTATACAAAGATTAATATTTAACCTTTTTCCATTCGCCCGAGATAACTCGGGATAGTAAACTAATATTAAAACTAAATGTTTTGACACCCATGAAAATTTAAAAATTCAGCTTAAAACCTATGTATTTTGTTTTGCTTCTTTGTGTTTAGTAATAAAATTTTAAAAAATGTCATCATTTTTTGCAATTTTTTTTTCAAAAGAATATTTAAGGGAAGTGGTTAATATAGCTAAACTATACCGACTAACAAACACATACATAAAAAAATAGTAGAATGTTACTTCCTGTGGTTGCCTAATTCATGAGGTCATTCGATTGTCATTAGGATGACGTGTCAAATACTTCCTGCGTAAACTGAAATGATATGGTCATTTTCTGAACACAACATAAAGCTAATGAAAAGGGAAGTAAAACCAATTAAACAATGCTTTATTTTATGCAAATAATTACAAACCATGGTATCAATATTTTGGTATCTGAGAAAGGCATATGATTTTCCAAGACACTTCGAACTTGATATGCAATAAGAGGGAAGATCTATTTTGTTCAGAAGTGACACACAAATATGCAAAGGACTATCGTCTGAGAAATCGGAAGGAAAAAAATCGAATTCAGTGTTCGCATGCTTAAGTGAATTTTTTATCATGACTCTCTACAAACCAGTTACACACGTAATATTCGATTTGGATGGAACGTTGTTAGGTAAGTAATTACTAACCTTTTTTTTTACTATTATTTTCCTTTATTAATAGGTCATAGAAAACAAGATGCTATTCATAATGTAATAATTACTTGCTATAAAGCTGTTTGAGAGACAACGGTATAATTTCTTGCATTTACAAACAGCAGATTGTATTTAAAACTTTGAGAAGGAAAACATAATTCTAGAAGTATTGCTTAAAATTATAAATTGTGGTAATATACATAATTACACTTCATTTAAAATATACTACACATGTTAAGATTCTGCGATTCAGTTCGCTTGCAATATCCATTTGATACTTTGTTAGATGCATGGAATTATAGTTCGAAAATCATTTTTTATGAAATATTATGAATTCTAAGAACTTTACATTTAAAAACAATTTTTAATTTTATAATTTGCTAGTTTATTTAAAGATAAATGCATTTAAAACCTTACTGCATTTAGCGACCAAGCCAGCTAGCTAATTAAATATTTTAAATAATTTGTGCTTAATGAGTTCCCCGGAAAAATATTTTTGAGCAAATTTTGATAATCATATAACTGATAATAGTATGGAAGCTTTATATTGTACTATGTATCTAATTTTATATCAGATCCCGTAAAATTAAAACTTTAAATTGAAGCGAAAAAATTAAATTTTAATTGATACAAAAATTCTTTTGATGAATTTAAATTTGACATTTTTTAATGTATTACAGAAAACAGAATAGTTCATCTAGTGAACATAAGACTTCCTTAGGAAACTTTTTTTAATATAAATTTTGCAATATCTCAAAGAATTAATCGGTAAACATTTCTCTCGTTTATCCTAACGTTCAATTTTTAGTTTTACTTTCAAAAGGGTTTAAACGTAAGCATTTTATTATGTTTTAAACAATAACTAAAAAATTTTGAAGTTTAATATCAGTAAAATATTTACTCTAACTTTTAAATCATAAAACATTTAAATCTTTTCTGACAAATTCTGAATAAGTGTAATTACTGAGGCAGTCCATAGAAAAGTCCAAAAACATTTCTTTTTATGAAATATTTTGATTTTCATGTTTTTTATTGCAAATCTTTGATCTTTAGTTTTATTGATGTCTTAAGACATTTCATTAAACATGACAAATAAGATCAAGGTTTTCTCTATAAAAACTTAAAATTCTGTTATTCATTGGGACATTTATTGATTCAAACTACATCAAATGGAATTTATTACTTCATTTTTCCTATTGGTTGCAGATACCACGTACTTACAACTTAGAAATTAGTTATTTGTGCCATAGTAGTGAAGATAAAATGCTTGCCCTTAGCATGTATTTTTTGCATCTATATATTAAACAAGGCTCGTCTTTAACACATGATTATAGAATCAATAATGGAGATAATTCTAAAAACTACAAATATTTTTGGATTTATTTCTGTAAAAAAGTATATTTCATGTTTATTTCCTTTCATATAGAAAGATGCTAAAATTATAACTTTCTCATTTTACAGCGATGGTTAACTTAATCTTTCAATTTGAACTTTTATTAGTGATGGCAACGTACTGATAAAAACTTTTTATAGAAAATATCGCTTTCACACACATTGAAAGCGATATTTCAAAATGATAAACAGTGATTAATTTAAGGAATTTAGTTGGCACTCTAATTTGAATCTGAAGTTTTAATAATAAATCTGTGCTACATTTTATCCATTTCGCTAATGACTTTTTTTCAGTTCACATGGACAAGAACAAATATAGGCTTCGTTTTGACATATTTCATCAAAAATTCAAGATACCGATGACTTGTTGTGGTCGACTGCAAGATATACCATCTAATTAACAATTAAGTAAATTCTTGGGTCAAGGAGCTAAATACAATATATCAAATTTTACACTTTTTGGTCTTTGCGTAACCACAATGATCTAGTAATAAAGTCTCGATCTAGTGGCCAGATGACTCCAAGTTCGAAATCTGATTATATTAAAAATACGTCATAATATGTGGGTTTGGCGTATATAAACCCATAAATTCCAGATTAATTGTTTGGAATTTTTAAAAAATCGTTTATTGTAGGAAAATAATGATAGGTTAAGTATAATCAAAGTAATAATCTAATCTAAATCTAAATAATCAAAGTAATAATATGGCATGTTTATTTCGAAAACAGTTGTATGTAGACTTTTGGCCTAAAATTTCCTTAAAATTTATTTTGTACCTTATATAATTTTCAATTGCCTGACAACAGATAAAAAGTAATTTTTTTAACAATTAGATAGATCCTTATAGGGAACTAAATAAAAGAAACTATCTCTTCAGGTGACACACTGAGCTTCATCACAAACCACATTGAAATGTTTACAAAAAAATGTTTACCCGCAAAAGTAATGTCCTTTTTTCTTTTATACGTGATTTATTGTCTAGGGTTACCAATGGGTTTTTGATAAATTTAAGTGGAACTGGATGTAGACAATTATCACCAATATGTATTTAAAAGTTAAATCTGATTCTTAGACCAAATGTCCTCTCTTCGTATTGTACAGAAGTTTGAAGAGAGAAGACACTAATCGGATGTCAAAGGTTCATTCCAAAATAACTTTAGTGACGATTCCAATTTGGTAGTTAATATAATTAACTCGGTCGTTGCGTTTTTACTCGAGACAAAAATATAATGTTTATTTCCCGACGCAGACAAGAAAGTTGGAAGTTCATTAAACATTAAATATTGAATGTTTTACGATTTTAAAACTTTTTCTTGCGTATAAGCAAAACTTGAAAAATATTTTTTCATTCAATGATTCCTTGAAATGTCTGTATAAATTATAAGGCACCAATTATTGTAATTACTGCATAATTGGGAAATCTTTTGTAATTTTATCTATCCATAGTATAAAATGAAATTTTCTGTATGATTGAAAGAAAAAAACTCGAGAAATACTTAATTGATATTGTAGATATTTGCACCATTTTGTGTAGGGCATTTATTGGGGAAGGTTTTAGTATATTGAAGTAATATCAAAATAAAATTAAAAAATAAGGTTTGAAATTGCGATTTTCCTACTATTCGCGCATGCGTAAAACCTCAGTATATGTTCTTTGCATTTATCCAAGAATGTGCGGAAACCTCAAACTGCGAATGTGCAAATAGCAAGAGCCATGGCATGCATATGCGATACATTTCTTTTTCTGATTTCAAAACTCATTAGGCCTAATAAAAGGAGATCTGACCTTGGCCGGAGCACATAAAATACCACAGAGATGTTCGGTTATCGAAAATCAACGAAAGAATATCCACACTCGTGGATAGGGAGTCTTCTGTTGAGTGAAGTAACCGTATCTCTTTAAATAGCACAGTTATTGAGTTAGAGACATAAAGAATCTCACAAGAAGCGAAGTAATTGCCCAGCCGATATAGTTTACAAAGAAATATTATGAAGCAAGCTGAATTTTATTTTCATATCAGACCATACAGAGTTGATAGATAAATGTGGAACAGGGGGTACAATGATTTATTTCTATATTTTAGAATTTTAAAACGGCTTTTTTTGTGTGTGCATTTTTAGTGATTTTTTTTTACTATGAACATATCATATTTTTACCTTTTTAAGTCTAAATAATATTTCTGAATGTGTGCTGTAAAAAATTGCTTTGTTATTTTTGATGATATATGAATACATTTTTGTCTGTTTGATGTTGTGTATAACTTGACCTTGTTGTATTGGATGGAAGATAGACTTAAGTTTGAAGATAATTTTTAATCTTGGTTGTTATGCCCTGTGTGAATATGCTAGTACTTCATAAAAAAAATATACCAACTATTTTTTTCCAGCGATTTTATAAATTTAATTTTAAGTATATCCACGCTTATGTTTATTTCAGATACTGAAAGGGTATCTCTCTCCACATACGAATCCATTTTGAAAATATTTGCTAAAGATTTCGATTCGTCAGACAGACCACAGTTAATGGGGAGACCCGCGGCAGAAGCTGCCGCTTTCATCATACAGAAGTATGGTCTGCCCATATCAGTAGACAAGTTTCTGGAAATTTCCAAGAAAGAATTTTTCGAAAAAACGCAGCAAGAACTCTTGAACTGCAAACTTAAACCAGGTATTTTTGAAAATCATTTCATTGCTTCTTTTCCGTTCTTTGAAATTGAAATACAGTGCTGCCTCTGTTAATCGGAATAAAAAGGGGTTGCCGTACAATAAGTCTTCGGTTAAATCTAGTTGATCTGTTATATATTGCAACTAGATACAAATCAGTGATTCAGAAATGCTTTGAGTGTAAAGTTATTTTAACCTTGAGATTTATTCTTAACCCATTCACGCAGGACGAGTTACGCGCGTGAATGCGTTATTGGCGCCAAAATGCGTATTAACGAGGCTGTGCATGTGTCACAATACTTTCAGCGCAAATAGCAAGCGCCGTTAGCACTGACTGTATAGCGATAGATTTTATACATTATACTAGCTGGTACCTGGAGCGTTGATGCCACAGAAGAGAAAATTTCAGCTATATCGCTTGGAATTTGATATAGTTATTTTGTTTAATAAAGGATATTTATTTTCTTATCAGCAATGAATACATTCATTGAAATTTTATGATAAAGAACTGCAAATAATATTTAATCTACTTTTCTTTTTGACTTTATTATTCACATGCCTTTAGAGCAGAAAATAATTTGACTCTGATGCATGTGATCAGGTAGTATATAAATGTTGATTTTTTGCCGCATGTTGATTTTGAGATTCTGTAGCACGTGAATTTGCAATTCTTAACGATCTGCTTTATTGCTTATTTCTTTGAGAAGCTCGAATTGGATTGTTTCTATGAACTGTGCTGGTAGATCAATTAAGTTACGAACGTTTGGTGACACGTTTTTTTACGAAACAATCAACACTTTTACGCTTGTATAGCCGAAATATCGCTGCCTGGTTTATTGAATAAATAGAAAAATTACTGTTTGCACTGAAAATTTTGATTTATATTTAATTTAGCTTGATCGGCATAGATAATTATAACTCTATTTTGTATGTGTGAGATAAGCTCTGAATAATATATGCGATTTTCCTCAGACAAAATATTCAGCACGCTTAATAACAATATCTTGTGTAGAAGACTATTCATTAATGAGAAGAAAAAAATAAGAACTTGCATTAAATATTCTGTTTCATTTCACTCATTGATTGGTATCTATGATAATTTTATTTTGTTTGATATCTATGCGATTAACTTCGAGTGGCATGTGCGTTTGCCTTTAACTGCTTGTGTTTTGTCAATTTTAAAATATAACCTTCGCGCAGTTAGATGGCAAAATTTCATTGTAATCGGTTGAACGGTACGACAGTTCATAAGATATGAGCGAACAAATATTCATTTTCATATCGTAAGCTATACTTCTACATAATTACAACAGAATTTATCATGAACTAAGAATGAATAAGCTCGGCAGTAAGTTAAAAGATAATATTCGGACAGAATGCTTTATACCGTATCACACCGAAATAAATTAAATAAAAACAATTTAAAAAAAAATAAGATTTGTTGATCTATCTACTTCTATTTATTTGCTAAAAGCATTTTTATGTTTATGTATAATATTAAGAAATATTAGCCATTAACATTATTACTGATATTTTATACATATTCTTCAAATCGGGTTTTAATGTTTTTTTAAATACTTCATCAATAATACCGTCATAAATTACCCGACATATCTTGCCCGTAGATTGAAGAATCAATTTTTTGAAGGTATGAATGCTCCCAGTTCATTTAAAGTTTTTTGGAACAACATTTCAATAGTACTTTTTATTTTCTCGTGTACGAATCATAGAGAAAGCATTGACTTTCTGGCAGCGTAATTCCTTAATTACTATTTAGATGCGATGTTTGGAAATAAGCTCATATATTTTTTTAAATGTTCATTGATACTATGTTATAAGATAATATGAGAATATAGCATAAAGCTGCAATCGTAAAAATAAACTCTAAACTGCGAAAAACGTGGGATGCAACAGAAAATGAACTGATTGCCATCCACCCCGCGAAGGATTAAAAGTATTATAATAAGCAAACATTCGTCTATTCTTCCCATTTTTTAAAGCTCTCTCATTTCAAACGGTAGTTTTTAAAATTTAAAAATTGCTTTAAGTAAATGCATAAAATTTTTATGCATGATCTGTATACCAAATTTGTAGATGCACATCAAATTCTTTGCAAATATTTTCAAGTGAAGTCTGTTCGTTCGACTATTCGATTATAATTGAATACGATAGCTTCAAAACGAAGAATAGTAAATGGACAAAACTCCGTATGCTGATTCAACATTTGTAGTGCAGACACTCATCAAAGTTTGAACCAAATCGAATTAAGGGTAGACCATCTATTAGACTGTACTTTTAGAAACATAAACCAATATATCAAACTGACTAATTCAAATATACCAAATTTAGCAAAAGATTTTTTAGTTTTGAGTCAAATTTCGGTTTTAATAGATTGGGAAAAGCACGTCTAAAACACAAATTCAACTTTCATTTATTATCAATCGCTAAGGATCGAGCGATAGATTCAGTAAATACGCTAAATTCAAGTTAAACATTATACTCTCCAGTATTCGGCCAAATGTGGCGGAAGGACAGCTCCATTAACAGAAAAAACAGATATGCCGAAGTTCTATCAACTCATTTATTTACCCACATTTAACTCATTTTATTTAACACCACACTACACCTCCGTTTCTAGGGCTAGTACGAGCCCTTTTCTGACTTGGCATAGATGTAGGTGAACTTTATTAATATAAAAAAAGAAAAATACACAGCAATTAGTTTGAAAGAAACAAGCAAATGACGAAATACAGGACAAGCTTTTTATTCTTAAACTCAATGTTATAAAAGTTGAGTACTGAGCCTCCATTATCTCAAATCATGAAAAATGCGAACGTGGCCCAGTGAATCATAAAGACTTTCTAATGGTAGTTTATATATGTTTATGTACTGCATTGCAAGAATTTATTAGAGAAAAAATAAGTTAAGATATAAACTGTAATCATTTTCACAAAAATTCTGCTATGACTAACTTAAAGGTCAAAAAGCACAAACAAAACATTAAGGTAAATCGTAGGACTGAAGAAAATTGGCCCAAACTGATTTTACTTTTTACTAATAAATGATTAGCCAGATATGAAAAAGTAATCTAAAATAAGAATTGCAACTTAGTCTTAATAAATGTCCTTAAAAGATAAATGACAATGAAAAGAATACAGCTTTTTCCTATCACAGCTTGTATTTTACCCAAGCCCTCCAAAAGAAGCCGCTTAGGAGAATCACAGCAGACACCCGTAGGAAGAGAAAGCCTGGTTGGTAGGACTTTGGACTCGCATCCCTTAGGTTGGGAGTTCGAACCCCACTGGTCGAAAAATCTCCGCTTGTGTAGTAACTGGCGCGGTTATAAATCTGTCGTGGTCACAAAGTCCTCCATATCGAGAGTAATACCACTGGGTGGGGGGACGGGTTCAGAGGTGATCGTTCTCTGATCCAGGTCCGAATTACGATATGTGGGTAAGTGAAGGAAAAGTATGAATGAAGTTCGTCTCGTAAAAAGGGCTGTGATGCGTGTGCAGATAAGTTGTACTATTGGCCCTAGAGACGCTCCTGAAAATAGAGACGCACCATTCGGATTAAATCGCAATGATTCTTACTCCACGGGTTTGCCAATGACAAGTGTCATTAGAAACAAAGCAGACGCCTACTTTCAGTGCCTTGGCCAATGTTGCCAATGCAATGCCTTACCTTCATTAAACCCCTTAACGTTTACATAATTTTAAAGAAAATGGTGATAAAAGTGCCAATTTTTTTAATTCAAGAAAATTATATAAAGTGAGTGTATAGTTTAAAATAAATTGACTATCTAAAAACATTACAAATAGTCTAGGGCAGCTATCTGGTGTACATATTGAGTAATAAACATGATTCTGGGCATAAGAAATAGATTGTTTTAAAATTTTAGCGCATTACTTTTGAAAACGTCAGCCCGGAAATATCACAGGCTCGAGAAATAGAGGTAGAAATTTCACTCCGTCATTTTCACGAAAGCGAGAAAGAAGGGATTAATTACAATGAAAGAAAACTAAACCGGATAATATGAAAGTCGGACAGTAGGAAGTGTACTGTATTTCATAAGTATTGTACGCCAGCTCCATACAGTGCGTGTTTTGGGATACCTTTACTAGAGTATTTGAGAATTTTTCTATTCAAAATTTTTTATGTGCGCATTATTTCTGCTGCATAATTAAGAATAAAATTAAGAAATATCAAGCCCAAAACATCATACTATAATGTTTCTGCCTAGTGGTTCAAATCGCCTTCTAAAATTTTCCATATTGTATGTGTAGACATCAGTCTCTAATTCAATGCAGGTGCTGAAAGGTTGGTGAAGCACTTGTACAATAACAATGTGCCCCTCGCCATCGCCACGAGTTCGAAGAAGGAGACCTATGAACTGAAGACAAAGAGCCACCGAGACTTGATGAGCTGCTTTCACCATTCCGTGTTGAGTCCGAATGACGATGAAGTGCAAAGTAGCAAACCTGCTCCCGACGTCTTTCTGGTGTGCGCCAGTCGATTCGATGACAAACCTGCTCCCGAAAAGGTCAGTGCACTGTTAGAAGTACTTTAATTTTTTACGTTATCATTTACAAAGTATGTAAAATAAGGCAATCTGAAAAAAAAATTCGAAACAAACCTGGATATTACAATTTGAATGACATACCATAAAAACGCTTTGAAATTTGGACGAACAAAATTGCTATTATCTTCATCATAGAAAACTTGTATATTTCGTTCAAATTTTGAAAGAAATCCATTCATAGAAAATTTGCTTGAATACTTGTTAGAATTCTATGAAAGAAAATGATTTTAAAAAAGGATTGGATTGATTGGAATAAATCAAATTTTGTTCACGAGTTTAGCATCTAAAATGTAGATTTATATTCATTTAGATCAGAGTTTCCCAAACTTTTTTGTGTCGTAGACCCCTTGCCATGTTTTTCCGTATTGAATAGACCCCCTACTTACCTGATATTGATTTCCTGTAAATTTCTAACTGTAGTGAAGTTTACTGTTAAAAACTTAAAGTAAAAACACATGTTAATTGATACATTTATTAATTGAATTTAAATTTATACTACTCAAAATAAAATTTCATATCTGTTATGTAAAATCCATGTAACATGAAATAAACATAAAATAAACTAACATAAGCAAAAAGTCAATATTTTTAATGAGAAGGATGAGCCTGATGCTTTAACAATAAATTATCAACATTTGGCGTCAATTTTGTAAGGATTAACCTTAAATCTCCTCGGCTAATGATGTCCAGTCTGTCTTTTATTCGTTAAGAGATTAGTAACAGCACTAAACTACTATCAGTGTATGTGTTGAGATTTACTATCGTGGATCCCCATTTTCATTTCATGGACCCCCCAATTTTTTTTTCGCTGACGTAGACCCCTTGCAGGTTGTCATAGACCCCTAGGGGTCGATATAGACCACTTTGGGAATCACTGATTTAGATCAACATCTGTCAAGGGTCTGACAGATGTTGATTTAGGGATGTGTCTGTCCTTCCCTATGAATGCAAGCGCAACTCTTCAAATAAATTTTTAAAAAATCTATATCCTCTTGCTTTCAAAATCAGAATTCTATTGAAATTCAGTCTCAATCTTTTGAAAAAAATATTTGAGATGTATGTTCGATTTGCTCATTATAATAGATTCAGAATTCAGAAAATAAAAATGGGTGCTTGCGGCAATACTGACTTTTATCAAGGTCCATAATTTTGTGTCAAAGGGAAGGAAAGGTAAAATCTTCATTAGGAAGTGTGAGAAAGTTCTTACAACACTCCCACTAATTTAATTAAACTTTTACAAAAAATGTTAATAAAGGAAAGCAAAAAAAAAAGCAATCACGCTATTTTGATAAAAATCGATGTATTTATTAATTGTGAAGCACGGTCAGAAGACGATGTATTAGCAGGCTTTCTTTCTAAAAATTTCTCACCAAACCAATTAGAAAATTGTTGTGATTCTAAGGAATTTAACATTCGCCAAGCCTGATTATATGACATTCTCCTGTGGAATCGAATTTCAAACTTGGAACCATCGGGCCTTGAGCATTCTGACAACAGTTCATCGAGGTTTCTATATATTTTCTTTATTCCTCTGCATACAAACTATTTTGAGAAAATTTTATAATGCCTCAAAAATTTGTCCTTGAAATTTTGATAAATCTCAGTTTCAGGCCTTCCTTCCTTGTGTATAACCGACCATCCCGCCACCACCGAACATATCAGTATCGGCAAGGAATATTATGGCCGACAGCTATCTTTAGCATTGTCCGTTCATAATACTGAACGATTCACTAAACTGACATCCCCTTCGAGGCAAATGGCATCCTAGCCCCAAAGTGGGCTATCATTGAACTTCCCTCTCATCTTCCTGTTCACTGATTTTCTAATTAAACAAGGAAGAAGCTATAACTTAAAAAACCACTAAACCCTCATTTCACAACATAACTCCAAACACTTTTAAGCTTTCAAACAGTTAGAAAAAAAAACTGACAATTTGTAACGTTGTGTTCTTCAGTGCTTTAAGATACTGATACTATCAGTACTGTATTTAAGTCATCATTTTCAATTTTAAGATTCTTTCTTAATTCCAAGGTGTCTACACATTCCTTGAAATAATGATGAACAGTACCCTAGATGCATTTATTTTCAGGCCTTCTGGAATAAGTCTGAAAAATTAATTCTTATTATGCCAGTTAGTCTCTGAGTAGGGCAATTGAAAATGCACTAAGACAGAAGCATGAAACTTGCTATTCTATCACAATAGATTAGAAATTTTAACAAAATCTTGAAGGCAATTCATTTGTTTACGAAGCTTACTTATTCGGACGTTCATTTTCTTATTAAAGTCAACTTAAAAATATAACTATTTAATTGAGTGACAGTTGATTTAAGAACGCATCTTCAGAACTGTTTAAAATTTAGAATCGCTTGTATCGTAAAAGATACCTTTATAGGCATGAGTATATAAGCTTTTGGGAAAACAATAACTAAGATGCTTCGATTAGTAAAACGACGTTTAAACTACACTGCTATAGATTTGTATCCAATTTTTAGACCCAATCAATCAAAAAAGATATCCAGATTTGATGCTGAACTTTCTTTGTTAAACTGTGGTAGAAACGGTGGTCTCACTTTTTTTGTTCTGCCCTGAATATATTTTTTAATTTTCATTTGAATTTGAAAGTACTGATAAATTTACAGATCCATGGAAGGAGAAATCGTATTTTATGATCTGAACGAATGACATATAGCTATCAATTATACAGGCCCAGCACGAAAATAAACATTGTGGCCATTGGCTAAATTGACTTGTTTTCGGACATTACCATCTGAGATTAACTGATTTTATTTTTCTATAGACATTTTTTATTGATATAATGTACATTAATGCAGACTTTTTTCACTTCAACACCTTTTCTCTTTCATACGTCAAAACGCTTGAAGGAATACCGCTTTATCGGTTGAATTTGCCATGCACCAAGAAACTTTTATCTCGACTTGTCACGGAAGAGTTCAAAGATCTAAACCATTATAATATATTTTTATAGTATAATTGTTTAAATCAATAAGTTATCGCAGAAATCTTATATCATTTTCAAGATAATGGCAGATAAGTATTAGATAACTAATGCTATTTTAAATAAGACATCAGGATTATTGATTACGCTGATGGTACATGCTTTTGAGACTGATAGGTGTTTACATGCTAATAAAGAACAGAAATCGAGGTGTCTATAAAATGGACATAGCACTAACTATAAAAGTGGTTTATTGAACTGTGGGAAACGGCATAGAGTAATCCCACAACCAACGATACAACACCGACCTCGTTCTTACATTTAATTCCTAAGTTCCATATCCAAATAGTTACAAAAAATGCAATTATAGAGATGGCTCGTTGGTATGGAAGTACTAATGACTCGCCCCATGAAACTCAGCTGAAAAAATTTTATATTAATGGGTCAGTTTGAGTTTCAAATGAGGAGAGCAATCAATAATGGTTTTCTTACTTGCATCCTGAATTCCTTATTTGTAATAACATTTGACCCCAAAACGGTCCATTAGAACAAGATCTGCACTGTCGGATTATTAGTGTAAGTGTTAACACGAAGTGAACCAAAATGATTATCCAAAAAATGGTGGCAGACAACGCGAGAACTTTTAAGCCAGGTTTTCAAACGATTCTTTAAGTTGGAGTAAAAGTACTCATACCCTTGAAATTAAAGAAAAATATCTTAAAAGTAAATTACTAATTTTGACTTTATCACGTGTGCACGTTACTGTTAAAACTCGAAAGCCGTTAATATCCAGATTCCCAAACTAACACAAGAGTAACTAACCATTAAAGAATGGGAACGAGTTTTCTGCATTTTAATTAATATATATGTTAATAGCTTCCGAATCATTAAAGTTCAAAAGTTTTTTTTTCCATTAGGTAATGTTAGTAAAGATAGGTTTTATAAAGTTGGTACTAAAACAATCGTATACGAGATCTGCATTCAGTGTTTGCAAGACAAATGTTTAATAGATGTTCTTGATGTTGAAATATCTACTTCAAACGGCAATAAAACAATATCTTGGAACCAAATAAGGTTTCAAAAAATGACTGCAAATCAAAATGTATCACAAATAGGAGTGCTTCACACAAAAACAAATTCTATGCAACTCAAAGTGTCACCAATCCTTATATTGCACTAATATGCAAGCATAATTTCATTATACGTTTTGCAAATTTATTTCCTTAGTTATAATAATGTTAAACTGCTTGAATTTTTAAGCGATAATTTTACAATTGTTTGAAGGTTGATTCTCTCAACTAATTTGCTGTGTTTGCCTGGTTATATTAACTATATTCTTTAGATACCGAAAAATAAACTAAATTTTATTTAAGGGTACTGAAACATCACGGTTGTTTCAACAAAGATCTTATTCCCACTTGAAAGACTGCCTAGTAGATAATATGCGAATTATCTAGATAAATTGAGAAATGAAACAATTTCCCGCACTTTAACAGATTACCCTAGTTATAAGCTGATTAGTTAGCTAATGTGTAGATTAACTGATTCCTGCTCTTTAGTTGTAACATACATATTTTTCTCAGGTGCTGGTGTTTGAAGATGCTCCCAGTGGTGTCGAAGCAGCTGTTGCCGCTGGAATGCAAGTCGTTATGGTCCCCGATTCTCAGGTGGATGAAGAACATCGCAAAAAAGCAACATTAGTTTTAAATTCACTCGAAGACTTCGAACCTGAAGTTTTTCATTTACCACCATTTGCGAAGGAGTTTTAGCAAACATGACAATTTTAGTGCAACTTTTTAAATCGAACTTAGCTTTTATTAAAATGTGTGGTTTTATAAGTTTGTAGTTATTTTAATAATTACTATTTACATCTATGCATTTTCTTCCTTAAAATTTATGCTCAACTTTCAGCAAGAGTTATAAAACCCATAAAAATACGAAATCATACAATAGTCTGGGGTTATTTCATTGCACTTATTTTTCAAAAAAGCAAAACGTTCATATTTTTGTTGAATTTGTCTTTTGGTAACGGGTAATCTAATGGGATACATAAACTGATACACAAGGTTAAAATACTCTTATACTAAGTGTTTGGAAGCCTAGGTGTAGGATGGAGAGAGGTACATCTCTGCCATCTAAAATAGCATAGCAATGTTGGGTTGAAAATGCTTCTAGTTGCATCATATAGTTATTCGAGTGCCTTATTTCAATCTGTTCTTGTAAAGATTTCATTTCATAAGCTAATGCAGTGGTAGAAAAATGACTGGCTATACGAACGCAGAGTTAATAGATATGCATCTGAACAATGAAATGCAATGAGTTGTCTTCACAAGCGCTAAATCACGAAACGATATTCGATAAGATGTACTTGAGCCGTCGTATTAAGTGGCCCTTTTTTTTTCTAAATGAAAAACATCTTTTGCAGTGTTAAACATCGTTGTCTTTTCGTGTTCCCGTTTGTATCGGAATACAGTTGTGACCTGGTTGTTTTTACAAAATGCTAACAGATGACGCTACAGTGATCTCTTTCTATACACAGAGTAAATTACTCGGACATTCTTTGTACTTTTGACAAAATTTGGACATTTAAGCTAACAATTATCTAACATAGTCTCAGAGTTGCAATGAGTCCAATGCATTGGTTTCTTAAATAACCAATCAATGCTTTGACTATTTCTTACTATCTACACTTCAACACTGGTGAATGATATACCTGTCCACACAACGCCTTCGATGTATTTGTACGCATCGTAGAAAATACTGAGAATGTCCGAGACAAGCCCAGAATCTTCAATTCTGTCCCACTTCCCATGATTTGAAGATGCGAGACTTGCATCACAACTAGTATATAACTGTTCAATACCGTCAGTGATCAATAAGAAGTTGGCAAAATTACTTTTGCTGAAAAACAATGACTGAAATAAACTCCATATTCAATTATGTCCATTCTTTTCCATTACGCCATCATATTGTAGAGTATACAGATAGCACAAGAAATTACAAGCAGATAAGATATGTCGTTTCTAACAGATTTGAGATGCGATTCCGAATGGATTAAGTACTCTATCATTCCTAAGTATTTGTAACCAATGCTGAAACATTCTATACACGAAAAGATATTTTGAATCGGAGTTGATTAGATTTGTGATGTTTTTTGGGCGCAAGAGCCCCATTTGACATGCTGCACCAAGAAAATATTAAAACACAAAAGCAAGGATTAATTGAAAATTCAGATAATATAGTTAAATATAAAAGCAGATAGCCCAAAATAAAAACTTCTAGATCATTGATGCATTGACATGTTTTATAATTTAAAAATTCCAGTTTTAAACGAAACAAAACAGCAATTAAGGACAGTAAAATATATCATCTATGTTAAAATCTTATTGGTCAGAAATAAAACAGTCAAAAAACACACCAATTATAAAATTCAATAGTTTTTTAATATGAAAATATTCTGGTGGGGTATTTCACCCACTAGGTATTGCAGTTTAATGAAATTGAATAATAAGTTAAAATCTGGAAATTCAATTAAAATGTGCTTCACAATAAAATTCACATTACATGTAGAGCACTTCGGTAGGACTGTTGCATCATCACAAGGTAATACTCTACTGAGCTACCAGCGCATCCATCACTGTGCTCAGTGAGTAGAGAATAGCTGTTAAAAAACGAAGAGTTTAAATATAGCAGAAAGTTCAAGTGGAAATAAGCAGGGGTTTTATTGCATCCACTTTTATTTTTGAGAACATGGACAGAAACTTAATTCAAAGCACCTTTTCAACAGTTATTAGTTTTAGTTAACAACAGTTATTAGACTACAGTTAATAAAACTAATACTAAATTATAAAAAATAGGTTAGACTTGACATTCTCCCACCTTAAGGTGTTGGAAAACAACTTATAAAAAACAATTAAAATTTTTCAAAAAAAAAAAAAATAGCACACGATACATTTTTTTTTACTTTTACAATTATTGCATACCAGCTAAAATTATAAATTTCCTAAGACTAAAACTATGGCTAAATATAAATTTTCATAGTTCAAATGCAAAAAGAATTTACAGGTTCAGTCTTATAGGTTATTTTACAATCCTCACCCATTTTTTTAAACGGTTCCAGTGTAATTGTTAGAAGTTTCTTTTGAAACCTCATTCTTATCATCATCCCTTTTTGTTTCCTCTTGTCTGCTTTTGAAACAGGTTGAATAAATTTCATGTTGGAAAATTCTCTGCACTAAACTTAAAAATTCTTCTTCAAAGGTTCGCAAGTGAACTAGTCTGGTAACACCATCTTTTCCCAGTAACTATTCAATAACGCATCTTAAAAGTACATTTAGTATCGTCACTTACTTCCAATATGCAAAACTTCGCCGAGCTGAATTTCTCGTCCTTGTTTTTCATGTCCGTTTCTTTGAATCAAGTATCCCAAATATTCGGATCTAAATCTTTTCCGGATATCAATGCTTAATTGTTGGCGATATTTTATTCTTTTATTCAAATTAACTTCATCTACTTGATCGATATCAGGAACACCAATTTGATGGAAATCTTGCAAAAATGAGTTAGAGGACAAGTTCGGAGTCCTTTTTCGACATATAACTAAGTGGGTTGAAATTTATAACAGACTCAGCATCACATAGGACTGTCACCATTTCGTCCCAATATAAAAATTTTCAAACAGCTCTTCTTAGAATTTGCTTCATAACACCACCGAATCTTTCCCAGAAACCTCCCCACCAGGCGTGGTAGGGGGATTAAAAAGCTATTTTATTTTGCTAAACTTTCCTCTATCTCGGTTCAATTTATTGATTTCAAATAATTAAAAGCACCAATAAAATTACATCTATTGTCACAATATACAATGGAAGGTCTTTTCTTGCGATGAATCGGCGAAAACTTTGTAGAAAAATTTCAGCAGTTAACGATGTAAAAAGCTCTCAATAGAGTACAAATATTGATGCAAATTCAATCTTTACTCCCACCCTTTAGATGCAACGGTCCAGATAAATCAAAACCGATGATCTCAAACACTGAATCATCTTTGATTCTATTTTCAGGAAGTGGAAGAGGGTGTAGTCATATTCCTTTTTGCGTGTTTTAAGCAAACGATGTTTTTCGATAAAAGTGATCAAACAGTTTCTCTAGCTTTCAAAATCTAACAATGTTCCCGTAGAATGTTCAATAGCTTCTGAACTCTTGTATGTGAACTCTTTTTGTGTTCAGTGATTGTCAATCTCTCGATAAATTGATGATGAGATATATAAAATGGTAGAGGTTTTGAAAGTATCTGAATCCTTTCGAAATGTTAATTTTGTCTTCACTCTAAGGACTGCTTTCTCATCTACGCATATTGACAAAGAATTCCATTTCTTATTGTTGACTTCATGAACAAAGATCTTGTATTATTTTGACAATCTGTAATTTTACTTCTTTTATTTCATATGATAGTTTCCCAGAGATGCGAGAAGTTGGATTCCTACAGTTGAAAAGGAATTTTTCACCCAAGAAATCACCCTAGATATTCTATCATAGCTAGAAAAATAATACTAGAAAAAACCTGAATCAAGTCTTCTAATTATATCCTAGCACTGCGTTCATTGTTTTCATTCTGATTTCAGCACATAAACTGAGTGGTTTTGGGATTTGAGTTTGTTTTACGTCTTTTTTTCATAACAGTTGATTCGTCAAAAACAGATTTGGTAAAAGGAAAGTTTTCTTTTGATTCTTTAAGCCCTGTCGTCCCTCCCACCATTTACTGCTCAAGAGTTTGTGAGTAGAACAAACTCTCGAGGGTAAATCGATAGGGTTTTGTTCTCTAGGAAGATGTTTCCTTAAGGTTGAAACAGTTAATTTTCTTATTTCCTGAACTCAGTTATTTACAAAAACTGACCCAATTTGTTCACATTGAATCCAACTTAATACAATAGTAGTATCACTCCAGAAGTTTTGATTCTATCCGAATGGAGACCACTAACCACACATCTGCAGAGTCGTGCTCCCACCGTTGCCGCAAGCAACTCAAGACGAGTAATAGTTCGTTCACAGGGGAAACTGGTTTTGGCAGCCAAAAGATTTTTACAAATACCACCCGTATACTCATTTCGTTCGAAAACTGCAGATGAATACGCAAATTGAATGCCGTCACAAAAGGTATGCACGCTAATATCTTGTTAGCGAAAAAAAGCGATTTATTAATGAATTGCTCCAAGAACCTAATTCTTCAAACCATTGTAGAAATCCCTTCATATGATTTTTAACCTCTACACCCCATGGAATATTGTCTTTCCATATTTTTTGCAGTATTAGTTTTGGTTTTAAGAGAACAGGACATAAAAAACCGATTGAATCAAAAATTATGTGTGAAATTGAAAGAATTACTTTTGAGGCAATTTCATGTTTATAAGTTTCCAACAAGTTCAAATTATCTTTCTGCGTGTCTTTTTTACAATCCAAAATCAATCCTAATACTGAATTTCATTATCTCCAGTATAACTCCATTCGTATACGGTAAAATTTTCCTACAGTTAAGATATAATGAAACTCTTCAATAAAAGGTAATATCCCAGATTTGTCATCCAAACTTGTGACTAAATCATCCACATAAAAGCTTCGCAGAAGTATTACAACAGTTATTTTATTATACTTAGAATACAAAGTATTCCTGGAGAATACTTTGTATTCTTCAGATATTTTTTCAAGTAATGTTCCAGTACAGCTCCTAAAAAAGAATCAATCTTCACTTCAAACACCAGACGAGTGTGTCACATAATTTTTCGATTAACATTTTCTTTTCTATTCTGCCAAAAAAAGACTTAAGATAGTTTCTATCTTCTGGTCTCGCACTTATTTGCAATAAATATTTTTGTATGTCAGCAATTATGCCATATTTATGCTTTCGGAATCTAAAAAGAATATTAGTGATAAGTTCCAATAAATTCTGTCTAGATTCTAAACAATGATAATGATCCAACTTGTCTGGCTGATGCATCAAAAACTGGACGTACTTTTGTTGCTCCTTGTTGTTTCATAACACCTTTGTGAGGCAAAGGAGTGATCAAAGTGATCAGATAATGACTCAATTGGGTCATTATCTTCAATAATACTTAATAATTCCCACTCTGTGAACACATTATCATATGATGTAAACAAACCTTCAATATTGTTTTTTAGTTAAAATTTCTAGTCGTTTTAGGGCAATTTCTTTATTGTCAGGTAGTGGAAGATGATTTTCTTTCCATGCGAGAGAAACCATGTACATTCCATCTTCATTTATTCTAAATATTCTTCAAAATTCATCTTGATCAGATTTTCAGTTTCCCTTTTAGATTTTATCTGAACAGGATTACTAATCCCTTGTACCTCCATACTAAAAAGATCAGAAATGATTGCTTCTTTTACAAACATCGAAATAACTATCATAGCAGAGCCTTTTTTTTTTTCAGAGGGCAAGTTGGTTTTCTCCATTAGTGTTCATTCCAGATAGGATTCCAAAGCTACTGTTCCTGTTGCCACTCATCTTGTATTTCCCACTTCCTGTTGCCCTTTCTAATTAATTAGATTGTTATTGAGTTAAAGGAACTGGCAACGAAGAAAAATGGTGATTTAGAATTCCATCCATATTTATGTAGCTGATAGTTCCGTTTTCCTGATGTTAAATAAAAAGTGTTTTTTATAAGTCAGAAAGTCTTCAGTCATAACAAAGTGGCGTCCGTGACAGGACAGAGTTTGTACTCTGCATTCGGAGAACTTGAGATTAAAAAGATGTACAGGTACGAATGATTTTAATTTCTGCTTAAGTATACGATATGCTGTTTATGATGATCAAAGTGATTTAAGTTTAAGAAAATATAATCACTTTCATTGCTTCAGTATAAACAGAAATTAAGAATCTATTACGAATCATTTTAAGTTACTATTTTAGTGCATTTATAAATATGGATGCTTTGAAAACAAAACGAAAATCGTTAAGAGCTTCGTTTACGGCTACCGTGAATAAGTTGAAGCAATGTTTGGCGACGAAAGTAGACGCCAAGGATGGCGATAAGCTGTACGTGTTGAATGCTCAGTTACAAGATAAATTTTTACGTTTAGATGAGATTCAAAATAATATTTCGTCATTACTTTTAGAAAATACTGAGACTGTTAATGAATACGAAGCCGATTTTGAGGCGGCAGAGGAATATAGAGATATTTTTCTTGAGATTAAATCAAAGATAGAAACGCTATTAAATAAAGATTCTGGATCTTTGTCAAGTTCTGTCGAGCGTGATTCAGTAAAATTAAATTTACCTAAATTTGAATTAAAAATGTTTTCGGGTGATCCTAAAGAATATTTAACATTTTGGAGCATTTTTTCAAAAATACATGACTCAGAAGAACTGACTGCCATAGACAAATTCCAGTATTTATACCAGTCTATGGTGCCTGATTCAAGAGCTGCTAGATTAATATCCAGTTTCCCAATAACCGCTGAAAATTATCCGAAAGCCGTCCAACAGCTAAAATTAAGATTTGGCCGGGACGATCTCCTAGTGCAAATATATGTTCGCGATCTCCTTTCACTGGTTCTGAAAAATGCTACGGCCGGTAAGAATGCCCCTGATTTAGCCACCCTCTACGATTTACTAGAGACAAAATTAAGAGCATTGGAAAGCTTAGGGCGCACAAAAGAAAAATTTGCTGACTTTCTACAGCCATTGGTTGAGTCATGTTTGCCAGAAAATGTTTTGCGAGCATGGGAAAGGAGTAGAATTTCAGAAAATACAGATGACGCTACTAGTCAGAGATCCCTGGAAAAACTTATGTGCTTTTTACGCCATGAAGTCGAATCAGAAGAAATGATCCGCTTAGCTCGTGATGGATTCAGCAAAGATAAGGGAAATGGTGGTATACGAAAAGATTGTCAGAAATCGGTACACAAAGATGAACCCACCGCGGCTTCGTTAATTTCAAGCATATCTGAAGCAAAACTTAGTTGTATTTTCTGCAACCGCCCTCATCTCAGTAAAGACTGTCAAAAATTATCAGATATGAGTTACGAAGACAGAAAATCACACGTTATAAGGAAAAGATGCTGTCTCGTTTGCCTCAAGCCTGGACACATTGCAAGAAAGTGTCACAGTAATGTGAGATGTTTAATTTGCCAACGAAGACATTATGTATTACTATGTCCAGAACTACACAAGGGAAAAGAAAATGTTTCGTCTAAAAACAGTACGACCGATGATGAGAAGAAATCTACAGAAACATTGCTAACAAATCTTCCCTCTGAACACGAAATATATCTTAAAACCATCATGATCAAACTACGAAATAAAGATAAGGAATTCTGTGTTCGAGCATTGTTGGACGATGGATCACAACGATCTTATATCGAAAAGAATTTAGCTGCAGAACTAAACCTTTCTACCTCTGGAAGAGAAATATTTTCTCAAGGATTGTTTGGAGGAGTAATTTCTCCTGCTTCTGAGCATAAAAGATACATCGTAAACGTAGAAAGCTTAAATCGTAAATATTCAACTCCATTGTCTCTTCTCGAGCAACCAAGGATATGCTCAGCCTTGCCAAGAATCCATGATAGTAAATTGCTTTCTGAGCTTGCTTCCCGAGGAATAAAACTAACAGATGTCGGAAGAGATTCACCACCCATACGAGTTCTGCTGGGAGCTGATATACTCGGAAGCATTTTGACTGGGAGAATAGAGGTATTATCTTCAGGTGTATCTGCAGTTGAGACCTTGTTGGGTTGGACGATTCTAGGACTGGGAAAGAAAAAGCAAATTGTTAACCTAGTCACATTAAGCTTTCAAAATATGGAGATGCCTAAAATGTGGGACTTAGAAGTTTTGGGTATCACAGATCCAATAGAGAAGAAAAATGAAAGCCTCCTTGAAGAAGAAACATTGACTCATTTTAAGGAAACAATTAGGATCTGTGAAGATCAAAGATATGAAGTAGCTTTACCATGGTTAGCCGGACATCCTGCTCTATATAATAAATGCGATGCAGCAGAATCCAGACTTCGTACAGCAACTAAGCGTTTGATAAACGAAAATTACTTTGAAGCCTACGATAACGTATTCAAACAGTGGGAATCAGAAGGCATTATAGAAGCTGTTCCAATGGATGAAATAGCCAAGGAAGCCCATTACCTTCCTCATAGACCCGTCATTAAGCCCTCAAGCAATACCACAAAGGTTCGCCCAGTATTCGACGCTTCGTTCAAGAAACCGGGATTTGCCTCCTTGAACGAATGTTTAAGTGTGGGACCAAGTCTTATACAAAAAATACCGCCTCTACTGTTGAGATTTCGTTCTGGTGCCATAGGTGTAATTGCAGATATAAAACAAGCATTTCTACAAATACGTTTGAGACCTGTAGACAGAGATGCCCTAAGATTTTTATGGTGGGAGAACGCTGAATGCTCACAAATAAGAATTTATCGTCATTGTCGAGTAGTCTTCGGTTTCCTCTAGCCCTTTTCTGCTAAATGCCACTATAAGTTACCACCTAGAACGAGAAAAATTCCAGACAGAGAGCCTCAAGAAGACAATTGGTCATTTACGGGAAGGATTCTACGTTGACAATTTGGTGACGAGTGTTAACGACGCTAAAGAATTGGAACAACTGAAATCTCAATCCATAGAAATAATGAAAGAATGTGCTTTTGAATTGCGCTGTTGGGCTTCTAATGACTCTAAGGAAGATCAAAATGCACAAATGGTACTTGGTCTGAGTTGGGATGTGATCAGAGACGAACTTTCTTGCAAGTTACCATCAAATTTAGATTGTACCCAAGATAAACCAGTTACAAAAAGGGTACTTCTATTTGTAATCAACAGCATTTACGACCCGATTGGCTTTACTTCTCCGGCTTTATTGTTACCAAAGTTGCTTATGCAAGAAGCTTGGAGAGGAAAAGTAGGCTGGGACGAAGTGTTAACCTCAGTACTTGAGCATAAATACAGACAATGGGAGAAAACCATGCATCTGATACCTAAGTGTACAATACCTCGAAGATTGTTTCCTGAAAAATATGATGATTTCTCACTGCACATCTTCACAGATGCTTCTGCCTACGCTTACGCCACATGCGCGTTTGTACGAAGTGAATTACAAGGTCAAGTTACAGTCAAACTCATAGCAGCTAAAGCTCGACTTGCTCCAATGAAAAAATCCACAATCCCACGACTTGAATTGTTGGGAGCAGCGTTAGGTGCTCGATTAGCAGAAACTGTACATTCTATCCTACCAACAGTTTCTAAAACCTACTTTTGGACCGATTCAATGGTAGTTTTAAGTTGGATTAAGAAAAAAGAGCCGTAGAACACATTCGTGGGAAATAGAGTAAAGGAGATCAGGGATTTAACCAATTTAGATGACTGGAGACATGTACCTGGAGAGGTGAACCCTGCTGATCTGGCTACACGATGCTGCGATTGGTCGGACCTCCTGCAAAGCCAATGGTGGGAGGGTCCAAGTTGGCTGTATAAAGTCGAAGAATCTTGGCCATGTTCTGAGGTACAAGAGATTCCGGACGAAGCCTTTCTAGAGCGGCGTAAGACAGTTGTGACAAATTTAATCACAGGAAACGAAGAGAGATTTGGAGATAGATTCCTGTACTTTTCAAGCTATACAAAGGTTCTAAGAATGACAGCTTATGTTCTCAGATTCTGCAACAATATTAAGAAAAACTCTCCTAAGTAAGTCAATTCCCTTTCATGTGAAGAGATTGAAAAGGCAGAAGAGACTCTGATAAAAATCATGCAGTCAGAATGGCCCTCTGAAATACGTGAAAAGTATAGGGATACTATACAGTTTTTCGAAGAAAATGGCATACTGAAAGTTCAAACAAGACTAATTCTCAGTCAAGATCCAGAGGACTTTACGCATCCAACAGTTCTACCAGACCACCCTCTTCTGGAAAGACTGGTTTTGCATATTCATAGATCCTTAATGCATGCTGGGGTGTTAACGACCTTAGCTCATTTAAGAGATAAATTCTGGATTCCCAAGGGTCGGAGAGTTATAAGAGCAATTTTACGACAGTGCATAAAATGCAAAAGGCTAACAGCTGGGAAAGTTAATCCAGATCCAGCTCCTTTACCTCCGGACAGAATACACAGAGTTGCAGCCTTTCAAATAACTGGCGCGGATCTGGCCGGTCCGCTTTCCTTACGTGGTGGAAGCAAAGCGTGGATAGTTCTATTCACGTGTGCGGTATATCGAGCAGTCCATCTGGAACTAGTTTCATCTCTCTCTACCGAATCGTTTATGCAAGCTTTGAGAAGATTCTGGGCTAGAAGAGGAAGAGGTTCAACGTTATACACAAATAATGGTACGAACTTTGTGGGAGCAGCAAATGCCTTGAAATCTTTGGATTGGGACTTCATTCAAACTGAGTGTTCTTTAATGAAAATAAAATGGATGTTTAGCCCCCCTTCCGCCCCATGGTACGGTGGATTTTGGGAAAGGATGGTCCGTAGTATTAAAGAACTTCTCCGAAAATGTTTGGGCAAAGCTTGCGTAACATATGAAGAAATGTTGACTTTACTCTACGATTGTGAGGCTACAATAAATGGGCGACCACTAACATATATGTCAGACGATCCCAAAGAGCTTAAACCACTTACACCAGCTCATTTCATCCAAGATATAAAAGAAAGAGAAACATTTGATTTGGATCTGATTGATTCTCAGCATATATTGAAAAGGGTGCGTTACCTTCATACCCTACGATCAAATTTACGCAAACGTTTCTACAAAGAATACCTAGGAGAGTTAGTAAGAAGTCCTAAAGTAGCTTCAAGAAGAAAGATGATTTCTCCGGGAGAAATTATCATAGTTGAATCAAAGAACCCAAACCGAATGAATTGGCCTTTGGCTCAAGTGATCGAATTGTTTCCTGGGAAGGACGGTGTGGAACGTGTGGCCAAGTTGCGCCTAGCCAGTGGTGAAATCATACGACCGCTTCAACAAATTTATCCTCTGGAGCTTAGTGCTAGTGATCATCTCAGCAAGGACCACCAAGGAACTGAATTTTCTGCACAAAACCCGGGCCCTACTGCAGTTGATGTTCTCGAAGAAGGAAAGAAATCTCGATATGGCCGTCCATTAATTCCTGTAAAAAGACTGAATTTGTGAACTGGTCTAATCTTTACTTTTATAATCTCATGTATACGATTGTTTATTTTTTTATCTAAATGTGTTATAATTTTGCTTGTGTTTTGTATTGCTTTAAAGTGTTTGCATGCAATACAAAAGGTGGGAGAATGTTGCCACTCATCTTGTATTTCCCACTTCCTGTTGCCCTTTCTAATTAATTAGATTGTTATTGAGTTAAAGGAACTGGCAACGAAGAAAAATGGTGATTTAGAATTCCATCCATATTTATGTAGCTGATAGTTCCGTTTTCCTGATGTTAAATAAAAAGTGTTTTTTATAAGTCAGAAAGTCTTCAGTCATAACAGTTCCATTAAATAGAACTCTTCCCATTCCAGTAATAAGTCTTCCCACAATATCTGCTCCAGTAATAACATCAATGGGTCCTGAATTGTCTTCTGTATCAAATATTTTTAAATTCATTGATTTTAATTCCTTAATCCAGGGATTGAACGAAAGAAAGGGGACGTTATCACAAATAATGTCCTGATCAATAGCGCAATAATTTTTTTTAATCTAAGCTTTCTAGTTCAATTTTACATGCATTATGAAGCTCCTCTCTAATATTTTTTCTCCTCCAAAAAAGTGCATGAGACAAAAGTTGCTGACGTGTGGGCTTACCTAGAACAGACACTGTTTCTTTCTTTAACGTATAATATCTGATAACCCGAATCAAACATTGTTCTTGCATTTAAATTGCAATTTTTTTCCTGTTTTAACTTTTAATGTCTGCGACAAAATATGTAGACGGAAGAAAACACAGGCCAAATTTACTGACTTAAAATTCTGGTCTTTACTCTCCTTTTCTAAATTATCGGATGGAGTTTTGTTTATATTTTTATTTTAAAGTCGTTGCACATTATTGTATAATGCATTTTATTACAAATGATACTTTTCATAAAGCATCTGCGTATTCCAGACCAGAACCCTACTCTGAAACATTTAAAACAACAGCCCTTGGCCTTTAAAATTTTGATTTTATCACTGAGACATTTTTTTGTGTGTGCTTTAATGCAATTCGTAGCTTCCTGCTTATTATTACAGAAAATGCACTATTTCTCTGAATCAGCAGCAGTACGCTGCAGTACACATTTTATTTATTTTCGTTTTTGTATGAAAATTCACCCTTAAATCCGAAGTCATTCATAATGCAGGTTTCTAAAGGATGTAGTAAAGCCGCATTTTTTACCTTTGTAACACCTAGGATTTGAAGTGCACTAATCTGTTGTTCTAAACAGTCATATAATGAGCATGAATTATTTGAGGAAAATTTTGAATTACTATTTTTTAAAACCAACTTCAAAAATTCCTTAACATATACCTCCACTTGTAAATCCATATGACCAAATCTTATTTTTAAACAATCACTTGCTTTAGGGTAATTATCACCAGTTGGTAGAAAACTTTCAATCACTTCTCTAGCTCGAGAGCCTCCGATGATAGCTTGTAATAAATATTAAAGCTTACCAAAATTTTCAATTCCAGAATCGACATGATTTTTTTTTCAAATTGGCTTTATTCTTGGAGTCAATCTTTAACGTCACCGTCGAACCTTCTTAATTCCAATTTAGGCAATTTATACCTTTTTTCAATAACATTTTGATCAGAATTTTTTAGAGTTGCTTTGGGAAGAATTGATGATAATACTTAATTCTGCTGACGATTTAAAATTTTTCTAGCTCTTGTTTCGATTCTTAAAGATCTGCCTCGAAAATCTTCAACCACTACGATTTTTGTGCCAAATTCACTCTCAGAAAGAAGTTCAAGAACATTGAGTAAGTAATTTCTAGCCGCTCTGCTTCGTTTTAGAAACATTCAGTCCTGTAATATCAACATTTTCCAAGGTTATCAAATCTGTTGATTTATTTTGCGCTTTCGTAAAAGCAGCTACTTCAGCTTTCCGTGATTTCTTCAAAGCTTCAAGATTTGCCATATCAATAACTATCGTAAACGCAGGCCCGCTGAAGGTATGTTGTATATCCAAAAAATGTAGCATTATCTCAAGGTAATAAATAGTCCATTGCACTACAGCACATATATGACTGTCCTTACTAAGTAGAAAATAGCTCTTAAAAAATCCAAAGACTATGAATATAGCAGAAAGTTTAAGAGGAAAAAAAGCAGGCGTTTTCTTGCATCCATTGCGTTTATTTTTCAGAACACAAATCGAAAATGAATTCAAAATACGTTTTCAATAATTATTAATTACATTTAACAACAGTTGTTAGATTAATAAAACTAATACTAAATAAAAGATAGACATGACTACTGCTTCACGAAAAAGATGTTTGTGCGTATAGTATGTCCTATACGGAGCTCAGTCGATTTGACGTCAATCTAAGGTATAAAGAAAACCTGCCATATTTCAATAATTATTTTGATGGAATGCCGCTTGTCAGTTGCCAAGTAATTGATCCCACGTCAATTGCCAAGTAGAAGAAATTATGTTTGTCCAAATACATCTTGACATTGCAGTAAAGAAGTCCCTAAGACAAAAAGAGAATTTATCCACAAGACAACTTATAAAGATCTATATTCTTAAAATATTTCACTACTGTGATGACTCCTTCTGGAGCATGTATAATAGCCTGACCACTGAGAGAGATTGTAATAACCTCCCGCATATTCTCTAATAAAAGTATTATCACTATCCTTACTATCATAAAATAAAGCTTGAACTAAGGGATGAAGCTTGAACCAAGTGTACTCCAATTTTAATTTTCTGAATACCAAAAAAAAAGTATGTTTCGTAGCTTTGACTGTATGCTAAAGATTCTATTTAAATATTAATTGCATACATTTGGCTATCAATAATTTTGAAAGACCGAACATTTTTCCAAACTTAGAAAAGATTTCATTGATGAAATATTGACTACTGTAATTAGTAACAAAATATAAGTATATATACATATGATCGAACTAATAGATTGGTTTTTAAGTCTTAATATATGCATAGAAATAATGGAAATTTGAAAACGCTTAAGCCATTAATGCTTAGTATCACTTTTTAGAGATGAATGAATTGAAAAATGTCTCAGTTTTATATAAATAAACGTTTTAAATTTAAATTTGTTCTAATATATTCCTATGCTATAAAAAAATTCTGCATTTTTTCTTGTCTGATAGTAGAAATTTTTTGTCCTTGCACGCATATATATTGTTTTAATCCCAAATTAAAAATTCTTCTGTGTGCATAATTACTATTCAAAAATCTGATTTTGGTAAAAATATCAAATTTTTATTAATTTTTCTGGATTTCCCCCAAAAATTATTTTATAAAACAGTTTGGACTTACTTTTATATACAATGAAATCAAAAACTCTATGTTCTTTTAATTAGCATGACGCAGCATACATACTTAATTTATCTAAAATGGAATGCATTTTCTGCAAAAATCATATGACACTGATTGTACTTTAGTACAGGAAAGTGCACAGCATCTCGAATTTTTACAATAAAATCGTTGTTCAGCTCTTAATAGCTGGTATGAAGAAAAGACAGAATCCATGGAAAATAATATAATCAAAAGTTCCTTGCTTGATGGCGAAGGGAGCTGCAATTTTCTTCTGAATATCACAGTCAAATATTATTTTTTTTATTGATTGGAAAAATATTTTATGAATAGCAGAATATACAGTTTACTTTTACTTTCTCTCATGTGTTTCTCTTACACCAATAAAGTCTTATGCATTAATTATTTTTGTAAAATTAATATTAATTCTTGTTTATTTCCAAAGATATAAAGTAAAAGAGAACGTTTTATTAATTATTAAATTCAATTATTTTATTTTATTCAGGTTTTTTTTTTTTTTTTTGCATATTATCATTATCCAACGTTGGGTGTTAACAAAATTATTATAACCCTGGTTGATTAATTCACTATTGTTGTAATTGCGATATTTTTTAAGCATTAAAAAAACCTCAGCAGATTAAAAAATTTGTTAAATTCGAACCAAATTTAAAATAGTTAAAAACGTAATACTCATTAAAATACGAGTTAAAGTTCCATGCTCATGAGATAACAAATTTAGATGAATTATTGATACAACCTATATTCCAATCTATATATTAAAAATATTTTTTTAGAATTAGATCTCAGTACAATAAAATCTCTGAAATGCTATAAACTCAAATTTTTAATGAGCAGTAAGATTTTTTTTTTTTACGAATATCTTAGCAATTTAGTAGCAATAAAAGGAAAATCAGAATTAGTATCTGACTAAAAAAGAAACTTAAGGAGATGAAAGTTTTTTCTGATCTAAAAGATTCTTCTGAAGCTATGATCATAGCTGAGACAGAGCATTAGCGAATAAGTATTTTCGGAAACGATGGAAGCGACATTCTAGATGGCGCTAATCCTGCACTCATGATTCTAGAACGAAGTCAAGTCATTTGTTGCCTCTCACCGCATACGTATTCAAACCTGGAAGCGTTTAATGTAAATAGGAAACAACTGAAGACTTATTTTTTAAATGCTGTAGGCCATTTAATAAATAACAAAAAAATAATGAACTTTTCTGGTCGATATTCACAAAGAAAATAGCTCCTTTATAATAGAACATTTTTCAATGTTTCTGGCTGGTGCTCACTCTTGAAATGTTCAGTTAATGGGGTAAAATTCAAGTTTGTTAACTTTTTTTTTTTTTTTGTACCATTATAAATTACACAGTAAATTCTGTCTCAAAAAGCGTAAGGTCGATGGTTCATTGGCTGAAATAAGTTTTTTTTATTCGTTTTCTTTGTTATGAGCTTAGTTCCTTTACATTTCGCAGGGGACATCCATTAAGAGGATTCATTGCCAGTTTCTATAGAAACCGGTCAGTAAGATTGCCGCTGCGTGGCGGTCAACACTCAGCTCTCTGAACACTTCAACTCTACGCTACTTCCGTGACACAGAACAAGGAATTATATAACTGCTACAGAAAGTAAATAAATAATAGTGGTAGGTTAATAAAAGTTTGATTTTGTTTTTATCTCCTGCAGAAACGAAAGGAAGGGCTTTGTATCATCGACTAAATTTAATGTCTTCAATTATGATGGTTGAATATATAGACATATTATATTACATTTGAAAATTATTTAAAAAGCTGACTCAATGAATTAAGTAGGTGTTTTCAAACAGTGAAAAATAATAAATATCTTAAATAGTGGTATTCTGAACTTATGAAGAAAAGAGCAAGAAGGGAGAACTTGAAATTCTCAGGCTTGCTAGAAAATTTTCAAGAAAAGAGAAGCAGAAAATAACTACAGTGAAGGAGTTTTGATAATATTCCGATTAATTGAGAACGTTAAATTTTTCAGTCTTGTAATTTTAACGATAAATTTTTCTTGTAATTTTTTAAATGTGTAGAAAAAGTATTATGGAGAGAAACTGACTTCTTTTAAAGCCCAATAAATAATAAATCAAAATCTTAAATGTGATTATATGTAATAATAATAGTAATTTTTAACGTTTTTACTGACATTGGTTGATCTTTTCTAGAATATGAAATCATCACTTTTTGTATTTTAGGTAATGTTTTTATTGAGAATGTACTTATCTAAATTCAACAAATTTTCGATACTATAGACGGCGCTATGCTGTCAGTATCTGATCTTATGTCTATCTAGAATTATCCTTATTACGTCGAAAAATAAATCTACAAACATATTTCTGAGGTTATTTTTTAATAACCAATAATATTTAATATAAATTTTATAAACAATTCGGCACTTTTCAAATCCACTATTAAATAATGAACTTCAATATTGCATATATTTCTTGATTGCTCTCTTAAACAGAAAATTACGCATCCTTTAAAAAGGGAGTAACAGGAAAGTAACCTGGAATAAAAACATTTCACATAATATATTGTGATGTCTTTGTCTTTTTGAATTGTAAATGTTATTTTAACGGAATGGAATACTATGGAATTGTATGAATGTTAAGGGGAATGGAAATTTATGAAATGTAAATAGTATTATTTTTAATAGTATTATTTTAACGATATACTCTGATAAGCGTTACATTTTTATTTGGTTCTATGATATTCAAAAGCGTATAGGGCATGATTCAAAACTCAAATAACTTGCAGAAAAGATAAAAACCGCACACAAATAGTCACTCAATAACATAGATCAGAAACCGCAAATTGATCAGTTTGAGGATAATGAAGAAAAGACGTTTATATTGGATGGAAAAAATACAGAAATTTTTTTATTTATACATTTTTTTTTCATAAACTAAGAGGAAGTTTATTATAAAATAATCCTTTAAGTTTACAAAATATTGAAATATATCATTTACATTCAAAATAATCCAGATGTAACATGATCATATTCTTTCAAATGTAATAAAAACAAATGTGTGATTATCTAAGATTTTCAATTTATCTACTAATAATTTTTGATATGGAAGAAAGAGGAATAAGAGAAATTTTTATAACACTCTCTGACTTTCCGTAAGATGTACCTTATGAAAACATACAGACGACAAGAGTGCCAAATAGGAGGGAAGGTGCGGGAGTGGAAGGCTTCGTCCAATGAGATGCCGTTCTTCTCTGCTGGTTGTGATTGGCTGATGGGATTCAATGGGTATCGTGAGTCCCGAGAGAGAGTAGCTTGTACAGAAATCGGAGTAGAGGCTGAGACTAGGCTATTGTTTGTTCGTGGCGAATCAGAATAGAGACACTCAGAAAGTGTATAGCATTGTTATGAGATTGGGAACGTCGATCGATGGATTTGGGTTTTTCAGGAGAATGTTTCTGGGTCTTTTAGTTTTATTATCGGGGGTGTAGGGTGTGATTTGTGATAATGCAATATTGTCGTTACTATTTAGATTATTGAAAAATTGTGTAGCGAGTTTGTAAATGGTTTCATGGAGGGTTTCTTGTCGGATAGCTTCACATAGGTCGGTATTTCTCATGAACCATCTGGCTCGGCAAATGCTTCGCAGGATCTGGTTATGTAGTTTATGTATAATTTTTAAATTGGATTTTGCTGCATAGGCCCAAACTGGGCATCCATATGTCAATACTGGATGCAAATAGGTATTAAAAATAAGCATTTTTGTGTCCCTATGCATCTTGGAGTTCCGGCCTAATAGGGGGAAAAATTTACGCGACTGAGCTCGGAACTTATCCCTAACATAATTAAAGTGTTTTTTCCAAATAAGTTTACGATCAAGAATTACTCCTAAATATTTTGCCCCCTGAGACCACGGGATGAAGTTTCCTTTTAACACAAGTTTGGGGAAATTTGGTTGATTCTGGGACCAGTGAAACATTACCGCCTCTGTCTTGGAGGCATTGATTTCTATTTTCCATTGTAGAAACCAATCGTCCAATTTGTGTAGATATCTATTAAGCGCGATTTGTATATAGTTAGTGTTTTTATTTTTGGCCAGAATTGCTGTGTCGTCTGCATACAAGCACAACATAGTGTTGAATTGCTTTGGCATGTCATTGATGTATAGCGAGAAAAGTATCGGACCGAGTTTTGAATCCTATTGTACTCCTGCTAGAATCTTTTTTGTCTCTGACAATTCGTGTTTGACCCTGACTTGGAATGATCGGTCGGATAGTTAGGACTCCAGGATTCGTATCAGATAGCCTGGGATCTGATATTCTATCAACTTGAAAATGAGACCATCTATCCAGACACGATCAAAAGCTTTTTGTATATCGAGGAAGACGGCTCCTGTTTTTTGTTTGTTGGCAAATCCTTCCGTGATAAATTCTACTACTCTGAGGAGTTGATGTGTCGTTGAGAGGCTAGGTCTGAACCCAAATTGCTCAGGACACAAGGTGTTGTTTTTCTCTAGATGCTTGCTTAGTCTTTTAAGGATAATACTCTCGGCAATTTTGCTAATAGAAGTTAGGAGAGAAATTGGTCTGTAACTGGAAGGATCTGTGGGGTCCTTTCCTGGCTTATGAATCGGGACCACCGTTGCCGTCTTCCATCTGGTTGGGAAGTGACCTACCTTCAATATTTTTTGGGTCATAAAAGTTATGGTGAAAATTACATTTAGGGGGAGCTTTTTGACTAGTTTGTGATTCTGTCATATCCTGGGGCTTTGTTATTTTTAAGCTTTTTAATTTCAGCTAGTTTTTCAGATGGCAAGATAGGATCGATATCATGTGTGTTGTTGTTCAGTGGCGCTATCTGTATGTTGTGGAAGTTCCTAATAGTTTCGCCGACCTTTTCTTCTGTTTCCTCATGTGTTAGATTGTTCAAATTAAATTGGGTCTCCAGGCTATTTGCCAGGCAGTTTGCTTTTTCTTGGTCGGTTTGTGCAACGCTGGCCGGACCTTTAAGGGTTGGAATGTTGTAGGATTTCTTTTTAAAAGGTTTCACAAAATCCCAGATATCTCCGTTTTCATTGTTTAGATTAGCTAATTTTTGGGCGAATTCCTCGGCGTTCAGTTTTTCATTTAATTTTTGGATTTGTTTTTTAGCCTGTTTATCTGGGTTTTTAGGACCGGGCTTTTGTTGACTTGATATTGTTTTCTGATAATTTGGATGAATGTTCTGGGAGGGTGTATTTAAGGTTAAAGGTTAGAGCGACAGGGTTGTGGTCAGAGCTCAGTTCAAGTATAGATATGATTTCGTATAGGTAGAAAAAGTTTTTTAGTATCGCGATATCTATTGTAGTGGCAGTGTTAGTGCCAAAACGCGTTGGTTCATTTGGGTAAATAATTTCCATGCCCGTATTATCTACAAAATGACGCAGGGTGTTTCCTCTAGGAGAGTTTTTATTACCGTTCCAGGTAGTGTGGTGGGCATTAAAATTCCCGCACATAATGAAGTTTGACCATAGTTGCATAATTGTTTCTAAATCAAACGTGAAGAGATTATAATCGGATGAGGGTGGTACGTAGATAGAAGTTATGTTTATTTTTTCTCTGTTTTTGGGGGTGATTTCAATGATGGGTGCTTCGATATGATGCAACGGGGGGGGGGGGAGGATTTGGTGATGAGGGATGCTACTTTTAATTAAAACTGCAGTGCCACCGCTGGTCTGTGATCTCCCTGGTTTTCACGATAGCTATAGTACGCGGTATAGTTTGGGATGAAGATTTTTTGCCCCGGTCTCAGGAGTGTTTCTTGTATTAAGATAATATCAGGGCTATGCTTATTTATAAATAGTTTCAGCTCGATGGTTTTGTGCTTGATCCCGTTTGCGTTCCAATAAATGATACGAAGAGTGCTGGCAGTGAACGCTTAGTTTTCAGGGTCATTCATGGCTGTAAAAAATGCCTTAAATAGAGCGTTAAGCTTGTCACTTTTAGAGTTAGCAGTTTTTAGATCTTGTGCTAGCTGGATGAGTTCTGGTAATTGTTTAAATAAGTTTCTGAATTGGAGCATGATCCCTAACATGGATTGTACTTCTTCGCCGTCAGCTAGTGCTGCGTTGAATGGTTTCCAGGATTTCCCTGTTTGTGTTTCCTGTGGCGCCATCTGTTGTACAGTTTCTTTTCGAAAGTGTTGGGCGTAACTGATATTTTCTCTGATTTTGAATTGATTAGCATTCAATTTAGTACCGTTCGTGGTGTAAGAGGGAAATTTATTGTTTATCCTGAGATTTGCTTTTGGGTAGGCCTCGCATCCGCGGTAGGCTGCTATGTGCCCGACTTTTTTTCAGTTAATGCATGTAGGTTGTTCGATTTTGTTTTTGATGCTGCATTCTCGGGTCTAGGGTTCACCATTACATTTAATGCACCGAGGTGCCATGCCGCAGTGTATGGCTCTATGGCCAAAGCCGTTGCACCTATAGCATTGTGCGATGGAGTTTCTCCTATGGTATTCCTCTATTGTGATTGTGAGGTAACGTAGCTTATCTATTTTGTAAATGTCTTTAACATTTTTCGTTCTGTTGAGCTCTATGAGGATTAGTGGTAGGGGCCTTCTGGTTTTTGCCTGGGTCATTTGAGTGACTTTGTGTACACTGAAACCAAGATTTTCTATTTGCTCGTGAATATTTTCCATCATGTGTTGGGCGTGGAGCCCTCTGATGACTACTTTTACCGGTCTGTCAGATTTAAGGGGGATGACATAAAATTGGTTTTTGTTCTGCCTGCAGCACTCTTGTATCTTTTTGTGGTTATCAGCTGTGCCGGTGAAGATTTTTATTAAATTACCTCCTAGCCTAGCCTCAGTGATATTAGCAACTTTGCTTATTTCGTCTGCGACTGTAACTGCGACTGCGATGACATGCTTATCGGGGCTCCCGTCCTTGGAAAAGGACTATCCCCTTAATGACAGAGACTGTTACAACATTACTTTTAAGTATGCTAGCCTGACTTGAGGAGATCATAAAGGAATAGAAGTTGGAGCTAAAATGATGAGAAAATGCTGGTAGAAATAACTTTGGTTATTTCGTTGATAATCCTGTCGTAGTCTTTGACAAAGGCTAACATGATTGGTGGGATTTTCTCCACACCTTGATCGTCGCTGGTGCTATTGGCTGCGTTATCATTTATCTCTTTTAGGCTTTTAAATTTGTTTTGAGTTTTAACTGGTGAGTTATTAATATTATTTACTGTTTTCCTAGCAGCTTTTCTTTTTGTCACTTCTTGGGAAGTCCTGATTTTTAGGGGTTTTGTTTGGAATTGGATTTAGGCTACAACTCTCGGGGTTTTCACAATACAAAGAATTTATCAGACCTTTTAGGTGCTCCATCTGCTGGGCTGTAGAGTCTCTGGCCTGCGTCAATTGCTGGTAGTAGCTATTTGCCTGTGGGTTTTCAAACTGGTCAATGCACATCTGCATTTTACCCGTGAGGCTGATGTTGTCGTGTTTCATGATGTTGAGTTCGAATGGGACTTAGTGAATTTTCCTGCATTCTATAGAATATATAATCATTTTGTAGAATAACGAAGACTTGATGCAAATATATAAAACTATTAATAGTTTAACATGCATTTCCTAAGCATTCTATGGAATCCCTATGACACATAAATGCAATTTATGGCAAATTTTAAATTTATTTCCAATATCATGCGACAAACCCGCGACTTTTAGTTAGCCATTATGAGTCAGAATTTACCACTTGGATTTGACACTTAGTCTATAAGTGTAAAAATACTGTTTTTTTACTACTATTAAATTCTGATTAATGAGTGTCAAATAAAAAAAAAATTAAGACGAGTTTCGGAAGGAAATCACGGTCAATAAACAGGCAATGAAGAATCAATTATATGTGAAATCATTGAGTTAATGTGAAAAACAGTTCTTTCGTAACCAATCACTTACCAGTTGTGGTGATAATAAGTCAGTAACAGCCACTAGACAAAAGCTTCGAATGAATAAGTTACTGGACTTCAAACCCAAACATCACCGGTTCGATCCTTGACGAAATTCAACCTACATATCGGCACGATTCCAGCCAACACAATCACCACAATGTGACAAAGGTGTTGGCGGTGGAGTTGTGTCAATGTGTAGGTTGAATTCCGCAAAGAATCGCTGTCAGTTTGGTGACCCTGGACTTCAATTCCGGACGTTGTAAAGCTATTTTTATCGCGGTAAATAACGAGGTACGTTAAATTTTTTTATACTGTCATTGCGTTGACTTTTAATTATGGTTGATAATGACTCAAACATGGAGCTGAGTAGAATCGCTGTTAAACCACCAGCGTTTTGGGAAAATAAACCAAAACTTTGGTTTATACAACTTGAAGCTCAATTTTCCAATAGCAACATTACTCAAGATATTACTAAATTTAACACCGTCGTGGCAACGCTCGACAAAAATAAGTTAGAGTTCGTTGTAGATATTTTATCGCATCCGCCAAGTGAAAATAAATACGAAACTTTAAAAAATGCTCTTCTAACCCGATTAACCGACACAGAAGAATCTCGATTAAAAAACTACTTACTGAAATTGATCTCGGCGACAAACGCCCATCTGACTTACTGTGGCATATGAAAGGTTTGGCTGGCAATTCAATCTCGGAACAAGTATTAAAATTACTTTGGCTGCAGCGTTTACCACAACAAGTACAACGCCATATTGTCTATTAGTAAAGATCCATGGGACAATATCGCGGAAGTGTCAGATAAAATAGTTAGTGACTACAATTCTTCAGAATCATTTTCCATTGCACAATCCAATACTAACAATTCATCATCCATTGAAAGCAAAACAAAAATTGATACGTTAAAAGGGGGGGGGGGCACTTACTTTGATCTGGAGGGTCTGGATGTCGCCAACTTGTTTACCTTTTGTATCGCCAAACCGGTTATCGCTAATCTCCGCACAGCGCTCTCTGGTAAACCCTGCGTCATGTAGTATGCGCAGTCACGTATTCTTTGCAGCGCATTGATACATGGTTTGCAAATGATGTATCACTGCGCATATTTAGTAAACAAGGCGTTCTCATATACACATTTGCAAATCATGTATCTTTACCCGTTATGGACCACAAAGGAAAGAAAATAATTTTTACCTTTTGAAGTTTCCCTCTTGTTTAAAATAA
>JAPMOQ010053601.1:226283-253416 GCA_026543055.1 Argiope trifasciata | reverse complement strand
AGGGGAATGAGTTGATGGATTTTTGCCCAGAACTTGTTGGAGTTGTAGTTCACATGATTTTTAAATGTGAGTTTTGAATCCAAGATAAGGCCTAGATATTTGACTTCAGTGTCCCAAGAGAGGAGGTCTTCGAAAAAAGATAGTTGCCGAATTGGTTTCCTGGGGTGACCTTTGCGAAAGATGATAGCATGGGTCTTGTCCGTGTTAATGGATACACGCCAATGGGTGCACCAAACTTCAATTTCGTTTAGGGCTTTTTGGAGAGTTTTGGAAACGAAGTTGGTAGTGCTGCCTTGGATGAGGATAGCAGTATCATCGGCAAAAAGGCAATTTATAATGGGGTCCACTTTTGAGAAGTCTGCGTTGAAAATGCAATAAATCAGCGGGCTAAGAGCGCTACCCTGGGGCGTGCCAGCTTGGATTTTACCTTCTGCAGATAGGGTTTGATGGATTTTGACATGAAAGGAGCGATTGGTGAGAAAGTTATTTATAAGGGCTATGAGGTAATGCGGAATTTTAAAATTGATCAATTTATAGATGAGGCCCTGGTGCCACATTCTATCGAACGCTTTTCTGACGTCCAAGAAGACTCCACCTGTGATGATCTTGGCATTGAAGCCTTCAGTGATGATGTTAACCACTCTTAGCAGTTGGTGGACACAGCTGTGTGATTTTCTGAAGCCGTACTGTTCGTTGGGGATGACGGTATTTTCTTCACAGAATTGAGCAAGTCTAGATAATATTATTTTCTCGAAAATCTTACCGATGTTACTTAAAAGACTGATAGGACGATAGGAGTTTGGAAGCTTGTGGTTTTGATTTGGTTTTGGAAACATGAGGACGTGGGCTTTTTTCCAAGATGCCGGGAAGTAGTTCAGTTGAAGGCATTTGTTGTAGATTTTGGTTAGGTGCGTGATGGTATTTGGGGTAAACATTTTGATGGCCTTGTTGGGGATTCCGTCTGGGCCCGTGGCTTTCTTAGCTTTGACTTTTTTGATGAATTCCATGACTTCAGATGGTGATGTGAGCTTCGGTTGTGCAGGTGATGAGTTGGACTGGAAATAGTGTTTGACTGTGCTATTGACAAGTTTGATTTGTTTGTTGCAATAAGGTTCTGGGTTGACTTGAAAGGAGTTTTCCAGCGAGTGTAGAAAGGCATTAGCTTTGCCTAGTGGGGTATATTTGAGGCCATCGGTATCAAGAATCGGAGGTAGAGGAGTAAACTTCTTGGTGAGCTTTCTATTGAAGTTAAAAAGAGAGTTGTCATCGGGGCTGAGGCTTTCAAGTAGTTCCTGCCAAGTCTGATTATCATACTCGAAAATGTCGTCCTTAATTTCATTTTGGAGTTTGGTGAAGAGCATCTTGTATGGTGGATAGAATGTGACTTGCCATAATTTGCGCCATCTATTCTTGAGCTTGATTTTTTGCAGAATTGCGGGAGGTAGTTTTCGAGTGGGGCCTTTGATGGTTTTGGCGGTGGAAGCTTGGTTGATGGCTGAGACGATGGAAAAGGTAAATTTAGTGATGGCTGCATCAACGTCTTGAACTGAAGTGATGGAAGGGTTGCCTGGTATACTCTTCTGAATAATGTTGGAGAAGGTGGACCAGTTCGTGGTTTTAATAGTTTTAGCTATTGAAGCCAAATTGATGTTGATGTCTATTTCAAATAGAACCGGATTATGGTCACTTGAAAGCTCGTTTAGGGAGGTAGCATTTCCAGAGGAGATGTTATGCATAATGCCGAAGTCGAGCGTACTAGAAGATGGAGCGTTAATTGGAAAATGAGTGGGGTCTGTTGGACTAATGATGAAGTAGTTATTGTGAGCAATGAAGTTGTGGAGGATAGTGCCATTTTCGTTTGGGTGCCCGGAGCTCCATGAGGAGTGCTTTGCATTAAAGTCACCAATGGCGATGCTTTTGCTGGTTTGGTTGAGGATGCGCTGGAGTTCAAGGGTATCAATTTTCCCATGAGGAGGGCGGTAGATGCTGGCAACAGTAAGGTGGGAGCCGTCAGGTAGGTCTAGGGAGATACAGGTGTTTTCGAAGCTGGACGAAGCAATAGGAGTAGGATGAGGGGGGATGGAGTTTTTGATTAGGATGGCAGCACCACCACCTCTGTGCGTGAGACGATCAGTTCTATAGCTAGTGTAGTTAGGAATTTTGAGAGTGTCAGAAGGACGAAGGTGCGTTTCTTGCAGGGCAATAACATCGGGTTCCCAGTCAAAGATGAAGTATTTCAGTTCACGAAATTTTCTTTTAAGTCCACCCGCGTTCCAAGAAACAATGTTGATATGATTGAACTTGGAGTTATTGAACGGGAGAAGAAACAGCCTTGAGGAGAGTTGACATTTGCGTCAGGAAGGAATTCATAAGGTCAGTTATCTGCATCACAGTAACATGTTGATTTGAGACTTGGATGTTGTTGGGCTGGGGAGTGGAGTTGACCGGAGCGACTGTTGGAGTGGTGGAGTTGGTGGCGAATGGTTCTTTGATTTTATCCAAAGCAGAGGCGTTGTACCAACCACCTGGTGGAGCTGCATGGAAGGTTTTCCTCATGGCCGGGTTCTTAGGACATTGAGAGTAGTTGGCCGTGTGGGGGCCACCACAAAGGCAGCATTTGGCTGGCGTATCTTTTGGCTTACTGCAGCTTTTTGTGGGATGTGGACCTCCGCACTTCAGGCAACGCGCATTCCTTGTACAGAGTCTGCTGTGGTGGAAAAACTCCTGGCAGTTGTAGCATTGGGCTGGAGATTGCTTTCTGCGCAGGGGTTCGACAGAGACTTTTAAGTATCCAATAGAACAGAGCCCAAAGATAGCTTTACTGGTCTCATTTTTAGGTAAGGTGACCAAGAACAGGGGCATGAGGGTATTTGTTTTGCGATTGCGAAGTGGGTGGCATAGCTCAGGTTCCAGCCCGAGATTTTTGATTTCCAAAAGAATGTCGTCGAGTGGATAATCTGCCGGTAAACCCCGGATGACCACTTTGAGCTTCTTCTCATCGTTAAGCTCGAACGTGTGAGCTTGGAGTTTGTCCTGTCTGATTTGTTTTTGAATAGCCCTATGAGCATCTGCGGTCGGAGGGAAGACTTTGAGTCTATTGTTGGGTAGGAATTTACCCATAATTTTCGCATTTGCGGCTTGGGATAGTTTATTCAGCAATTGCTTTGAGTTTGTGGGTTCATCAATATAGATTGGTGGCACATATGATTTTTTGCCTGACTGGGCTGCGTCGCCGTGATCCTGTTCGGTGATGGTTTCTTGTTCGGCGTCTTGTGTTTCATCCTGCATAACAGTATCCTGGTTATTGTCGTTGTTGGAAAGGATTTCGAATTGATTTGAGGTCGTCAGGAGGGGTGGGAAATCCTGCCTTGCTTTTTTAGGTGCTCTAATGGCCCTAGATTGGTTTTTGTTTTTTGCTCGAGTGGGGATTGAGCTTTTTGCGTTGACGGAATCATCCGAGTCATCGCTGCCTGACTCATTCTTATGGGAGAGAGGGCCCCCGCGTTTATTCTCAAGGAGAGCGGAAAGGTGCTCTACTCTACTGGAAGAAAGCATAAGTGCCTCACTACTGAGGAGAGCAATCTCAGAAATTGTGTCAAAAGATTTATTAGGAATAGCATGGAGTTGGGCTAACCTAGCTTTAACGTTGTGCATAATAAATTGATATTCAGAATCATTAAGAAATGCATTTGGATTAATTTTGAACGTGTGGGTATCAGACTGAGTAGAAGTATCGAAATTTGCACTTACCCCAGTTGCTGTAGGTTGTGGAGAGGTGGCAGGACCTTTAGTCGAAATATCCATGTTAGGAGATGAACCATTGGGTGGTAGGGAGATGTTATTATCCATGATGAATGGAGAAAACAGATCTGGATCAACGAGGAAAAGTTCACTCGAAGGCAAAAATAACAACAGCCGGCGCGCTCAAAGCGCGCAAGCCGAGAGCAGTTCACTCGGAGATCACTCCAGTGGGCGTGGCCAAGCTTCCTTGGTCGAAAGGCGAAAGTAATAGTTCACAAGGCGTACCAAAATGTAAGTATGAGTTGTATTATACGGGGCGCCTAGCCCCGGCAAGGGCTTATCCCCGAAAATGATGATTAAAGAGAGGCCTAACGGTCAATATGTTGCCGTGGTCTGCTTCGTATTTTCAGGATGCATCTGCTTAAATAGTCTTGAGGAGCTGAGTGGGTGCGTGAGGTGGAGAGTGTCAGGACTCGAACTGATTGGTTGTTGTCAGGGTGAAGGTGAGGGGGTATGCCGTCCAGGATTACTTGGAGTTAAAGATGGGTTTAAGTTTAAAATTTAAGTCTGATTAAATGGGGGAAAGGCTATTTGTAAAGTAAGATGTTTCGTGGTCTTTTAATTTTGGTATCTGGGGTATACTTAGGAATTTCAGCTATGGTGACATTATCTATAGAATCCAAGTTATTGAAGAATTTATCTGCTAGTTTTGCTATGAATTTTTTGAAGGGAGGGTAGTCTAAGCATTTGTACATATTGGTGTTAAACATGAAATATTGCATATTGCAGAATTGCCGTATTAATTTATTTTGTTGCACTTCAAGTAGTCTCAGATTACTCCTGGCAGCATAACCCCACACTGGGCAGGCATATGTTAGTACTGGACGCAAATAGGCGGTGTAAATAAGTATTTTATTTTGTCTACTCATTTTGGAGTTTCGAGAAATTAAGGGAAAGAATTTACGTGTTAGGTCTCGAAACTTATTAATAGTGTAATTAAAATGGGGTTTCCACGTAAGTTTACTGTCCAATATGACTCCTAGGTACTTACATTCCTTAGACCACGGGACGGGTTGATTTTTAATTTTAAGAGGGGGGTATTTTTTAATAAGTTTATGTTTACTAAAGAGAATTGCTTCTGTTTTGCTAGCGTTAATTTCTATTTTCCAAGTGATGAACCACTCCTCAAGAGATTTTAAGTGTCTGTTAAGAGCTATGGTTATGTAATTTGGATTTTTATTTCTAGCTAGTATTGCGGTGTCATCCGCGTATAAACACAACATGGTGTTAAATTGTTTGGGCATATCATTTATATAGAGAGAAAATAGAACTGGCCCCAGCTTAGATCCTTGTGGGACACCTGCATTGATAGGTTTCAGTACTGAAAAAACCTGGTTTAATTTTATTTTGAAGGATCTACAGCTGAGGTAGGAAATTATAATTTTGATTAGGTGTGGGGGAATATTGTATTTAATGAGTTTGTAAATAAGGGCGTCGAGCCAAACTCGGTCAAAAGCTTTTTGAATGTCGAGGAAAACAGCAGCAGTTTTCTGTTTGTTATGGAATCCTTCTTCAATAAATTCTACTGCACGGAGGAGTTGATGCGTCGTGGAAAGGTTTCTCCTGAAACCGTACTGTTCAGGTGCAAGGATATGATTAGTCTCCAGGTGCTCGTTAAGTTGTTTAAGAATGAAGTGTTCAGTTATTTTGCTTATGGATGGAAGTAATGAAATCGGTCTATAGCTACTGGGAACCGTTGGATCTTTTCCAGGTTTTAGGATTGGAACAACTGCAGCTGTTTTCCAGACTGAGGGGAAATAACCATAAACAAGACAACTATGTATAATGTTAAGGAGAAATTTTAAGTAGTTGTCTGGGAGAGATTTTATCATTTTATTATTAATACAGTCGATGCCAGGGGCTTTTTTCACATTTAATTTTTTAATATAATTAGTTAAATCAGTAAAAGTAGGGGGGGGGGATGTTTTCAAATTTGCTCGGAAGGGAGGTGCTAAAGCTTTTGACTGTATTATTTACATTTTGTTCAGTGTCGCGATCAGTAATGTCATTTAGTTGAAATTGTTTCTCGAGGCTGCACGCCAAGCAGTTTGCCTTTTCATCATCTTTAGTTGCAATACTAGCTGGGCCTTTAAGGGCCGGAATGTTCAGTTTTTTGCTTTTATATCTTTTAACTAGTTGCCATAATGAGCCGTCTTCTGTATTGACATTGATGAATTTATTTATTATTTCCTCACTTTTAAGTTTGTTGTTCAGTTTTTCTATGTCCTTGTTTAATCTGTTCATGAATCTCTTGAAGAATGGGTCCCTGCTATTTTGAAAAATTTTCCTGGCAATGTTCCTGTCCCTTATTAAATCACGCATTTTGGGGTCAATGAAATTTTGACTAGTTATAATTGGGGTTGAGGCAAGGTTTTTAGCATTTAAAATCTGTGATTCAAATATTTGCACATACTGATCAATTTTAGGAGTGCTGGTAAAATCTTCTATAAGCGGCGTTTCCGATTGGCTGAGAGTCAGCTTGAAGCTATCCCATTTAGTCTTAAATTTGCCCCCGTATAATACAACTCATACTTGGGTTTGGGAGAGAGTATTTGAAATAAAAATTTAAGAGAACAGGGTTGTGGTCAGAACTGAGCTCCGGTAAGGAGTGTATTTCATAAGGGTACAGGAAATTTTTTGTTAATGCTAAATCTATAGTGTTGGCGGAATTCGTGCCAAATCTAGTAGGAGTGTTGGGTGCAATAATATCTAATCCGGCCTGTAGGGCGAATGATTTTAGCGCTCTGCCTTTCTGGCAGTTGTACTTACATCCCCAGCTAGCGTGATGGGCATTAAAGTCTCCACAAAAAATTATGTTTTGGCCTAGTTTCATTAAATTTTCAATATCAAAAATATAGTTGTTATCATCGGCTCCGGGGGGAACATAAACAGAAATTAAAGTTAAGGGGTCTTGGTTTTTAAGGTTAAGTTTTATGACGCTAGCTTCTACATTATGTAGTAATGGTGGGGTGACCTCGTTGTGAGGTAGACCGTTTTTAATAAATATAGCAGTGCCTCCTCTGCATTGATTAATCCTATAACTATAATATGAATAGTAGTTAGCCAGGAATATTTTTCTTTGTGGTCTAAGGTGGGTCTCCTGGATTAGGAGAACATCAGGGTTATACTTATTTACAAAGTTACGAAAATCGATTAATTTACTACTAATGCCATTTGCGTTCCAGTACACTATGCGAAGACTATTTTGAGTGAATAAAATTACTCATTACAGTTAACCGGGTTGGCAAGAGCATTAATGACAAACTCTAGCTTTTGCATGGGGTCAGCATAGTTTTTAGATTGCTTTAGGACTGCGAACAGCGTGGGAAAATATTGCATAATAATTTTCATCTCTTTCATGGCTTCCATAAAGTCAGCGAAGTCAGTAGTACCCCCAGCAACGGGTTTGTTTACGTTTTGGTGCATGGGGTTGATTATTAGTGGCGCCCCCTGTTGTGGGCTAGTTGCTTGAGTTCCTACTCCTGGCGCCCTCTCTTGACGGCTAGAGTTTTGTAAACATCCGGCGAAAGTTTGGTTAGGTTTAATGAACGCCTGATTCCTTAATAAGTGATTTTCTCTGTTAATGCGAGCATTTTGGTTTTTGGGAAATGCCTTGCATCCCCTGTATGAGGCAATGTGGCCCTTTTCCCCGCAATTAATGCAGGTTGGGACTTCTATACGTTCTTTTATTGTACAAGCATTGGTTTCATGTTCCTTACCGCATTTAAGACAGCGCGGTTTAATGAAGCAATTGGCCGAGGTGTGGTGAAATAGGTTACATTTAAAGCATTGAGCTGTGAGGTTTCTGCCTCTGTATGGTTCAATAGTAATGCTAAGGTAACTGAGATGCTTCAAATTGTATATTTCTGTAGAATTAGTTTTATTTACTAGGTCAACTAAGTAGAAAGGTAGTGGTCTTTTGGTTCTGAGTTGGGTTAATTGCACTACTCTATTTACATTGAATCCCAATGAGTTAAGTTCAGCTCCAATTTCATCCACATTACAGTCATGGGGGAGTCCTTTGATGACCACTTTAAGGGGTCTAGAATTTTTAGGGGTTATTATGTAGTAGTCATAACCCTGATTTTTACAACGTTGTTGTATGGCTTGATATTGCTCTATACTTTCGGGAAAGATTTTAATAAAGTCTTTGTTGGCTCTGTTCGTAGTGTTGCCGCAAGTTTTGGCAATGTCGGTTAAAATAGCATTAAATTCTTTTGAGTACTTTAACATAATTGGTGGAACTCTGGTACTGGTACTAACTGAAGAGTTATCTTCTACGGGGATGTTATTAAGATTTTGATATCTATTTTTAGTTGGGGTGGGTGGTTTGGGTGAGACTGGTCTATTTTTTGCGGTTTTCCGTTTAGTGGGGGACTGAAAATCCTCGTTGTCTAAAGGAAGATTATGAAACCGTTCCGGGTTTTTGGGGTAGCTACAAAAGGCGTCCTGACACTGGCTAGATGTAATTGAAAGCATCTTACCCTTTAGCTCCTCTAAATCTGCAGATTTCCTAGACCGGGTAGCCATGGATTCCACTAGCCTAGGATCATCTTGGCTAAGTCCCACTCTTCGGTAAGCCATAATCATTTTAGCTATTAGATTAAGCTCCTCATTGAGTACATCTAACTCTCTGTAGGCATTCTTAGTAATCTCGCAGTTATTACATATACGTGGCTGATTGTTCAAACCCCTCAAACAATTCTCATCTAACACCATAGCGCTATCGCTCTCCGCGCATAAGCGCTTTCCGCTCTCCTCTTTATCGCTACCGTCCATGACGATAGCTAGCAGAGGAATGTCGAATGCGAAAATTTTGCGCGTACCAAAATGTACCGGGAAAATGAAGACTAAATGGGATAACTTTCAGTTAACGCTCAGCCAATCAGGAACGCCGCACTTCAACGAATTTTCTAGTCCAGATAAAATTGATTATTTTGTTAACCTCTTTGAATCCCAGATTATTAATGCAAAAAACCTAGCCTCCACCCCAATCATAACTAGTCAAAATTATATAGACCCCAAAATGCGTGATCTCATAAGGGACAGGAACTACGCCAGGAAAACTTTTCAAAAAACGAGGGACCCATTCTTCAAGAGATTCACGAATAGACTTAACAAAGACATTGAAAAATTGAACCGAAAATTACAAAGCGAAGAAATCATTAATAAATTCATAAATGTCAGCTCCGACGATGGGTCGATTTGGCAACTAGTTAAATCTTACAAAAGCAAAAAACTTAAAATTCTGGCCCTTAAAGGCCCTGCTAGTATTGCAAAAAACTAGACGAAAAAGCAAACTGCCTAGCCAATAGCTTGGAGAAACAATTTCAAATAAATGACATTACTGATCACAACACCGAACAAACTGTAAATAATACGGTTAAAAGCTTCAGCACCTCCCTCCCTTTAAAATTTGAAAATGTAAAACCTCCTAATATTACAGATTTAAAAAATTATGTTAAAAAATTAAATGTGAAAAAAGCACCGGGCTTGGATAACATAAATAATAAAATGATCAAATTGCTCCCCGACAACTATTTACAATTCCTTATCAACATTATCCATAGTTGTCTCACTTTCGGTTATTTCCCATCAGTCTGGAAAACAGCAGCAGTCATTCCAATCTTAAAACCTGGGAAGGACCCTACTGAACCCAGCAGTTATCGACCAATTTACCTACTACCCTCCATCAGCAAAATCGCGGAACATTTTATTCTAAATCAGCTTAATGAATACCTAGAAAGCAATAATATTCTAACTCCCGAGCAATACGGCTTCAGGAAAAACCTATCGACAACTCATCAACTGCTTAGAGTAGTTGAATTCATTGAAGAAGGTTTTGAAAACAAACAAAAAACTGCCGCTGTTTTCCTCGACATTCAGAAAGCTTTTGACCGTGTTTGGCCAGATGCCCTTATTTACAAACTCATTAATTACAATATACCCCCACACCTAGTCAAAATTATAACTTCCTACCTCAGCTGTAGATTCTTCAAAATTAAATATAATCAGGTATTTTCCGAAACTAAACCTGTGAAAGCAGGCGTACCGCAAGGTTCTAAGCTGGGGCCAATTCTTTTTTCACTTTTTATTAATGATATCCCCAAGCAATTTAACACAATGTTGTGTTTATACGCGGACGACACCGCAATACTAGCGAGAAACAAAAATCCAAACTTCATAACTATAGCTCTCAACAGGCATATCAAATCTCTTGAGGAATGGTTTATCAAATGCAAAATAGAAATTAACGCTTCTAAAACTGAATCAATTCTTTTCTCTAAGCATAAATTAATTAAAAAATACTCCCCTCTCAGAATTAAAAATCAACCCATTCCGTGGTCTAAGGAATGCAAATATTTAGGTGTCATATTAGACAATAAACTAACTTGGAAACCCCATTTTAATTATGTAACTAAAAAGTTTCGAGACCTAACACGTAAATTTTATCCCTTAATTTCTCGAAACTCTAAAATGAGTAGACATAACAAAATACTTATTTACACCGCCTATTTGCGTCCAGTACTAACATACGCTTGCCCTGTGTGGGGATACGCTGCCAGGACAAACCTCAGATATTTAGAAATCCAGCAGAATAATTTAATACGTCAATTTTGCAATATGAAGTACTACATGCCTAATACAAATATGTATAAATGCCTAAATTACCCCCCATTCAAAAAATTCATTGCCAAATTAGCACGAAAATTTTTCAGCAATCTTGAATCAATAGACAACCCTACAATAGCCAATATTCCTAATTATCTTCCGGATCCAAAGATTAAAAAACCAAGAAATATTTTGCTTTATGATAAATAACTCTTACTTCTCACAAACTCTTAGATTATTAATCACTCTCAAAGTACTTCACTTAAATTAAACTAAGGTTAAACTCCAAGTATTTCTGGACGGCGTACCCCCTCACCCTCACCTACTCAATAACCAATCAGAACGGGTCCTGACACTCACCACCTCACTCACCCCTCCAGCTCTCCAATCCTATTTAAACAGAATCCCAGAAAATTTTTACGCAGACGATCACGGCAAAAAGCGACCGCAAGGTTTATCACCACTTTTTCATATTCGGGGATAAGCCCCTTGCAGGGGCTAGGTGCCTCGTAAATTCCACTCATATTTACAGATATAGTGTTTCAGTAACATAATATATCAAAAAAGCTTTTGAATGCAAAAGCTGATGTTAAATATGGAAATTCAAAGCAATTCGTCGGGGATGGAGGTGATTTGGTTGCAGTAGTTACTCCAGTATCATACCAAAGTTAGCTCTTGTCATAATGATGCTTAAGAAAAACAATGTATTCAGTGACTGCCATGGACTTTCAAACTTAGGCGGCGGTAGCAATTTTCCATACAAATAGCATTTCTCAAATTTAACTTTGAATCAATTCAATAATAATCAATTTTATAGGTAGTTAGCTTACATAATTAATTATAAGTAATTATTTGGATTGTTTATTAAATAATTATTGTAAATATGCTTACAAATAATTTTGTTATAGAGACATTTTTTTTTGATGAAAAGAAAATAAATAAATTATACCTCTTTGATATTGTGAATAAATTTGCGCATTATTTTAAAAATTTCATGACAAAATAAAATATTTGCTGTGAGTAACGCTAACTACAGCGCTACGATCGTTCATGAATCTCAGTTCGAGAAACTGCGGAAGTAGAGCTGAATTATGATGGCTTTTTTTTTTATTTTCAGCGCCTGCCGTTCAAAACAATAAAAGTAAACCCAGTGTGTTGAAACTGTCTGCATGCCAATTAATAGATATTAAAATTTTTACTTTGTGTCGAAATGTTATTTTTAATCATATTTAAAATATTGTTATTTTTAAGATAGATTCGTTCTACCACTATTTTTATAAAGTTTACTGTTAAAAATAAAATCCAAGTTCACCTGTATGCGGGTCTCAGGTGAGTGTCCATTAAATTAAAGAAATTGAGGCTTATATTCGAACAGTATGAGTTAATTTGAATTGCTTCTATTTGCAATTGCTTTTCAGTGTATGATAGGAAGAGTGCTGCTGGTGAACGCTTAAACAGATGCGAGAAGTAACCTGAGTATGATATGCATTCTTTCAGAGGGTGTTTTCGCGTTTTTTAATTCTTGTGCATTTAGGAAGATTTCAGGCATTTGCTTGAAAGAGTTCTCGAAGTTGTAAAATGACTTCCAGCATTGCCTTGACTTCTAAGCCATCGGCGAGTGCTGCATTAAATGGTTTCCAAGGTGGGTTATTTATGGTGCGAGTTTCCTGTGTGGATAGTGGCGCCATCTGTTGCCATTGAAAAGTTGGGAAAAACTTATATTGTTTTTAATTTTGACCTTTTTAATTTTCTGCGTTAAATGTATTTCCATTAGTAGTGGCGATGTATTTTCTATTGGCATGCTTATGGTTGAGTTTTGCAAAAGCCTCGCAACCTCAGTATGCCGCTAAGTGGCTTTCCTTACCGCACTTAATGGATTTAGAATTTGTTCTTTTATATTGCAATCCTTTGTTTCGTGTTCCTTCCCGCATTTCATGCACCTGGCTTTTAACCCACAGTTTACGGCTCTATGGCCAAAACCATTACATCTGTAGCACTGCACTACAGAATTTCTACCCCTATACTCCTCAATTGTGATTTTTAGGTATTTTAATGTGTCCTTTTTATAAATGTCACTAACGTTAACAGTTCTCCTGAGTTCGACAAGAAACAATGGCAAGGGCATCCTAGTTTTTGCTTGCATCATTTGGCTGACTTTAATGACTTCAAAGCCTTTCTCAGTTAATTGTTTCTTGATGTCCTCAGTTGAGTGTTTTACGTGAAGTCCTCTGATCACAACCTTTACAGGTCGAATGGCTTTTGGAGGTATGACGTAAAACTCAAAATTGTTGGTTCTGCAGTACTCTTGTATTATTTTATAATTTTCTATAGTATCAGTGTATATTTTTATGAAATCCCCATCTAATCTAGCCTCGATTACATCTGCTTCCCGTCTCAGCACTTCAACAACGGCAACGTCGTGATGTTTCGGAGTTCCGCGATGTGACAAAGTGGTCACGAGCACCTTCACATCATAATTTTGAATAGAACTTTAATTTGTGAGAGTTGGGGGAAAGTTAAACTTAAATTGATTTGATTTAGACGAGCGCATAAATGCTCTAACGTCATGATGAAAAATCATGTTGGCTGTAATTTATAGATTAGAATAAATAAATTTATTTTGGGGTAACGGGAATATTAATGGATTTACGTTGCACGTGCCTTAAAACTTTGAGGACTGAATTAATTTTTTTTTCTTATAGATAAAATTGACAGAAGGTTTTTTCGCGTGTAGCTCAACGTAGCTAACTGGTAGTCTAAACAGTGAATAATTTTGATAAGTTAATGAGCAACCTGATTGGCAACAGAGTTATTGAGATTTCAGTTTTTTGACAGTTGGAAAATTGACAAATAAATTGTCAATGACAGCTCTAGGTCTTTTCCTAGAGCTGGGCACAGTTTGATCATAAACTGGCAGTTGAAATAAATCGTTGCGAATCTGGGGCAATTTTTCGAAGAACTTGATTGATGTTCTTTTGATAAATTCCGAAACAGGTTCAATTTGGATGTCGTTGTGAATAATTTTGGACCTGACAACCAGGGAGCGTTGACCATTCTCCTCAGTTGTCGGTTGCAACTTCTTAATGTTAGTTACTGTTGTGGCCCCCCACATTTGAGAGCCGTACATCAGAATTGGTCTTAAAATGGCTTTGTAGAGCAGAAGCTTGAGCCTAATCGACAGCTTGCTCCGAGGAGAAATTAAGCTATTGAGTTTAACACTCATACCAGTAACTTTACCAAGTGCTACTTTAATATGACTATTAAAGCTTAATTTAGCGTCTAAAATCAACCCTAAATATTTGTATTCATTTACAAAGGGGACGGGTTGGCCGAAAATTTGGATAGGAGTTAATTCAGGCATTTCCAAATTTTAGTGAAAAGGAGGCACGAACATTTATTTGGGTTGACCTTTATCTTCCAACCAGTGAGCCAGCACTGTAAAACAGACATGTATTGTTGTAGGTTGAACATGATTGTTTGTGGATCCTTATGCTGTGTAAGAATGGCGGTATCGTTTGCGAAAATTGCTAAATGACAATTACTAGCTCTAGGTAGATCATTAACATAAATGTAAAAAAGAGTTGGAGAGAGGAGACTATCTTGCGCACAGCCGCTTAGGATTTATCTTGGGGAAGAAATAATATCGTTTACTCGTACTCTAAAATTACGGGAAGTTAGGTACGAGTGGAGAATTTTGACAAATTGCGCCGAAAATTCAAGTCGCATGCCCTTGAATAAAAGCCCTTCGTGCCAAATTTTATCAAAGGCTTTGGCTACTTCCAGAAAAAGTGCATTTGTGGTTTGGGATTTCGCAAAGCCATCAAGAATCAATTCTGTGACACGAATCAGCTGGTGATTCGTCGACAAGTTTTTTCTGAAGCCGAATTGCTCAGAGATTAAAATATTTTTGTCGCTGAGAAACTGATTCAGGCGATTGAGAAGCACAGATTCGTACACTTTGCTCAAACTGCCGAGTAGTGAGATGGGACGGAAATTTTGAGGTAAAGTCAAATCAGAATTTGGTTTTGGAATAGGGACAACCACAGCTGTTTTCCAGCAATCGGGGAAGAAACAAAGCTTCATCATTCTATTAATCAGGAACGTAAGATATAAAATAAATTTAGGGGTGAGATTTTTTATCATGCGAGTAGAAATTAAGTCCAATCCTGGCGATTTATTCGGCTTTAAGGTTTTCATGAAATCCATGATTTCCGTCGGCCGAACTGGGTCAAAGTTGTTCACGTGTTCACTTGAAAGGAAGCTCTCCAACTGATCAGTAACATAATTCCTTGAAGGGGAATTTGCGAGGCACGCGTCATTGTGCGGCGCAAATTGATTCTGTAGGCTATCTGCCAACACTTCCGCCTTTTCAATGGGAGCAAGGGCGAGTTCACCCGTTTCCCCCTTCAGAGGGGGGATTGGGGTGTATGGTTTTCTAAGGAAAGAGGAGCGACGCCAGACTCCTTTCGTGTCAATAGTTTCAAATTGTTCAGCTCGTCGTTGCTCAGAGTGACCTAATTTAAGGCGTTTTACCTCTAGTTGGGTTCTGCAGAGTTCACGTCTCACTTCAGGATCGCGAGAGCGTTGCCAAAGTCTCCGCAGATAATTTTGGAGTGGATTTCGGAAGGAAGCTTCTCTGGAGGTTTATTAAATTTTGGTTTGGAGGCTTCTGCGAGTGCCTCAGTTAGAATTTTTCCTAGGCAACCAACTGCATTTTCTGCGTCATCATTGCTTTGAATTTTGAGTGGGGGGAGTGATTTTGAGTTTAAAATATGCCTAAAGTTCTCCCAGTTGGTGGAGAATTGTGCTGGTGAATTTAGATTAAAAGTTCCAGTATTAAAGGTCATAAGTACTGGAAGGTGATCTGAATCGAGATAATTTAGAACTCTAATTCCAGAGTTGAAAGGAATTCGCTTAAGAATAGCGAAGTCTAGGACGGAGTCGTTATTGCTTTTAAGATTAATGCGGGTTGGAGAGTGGGGCGCCAAAACGTTGACTCCATCCCGCTTAGCAATAAATTTAAAAAGATGTCTTCCATGATTGGAAGTGTTGTAATTGTTCCAAGCGACATGTCTTGCGTTCATATCGCCCGCAATGATGGCGTTAGGGCCTAAATTCAAAAGTTTCTCTAAGTCCTCCAGAGGGAATCTACTCGAACCCCAGTTCGAACGTAGGCTGACACAATTTTGAGAAAGGGGAGATTTCCTAACTTAATTTCAATAATTGTCGCGTCCATCCTCTCTAAAACGGGGGTGGAGATGACGTGATGATCAATTATTGATTTGACATAAATGCAAGTACCTCCATAAATGCCTGTTCTATTATTTATAGGTCCGGATGTTTCATTTTTATTGATCCGGTAATTAGCGATTAGGGGTGTATACTCCTTGGGGAGTCGGGTCTCTTGAACCAAAAATATATCAAGATTCTGCTCTGAAACAAAGTCACGAACTTCCGCAATCTTGGAATACAAACTATTTGCTTTCCAAGTGCAAACTTTAAGATTATGCAAATTTAAAGAATTAAAACGATTGAATGTTAATGTTGGGGACCGTTACTAAAATTGACGTTTTGTTCAAAAAGAAAATACGCCATATCAGCACCGTGGGATGCAGCACGAATTGCTGGTAGAGCTTTTTTGAAAGCTTGGAGTAGAAGAGGTGCGTCGCACCAATCTTCTCTCATGAGGGTGGCTAGGCCTGAAAAAATGTCGGTGAAGACTTTTGAATTAACAGCATCCATTGGGACCGACTGTTTTGGAATAGAAGTTTTGACAATAGGGGTAGCAGGTTCTCGCTCCTCTGAGGTACATAAGGATGGGAAATCATCCTTGCCCGAGAAAATATTGGCGAACAACACTTTCTCTTCAACCTTCCTGTAATTTTTTAGAGGTCGATGCGTCCTGGGGGCGTCCCAAATTGACCGGTTGTTATTATGTCTATAAGTGGGCGTATTTCGTCCAGTGGACATTGGCGTTAGTTCGCCGTATGGTCACCTGCACAATTTGCACACTCTAAGATATCCTCCAGGGTTAAAGAACATTCTTTAGCCCTATGAGGTCCTGACATTTAATGCATTTCACAGGAAGCTTACAAGCTTATGAGCTGTGAAAGAATCCTTGACACCGCCAACATTGAGAGGGCCCCTTTCTACTTCTGTAACGCTCCACTGAGAGTTTGGTGCCAAACATCTCAGTTAGCGTGTATAAAGTTTCTGACAGAGTGTTGTTTGCGATTTGCACATAAAACAACGGCATTGGAGACTTTGTCTGAAATTTGGACAGTTGAGTAATACTGACAACTGTAAAACCTTCCCTTTCAAGTTCCTCTTTAATTTCCTCTTTTTAATTAGGAGGTAAGTCCTCGAATGACTACTTTCATTGGTCTATCAGTTTTCAGCATGAAAGTTTTGAACTCAGCACCCTGAGCCTAGCAGTCAGTAAAGCGTGATGTCTGCAAGAATTTTCAGGATCAGTCTGTTAAATAGTTCTAGCAGCAATACTGGTGGGCGGAGCATCATGAAGCGCAATTTAAGTAGTTGGAGAGAGCTGAGTGGGTGGGTGGGAAGGCGTGTGTCCAGACACTTTTCTATTAGCTATTAGCATGGGCAGTGTGATTATGAGTTGGATTAACGAGGCACCTAGCCCCGCAGGAGCTTATCCTCGTACTTGGTAGTGTGTAGTAAGCCTTGCGGTCAGTAAATGCCGTGGTCATCTCCGTGAACTCAGGTTATATGGGATGGGAGAGCTGGGTGGGTAGGTGAGGCGGCGTGTGCCAGGACTCGATTTGATTGGTTGTGAGCATGGGGGAGTGTGAGGGAGTACGCTGGTCAAGACAACTTGATATTTTCTTAAGTTAAGTTAGAGATCAGGTTATGATAGATATATTAGAAGATGGAATTAAAGTTAGGTGAATGAACTGTTCAATTTGGCTTCCGAAAAAACTTGTCGACTAATCACCAGCTAATTCGTGTTACAGAATTGATTCATGATGGCTTTGCGAAGTCCCAAACCACAGGTGCACTTTTTCTGGACGCAGCCAAAGCCTTCGATAAAATTTGGCACGAAGGGCTTTTATTCAAGTGCATGCGACTTGAATTTTCGGCGCAATTTGTCAAAATTCTCCGCTTTTACTTAAATTTACGTAATTTTAGAGTACGAGTAAACGATATTATTTCTTCCCCAAGACCAATCCTAAGCGGCTGTGCGCAAGGTAGTCTCCTCTCTCCAACTCTTTTTAACATTTACGTTAACGATCTACCTAGAGCTAGTAATTGTCACTTAGCAATATTTGCAGACGATACCGCCATTCTTACACAGCATAAGGATCCACAAACAATCATGTTCAACCTACAACAATACATGTCTGTTTTACAGTGCTGGCTCACTGGTTGGAAGACAAAGGTCAACCCAAATAAATGTGCGTGCCTCCTTTTCACTGAAAAATTAGAAATGCCTGAATTAACTCCTATCCAAATTTTCGGCCAACCCGTCCTCTTTGTAAATGAATACAAATACTTAGGGTTGATTTTAGACGCTAAATTAAGCTTTAATAGTCATATTAAAGCTGCCCTTGGTAAAGTTACTGGTATGAGTGTTAAACTCTATAGCTTAATTTCTCCTCGGAGCAAGCTGTCGATTAAGCTCAAGCTTCTGCTCTACAAATCCATTTTAAGACCAATGCTGATGTACGGCTCTTAAATCTGGGGGGCCACAACAGTAACTGACATTAAGAAGTTGCAAGTTTTCCAAAACCGACAACTGATACGTCAGGTCCAAATTATTCACAACGACCTCCAAATTGAATCTATTTCAGAATTTATCAAAAGAACATCAATCAAGTTCTTCGAAAAATTGCCCCAGATTCGCAACGAGTTACTTCAAATGCCAGTTTATGATCAAACTGAGTAAACTGTGCTCATTTTGATCATAGACTGGGGAAGAATTAACGAAGATGAATTTTTCAGTGATCTGCACTGATGAAGGTGAAACAGGCCTTGATTTTTCATTTTTTTTCTACTTCTTCCGTTCCTTTCACAGGAGATGGAGGTAGTGGAATTTTATTTGGAGTATGTACCACTTCCCGTACATCCATTTATTCTTCTTCATCACTAGATGAGGTAGAGGCACCTTTTCCACGTGAGTCCTGAAAAGGACAAGTTCGGGTCGCACTCCCCTTAGATTTCTTAATTCTTTGCCTATTAATGGAAAGCAGCTCCTTCTCCGTCAAAGACGGAGCATCATTATTACACAACCCGTCCATCCGGCCGCCAAGTCGAGAAAGTCGAGTGTCATTTGAAAATACGATGTAGACTGTATTATTGCAAACGCCTATTTGATTTGACGACATATAGAAAGTATCAGATGGAATATACTTGGAGTAATTGTTATAATTACTACAATTTTTCCGTGATTGAGGGAGTTAATCGATTTGGCAAGTGAAAGTAAATTATTGATTCAAATTCAGTCTTTGAATTATTACGGAAAAATTATTATTCTTTTATTACGGAAAAATTATTATTCTTTTATTACGGAAAAATGTCATCATATAAACATATGTTTTATTAAAGAACTTAGCACAAATGTATAATAAGTATTCTGTTTCTCGTACGTAATATTACTAGTATTATTACTTTGTTTAAATTGTGTTATCATCATTATAAATAATGTCATCTTCGTTAGCTGTAATTGAGCTCCCATCCTGTCGATTTGTCCGTTAAATTTTATAATACTCGTGTTTAATAGGAGGAATAAATTTCCACAAGTCCATCATATCTTTCCTCTTGTTCTACCTGTTGGATGCAACAAAGCCTGGATCACATTTTTCAGACATAGTGGTCTACCTGCTATACTTTTTAGTATATTTATGGCGCTAAATTCGGAATCTTCATTAAAGTCATACTTAAATTGTATCAGATGGGGTTTCGACTTTCCTAATTTTATCCAGTGCATTTTGAGCCAATTTACTAGTATCCCTGTAACTAATACCTTTCTATTATTGATAAAAATTAGATATAATTATGATTATTGTTATATTACGTTTATTATTGATAGAAAAAGTCCTGGTGCATCATATCAACCATATGAAACGGTACTTTCTTTTTACATGTTTTTATTATGTTATACCAATCATCTGGCGAAAAGATATTCTGAATTTTTTTAGCTTGAGATTCGATGATAGCAAATTGTGAATCATTAGGCAAGTAACTGGGGAATAATTCCGTAGGAGAGGAAAAATAGTGCAGCTGGTTAAATATATTTTTATTATGATATACATTATAGTATGGAGTTAATCAGATTGGCTTCAGACATAAATTATTTATTATTCAATGGCTAAAACGATTTTGTCGTTTAGTGGTGTTAATACTTATTATTAGAGAAATTTGTTTTGAATATATACAGTTAGGAGCTAATGAAGTGCTTTTATATTAAACTTGAATAAAATTCCAAAAATGGAGTTAATCGATTTGGCAAGTGAAGCATTCATTTATTAGTGCACGTATATACATAATATTATTCGCAAAATTTTAAATAATATAAGTGAAAAATATAGCATTTCAATTTATAGTTATTATTTACATGCGAAAGACCTATTCTGTTTCCATCGTTAAACTCTCTTTTTTAAAATAATCATTTTTAAAAGATTCACTGGAATTTAATATATTAGAAAAAGGAAGAACTGACGTAAATCAAATGCCTAATATTAAAGTTATCTATAACCCAATTATTTTTAAGACATACCATTATAGAAAATATTCTTTTCCATTGTGGTGATATCTTAATAAGACAGATAACATCTTCGGGACATGAGCATGTTTTTGCCCTGTGGTTATGTTATTGGCTTTCAAACTTAAAGGTCCCGGGTTCCATTCCGAGCCAACATCACCACCTACACTATTTTAATATGATCATCCATAAGGATTTATACATTTATACTTGTGAAACTTTTTTTAATACATTTAAAACTAGCCACCTTTGGCAACCAGCTGATTCGCTATGAGTAATGTGTTCTGAAATTTCCAATTAAATACTTAGTACCTTGTTCTCTTTATAACTTGTCAGCCAAATGTATTTAAACTTCGATAGTCACGTAACTTGTACTATTATAGAAGCCTTATGATTATTTGTACGTTGTACTATATATATCTCTGATTTGCAATTAGCTGTTGTGGAATTATTTATTTTATTTTATCAGGTCAAGTGCTGAGCAAAATATAATAAATAGAAAAAAGTTTTTTTTTTCATTTTTTTACTACAAAAAGCTAAAAATCTTTTTTTATATTTTAAGCACAAAATTAATTAAATCATTCCTGATGACTGTCATAAAAAGCACAAAATATCGAATTATTTATTAATTTTTTTTACTGTAAAATGTCTCATTGATCGGCTGAACGTTTTTCAACGAGCAATCCTCCTGAATTCTGATACAATTAGTTGACGAAACTGCATATCAATGATTGATAACCGATTGCTGCCCAAAGAAAATAATTGGTCTTGAAATCCTACAGAGAATATCTGCTGGAAATCTGAAATTGTTTCAGACCAATGATATATGTAAAGACGCTGTTATTGCCATAAAATTTACTTGTTCTGTCATTTTCGGTTTCGCTTATAAGTTTAAATAGAGATGTGAATTTTCAAGCTTATTATTTCTATTACTTAGTACTGTTTATTCAAAAAAAAAAAAAAAATTAAAAAGAAAAAAAATGAAATTTCTTTTACACAACAATGCACGGAAAAAAAGTATTGGGATTTTGCATAATAATTAATAAAAAAATTGGGAGATTAAAAACAAAGCAATGACTGTGAAATTCTTTTATAAGTTAGATTCGTAAGACATTTGGAATTATTTTTTGTTTATGGAATACTATGAAGTGTTAGAAATGATGCCTTCTTAAATGAATAACTTTTTTAAATCAATTTTTCATATAGAATTAAAAAGTCAATTTTTCTATAAGAATTAAGATTTAAAATGTGAAAGCAGTAGAAAAGTATTATTTAAAGTAAAATTTCGTCCGGCCACTTTTCCCTCCCCCCCCCCCCTTTTTTTTAAGTGTGTTAAATATGAAACAAAGCAACGTTTCAAAATGCTTGCTGATTGAAAGCGGCGTGTGGATAAAAGGTTTACGGAAAATCAGCAGATGATTTGAACTTGGGAGGTCCGTCCTTTATTCGCCCTTCCCCTGAGTTACTGGGCCCCTTACCACCTTTTATGACTCGACTTCCGGGAAAAAACACTATCTGAAAAGAAGGAACAGTATCTTACGCTTAAATAGGCAATTACTAAACACACGTGAAGACCAATATGTTTTTCCCTCACCAATTTTTCTGATATATGCAGTTTTATTTTGTTTTCGCCTTTTCAAGTTTTTGTTTGAAATAAAAAAAATGTTACCAGAATAATCTTATTTTATTGTTAACCACATCTTAAATTGATAATTTTTTAAGAATGTCTTAAAAACTGCTGCAGATATATTCGATTCACAAATCTTGATTATGATTATTGTAGATTTAAATTTAAAATATAACTTAGATGACTTAGTGCAAAAAAAATTAATCAAGCTAAAATGCAAGATTTATGGAGGCTATACGATTTTATGCAAAAAAGAGAGTTAATAAAGCAGTCTTAAAAAATGTATTTAAATGATAGATAGATACTTATTAATAATAGTATTTGTTGCTTGTAATATGATGCCATTGCATATATTCTAGAAGTTCCGATTGAATGTTGCCTCAAATGTTTTCAAATGCTTTAAATCACACTAGAAAGATTACTTAAAGCAAATGTCTACACATTAAAACTGGAATTTAACCTATGGAAAAATTGTGAAAAAAGCTAAACTCCTAAGCGCTTCTACAATAAACTTGTAGAATAAAGCTGTAGAATAAGGTTAATAATGTAAAAAAATTTAAATATTTAATAAGGTCTTATTTTAATGAAGAAGCAAACATACTATTCGCAGCATTTTAGTAAATATTATAAAACAATGTGGTTAGTAAAAATTAATAAAAACGCAGAGCAAATAATTAAGATTTTTATTCATTAACGGTTATAAAATATTCTAATAATGCAATTTTTTCGGTACTATGAAATTAAATCAGCTCTATTTATTCTTAAAAATGCACACACAGACACATAAGACAACTGATAGAAGTTTTTAATAGTAGAGCAAAACATAATATCACCCCATATAAAAATTATACAAATACATACACATCTTTTGTTTGTTTATTTGTTTCAAGAATTAAATATTTACCCCTAATTTCGGGGAATAATTTTTAGAATCCAATATCATAACAATGCTTTAATTCGCTTAAATATTTTTTTTTTTGAAAATTCCCGAGATGGGCCGCACTTATTAACAACCCGAACCGTATCAAGAAAAAATTATATATACCTCTGGGTGGTTAAATAATCTGAGTATGGCTTTTCTAAAATTTATCTCTATTCCACAAAAGATTACTTAAAAAAATAGTACTTTAAAAAAATAAATGGGCTTTTTAAACTCTCCTTTCTTCCCAGCTGTGGGGGGTTAATCACTTAGGGGGGGGGAATGGGTTTCTAAACAATTTCGTTATCTTATCTTCCTCACTTACAACGTCATCCCCCCATTCTTTTCTCCCCAACTCTCTTATGATAGTAATCTGTTGTTTTAAGCTAAACTCTAATCCGAAAAAAGAATAATAAAAGAAAGAAAGACTTTAATTCTAAAAAAAGAGAAAATTCAAACGAAAGGTCCATTTTTCGCACAAATCGAAAATTCGACGCGAGAAGCAACACTGGCACTGCTTTCGAGTGGCTGGGAATTAATAAGTGTTCCTACCGGGAGGGAAATCTGCAGAAGAGAAAGCAATATCTTGTCCAATATGTGACTCTTCAAAGAAGTAAACAATACAGCAAATGTTAAACAATGTAGGAAATGGAGAAATTCAATTGTAAAAGAAATTTCATTTCAGAACAATGCATAGTTATATTATGTCATCCATCCTAAGAAATTAGATTTAAAACAAGCATTTTCGAATTTTTTTTTTTCAAAATAATTCACAAAGAATTTAAAAAAGCCTTTAAAAGGAATATGAAATTAGTTATTCTTGGGATAATCCATTCATCTAATGATTCTTTCTAATTGTATTAAAGAAATAAAATTCTTTTACTAAGATTACATCCATAAAAGTATTATTTTGTATGAGAAATATTTACACGGTAATTTTCTTTTCAAAATATATTTAACGGAAAAGAATATAAGACCTCTTGGTGATGCAACGAGTGGGAAATAATCACTTCAAGAAAATTGTCCTTTTACTTTATGAACATAAAATTAATCACTTTCAGGTTAATATACCATGAAATCTCATAACAAAAGCTGATAATTCTTCGTAATAAAAAAGCAGAAATGAGATAGAATTATCAAAACTGCATAAATTCAAATAAATTGAATTTCAAGTTTCATTAAAATACTGAAAAATGTATCAAAAAAAATATTTTACTCATCAAGTCGGCTATAGGAAAATATGCTGTAAGTGAAAGGGAATAAAAAGAATCTCAGATTACTGTCAACGAAAACCGCAAATGTTTAACTCCTTGAAAATGACATTGCACTATCAAAACTGAGACGACATCTCTGAAAACCGCAAGAGGGGTCGGGGGGGACGCGTAACTACCCTGAAGATTCTTCGATCGTTGGAATTCCGCTAAAGAAAAGGAGTATCGACTGATCCTGACCCTCCAGGAGGTGGATAGAAAATCCCAGAAACACAAAACAGTTTTCTTTTGTGTGTTTGAACCATCGGGGGGTGTAATCTTTGAGGGCTCCTTCCCTTAACGCTTAAAGGGAAAAAGAGAAATCTGAGAGTGGACTTACAAGTGAACGGACCCGATATTCTTGGAATTATCGGATCGTTGAATTGCATATCACTGAAATTTATCGGAAATTTATCGTTGAATTGCATATCACCCTTTCCTGTGATTCACAGGAAAGGGCGTAGTAACAATATTGACCTTGACTCATTTTGCAATGCACTATAGATAATTTTTAACTGCTTGTGACGTAATGTTGTGATTGCGTTTATTGTGGTCACTGCTCGAGCCATCTATTGGTGAAATATTGAACTATAGTAAACATTTTAAAGAAATGACATATATTTTGAATTCAACCTTTTTAGAAAATGGTTTACTTCAATAAACAAATTAAGTATAAAGTTATGAAAAAACGAATTAAAATAGTAAGTTGAAATAGATAAATTAATTCAATCACACATTACTTAAATTAGTTAATTAAGTTTTAATTAAAATTAATAAATTTAATATTCAATATTAATTAATAATTTTTAATTAATAATATGATTGAAATAACAGATATTTGGAACAGATATTTAAAAATAACAATAGCAAAATTATTTGTTATTGAAAAAACCGTGGATTATGCATCTCTATTATATATCATCACCTCTTCTCACACCATAAACACCCACTATTCCAGTAAACGAACCCGACGGATTAAGAAAGATAGCAAATCCGTAACAATATCTTAAAGAAAATGTTTGGCGCTGTGGGACTTTTATACTTTTGAGAATGATGAACAGAATGAACTTTTGAGCAGAATGAAACTTTTTTCTTTCTAAGATTGCATTGTTTTAAATATCATTTTTTTAAAAAATTTCAAGGGTTTTTCGTACATCATTAATGCAATCCTTTATTTTTGAAATATCTCTTTTGACTAATTATTGACTCAAAATAAATGTTCAATCTTAGTATTGAAGTTAGAAAGGCTTTGATTTAAGAACACAACTCTTTTACTATATCTGGCAACAGCGGTTTTTTTCCCAACTTTTTCCTTTGTAAACAATCCAAACGTTTTAAATTTAATACTTGTCATAGACTTGACAAATTTTCTGCTAGTTTAAGGATGACACTCATTAAAATAATTTTTTCTGCTATTTATTTTAATTTATTATTTATGAATTTTATTAAATTTTCTTTTTCGGAAATGGATGTCTGTGATGCTTTTCAAAAAGACTGTCACACTGACAAAACAGACAAGGAAGCGGCATCTCATATGTATTCACCAGGTTGATTGATATCTGTTTCTAATTGCTATTTTTTATGAATAAATATACCAATATTTAGTTGTAGTTTTTAATTTAAAATGCGTGTTTGTAGTTGATGACGAGAAATGGCAAGATATAATTGAGCTAATTAAAAAAGCCAATTCATCTTATGAAGAATGTTCAGAGTCCTGTTCTTGTTTCTTAAGGTAAGATGCAGCTCACTTTACTGTTAGAGTATTATTTTCCTTCTCTGATTTAAATTCGTTCAAAAAGCTGAGCCCTTCAAAAGTTTTTAGTTGACAAAGCTTTGAAATATTGCATTTAAAAAAAAAAAAATCCTACCTGCTCTCTAAGAGTGGAAATTTATGACTCTTTGCTAATAAGCATAGCCTTGCTGACATAATTTCCTTGTTTCAGTTTTATATTAAATATAGGTGCTTACATTTGACTGTTTGGATTATTGTGAAATGATGCATGGAAATATTAATAAAATGTGAAGTTAATTACTAAACATTGGTTGTAGTTTTCTCTTTGACAAAAAATATTTTTTCTATGTTAAAAAGCAGTCAAATATCATTGCTATTTGAATGATTTTTTAAAAAGGGCTTTTCATGTATTGTTTGTATTACTTGTATTTGCATTATATATATATATATATATATTGTAGGCAGAGAGTACTTTTACTGGGCTGTGTTACGAGATACAAACAGATTTTCCTAGCGATATGTTGACCAAATGGATTTAAAAAAACAAAAACACCTAGTGCTTTAAAAAAAATTTAGAACAACCAAGTTGGCTTTCTTATTAAACTGAGAAATATTTGTATGCAATTATATTGGAAATCATCAATATTCATTGAAGCTTATCCCTTATTTCTGCTCTTGTCAGATTCTCTGTATGTTAATTAAAGTTGTGGTAAAAGTAAAGTTTATGGTACGGACCCTCGCCAAACTGCGCCAAAATATCGCCAAATTCTAAAAAGTCGCCAATTGCCTTCCATCTTGGATTGGTCAAAAATGGCGCTATTAAACCCATGTGGTCCAAGAAAAAATTTAATTAATAATATTAAGGAAGAAAAAAAAAATAGTCTTTAAAACTGATAATGGTTTTAAAAAGGGTAGAAATAATAACAATTTAATGCAAAATGAGACAAAATTCCATGAAATTGAACGAACTTTCCAGAAGATATAAAGAATTATTTGTATTAAAACACAGGATGACATATCATTAAAAAGCAATTTTTACTTAAAGAATTTGAATTAGAACACAGGATTTGTTCAGAACACGGGATAACTTAATGGAACTCAGGATAAAAAATCTAATGGGGGGGCCTGCCCCCCCAACCCCCCCGATTACCAAATATAAGTTAAATAATTTGAATTAGAGCACGGGATAACAAAAAAAAAGCAATTTTTACTTAAATAATTTGTATTAGAACACAGGATAATAACATATTAAAAAGCAATTTTTACTTAAAGAAATTGAATTAGAACACAGGATTTGTTTTGAACACGGGATAACTTAATGGAACTCGGGATAAAAAAATCTAATGGGGGGGCCTGCCCCCCCAACCCCCCGATTACCAAATATTAGTTAAATAATTTGAATTAGAGCACGGGATAACAAAAAAAAGCAATTTTTACTTAAATAATTCGTATTAGAACACAGGATAAT
>JAPMOQ010053601.1:162273-226273 GCA_026543055.1 Argiope trifasciata | reverse complement strand
AACACAGGATAATAACATATTAAAAAGCAATTTTTACTTAAATAATTTGAATTAGAACACAGGATAAAGAATTTGCATTAGAACACGGGATAACTTAATGGAACACAGGATAAAAAATCTAATGGGGGGGCCTGTCCCCCCAACCCCCCGATTAACAAATATTACATATATTTAAAGCACAAAAAGAATACATAAAAATGGTCATGAAATTAACGAAATAATTGACATAATCATACCTCGCCAGGCAAATCGCACCTTTACGGCGTGTATATAGGCACGTGGTCAATCGAAGGGAACAGTAACAAAAAAACGCCACCCCTGACCCTTCCTTAAAAAAACCTTTTAGGGTTGCCATAGGACTGCCACCGGTCAAGCAAGGGTTACCATATTTGGCGATACATCGCTAAGAAAAAATTCAAATTTGGCGCCGTACCATAAACTTTACTTTGGCCAAAGTTGTTTGTTAGAATCTATTATCCCACACTGGAAGTAATGAGGAGTTGATTCTATGCTAAATTTGAAAAGGATTTGCTTTATTGGTTGTGATCTGATATGTAAATATATAAAAGAAAGTTCATTTTTCCAGACTATTTTAATGTTATTTTGGGTGGATGAATGGGAATTAGCAAAAATATTTTGAAAATTCCTGTTGAGCCTGACCTTTATCTTCTTGCTTTCAGAAAATAAGTTTTTGAAGATCCACCTTTGAAAGGTGGGAAAAAATAGTTAAATTTATGATGTGCATTGCTTTTGCTACTTCATCTACATGGTTATTAAAAGTAATTCCAATAAATATTGGTACCAAAGCAAGTTTTATAACTTTGTATCTAGGAAGAGTCTGGATAATAGTAGATCCTATTTGCAATTTTCTTGGGCTTTTGGATCTAACTGGTGTCAAAATAGTAAAAATATCTTCATTTTAGATGAAAATGCCCATTTGCAGTCAGAATTGCATAGGCTTCAGCTGCTGTAAATACTTAGTTTTAAGGTTGAAGTTTAAAAGTATGGCTATGTTTAGATATGAGTTTTAGGGCTGCAAGTGAGATACCTTCTCATATGTAAAAAAAAACACATTTTTGATTGAAATAGTCATTGAATAATTTGCAAGTAGTACTCTTTGGGACTTTTCTTTATTGAAAAGAAAGGTCATTCATATGAATATTAACTTTAGTCTCTTTTTGAAGATCAACAAGATAATCAAAACAGATTAGCCGGGCTGAGCAAGATTTTGTCAAATAATGTAGAACTTTGCCAAATTTTTTACAACACTTCATTCTCTTTGCTTGGTGACTTGGCTCCTGTTTGGTTCGCATTGGTGACATTTGTACCCATATTACGAAAAAGTACCAAAAATTTTAATTTATGTATTTGTGTCTTTTAAAAATTTTAACCAAATTTTACCCTTTGAAATGTGTGCTAATCAGAGTGAAATTTTCAACCTGTGGAAAGGGGAAAGGCATTTATCTATCTAATTATCTATCATATAGATGCATTTTGTTATTTGGGTAAAAAAACCTTGAGACAGAGGGCTAGAGAGTAAAACCAGACGCAAAATATAGTCAATTATTGCATACAGTTCCCAATTTTCTCTAGAAAGATGAACATTTCCGTAATATGTCACTTGTTTGCTATATTTGCAAATGCAAGCTTAAACCAATTTTAGTAGGTAAATAACACTTGCTCGCATCTGCACAGGGCAGGGAGATAACTAAGTCTCTGACTAGTTTTCTTTGCTATATTATTGAAAAGAAAATTAAAAGAAAGGTTTGTTCGGGGAAAAATAGTTCACTGAATTTTATTGCTTGATAAGAAATAATTAGAATTGTTACATTACGGAGAGGATAAGGAAACCCAAGAAAAACCAAAGGAATTTGAAAATTTTCATATAAACAGAGAACACACAGGGAATTTTAAGTTTCTTTATTATTTTTTTTATCTAAAAAATGCTGATCTCTAATGATTGCAAGAATACAAGGAATAAAAGATTATTATCAAAGCTTCTAAAAATGAAACTATATTGTTTGCAATTGTATAATATGATGATTAATCCCTTTCTCTCCTTTTTTTTCTGTGTAGATAATTTTGATTTGCTGAACAAGTTTTTTTTTTTCCCCATGAGATTTTTGAATTGTAGCTAATGAATTTGCACAAGACTTCTGCAATTGTGTGAAAAATACTTTTTGCTGGCAGGATTAGCAATTTTCAATCTGTGGAGTGTGTATGTATGTCTGTAGGGGGGGGGGAATAGTCAACCAGACTTCAGTTTCCTGAATGGTTTGTTTATTATTTGAGAAACTGCAAGCTTATTCAATGTAGATTAGAGATTTTTTTTCAAAACAATGAACTGATTAAAATCTCTATTTAATACAAATTGGATGGATAAAAAAATCAATCCTGACTTTGCTGAAGGGATTTGAAAAGTTTCACAAAATTCATTTTATTGCATTCACTTCTGACTTTGTAAGAAGATAATAAATGGGTACTTTTTCGTTATTTAAGCGCAATGAAAAAGTCACCAAATAATCCTTTGTCGGGAGAAGCGAAAAATCATTAAAAAAGATGTTAAATTACGTCAAATTTAATATTTAAATTCGTTAAATTTAGGTTATTCACGTGGCAACATTTGTTTTGTCATTCACTTCGCTTAGTGACTTGATTTACATTTGGCTCACATTGGCAACATCTTGTGCCCATATAATGGAAAAATAATAATAAATGTAAAGAATAGGAGAAAACAGGCACTTATTAGTTATGCCAAAAGAGGAAAGCATATAAGATTGTGTACCAGTTTGGAAGAGTTATCATTGATGCTGAACTTAGTATTTAAAAGGAATACATGAAAAGATGACACATGAAATTCAAAAATGTCAAATGTAATGTCAGAAAATAAAACAATTTCAAATATTTTAGTCCTAAAATAATAATTTAAAGCTTAATTTTTAAGGGCGTTAAGACTTGTGTCATATTTATCCTTTAAGGCACCCAATAATCTACCAAAAATGTTTTAACATATGTTCATTGGAAGTGAAATAGCCAAAAAATTTATGTTAGGCCCTACAGAAAGGTCATACCTTATTTGTTACAGATTATTAAGGTTTTATTTTTCTTTACTAGTTACATTCTGAAGATGGTGAAGCTTCAGTAGTAGTTTGCATTATTTATAAAATCTGCCCTTTTTCTTTCAAAACTTTTAAAGTACCTGATAATTAAATTTCAAAAACTTTGTTATCTAAAATGTAATTTTCCTGTTTAATATATCTTTACTATTAACCTTAGTATTTTCTCCCATCTCTTTTTGATGTGATTACCTCTGTGTAATTTCTGTGGCGAGTTATTTATATTCTTGTATTCTTCTGATATTCTTTATTGTACTTATAATTAATAGCATTTCACTTTCAGCTTTCCATTTTTCATTTTTTTTTCTTGAAAATTTCAAATAAACTTTATAAATTGCTTATATTTACTCCATTTGTGACTTCCCATTTTTTTTTCTTCTTCTTAAAATAGGCTTATAAAGTTAATAGGAAGTAACATTAAGAGTAGTGTAAATTTGTTTCTGATTAATTTATATTAGGAAATAATTGCTTAAATCTTGAATATCATCACTTTAGTGTTAACTTCTATTTTGCACAGGCTGTTCTTTCCTCTACAGAGTCAAAATTCTTAGTCTGCAGATTCTTTCTAAAACTATTACTTTCCAATTACTGAATTTTTTTGTTATTGTTTGTTTAAGCATATAGAATACATTTTTTTTAAAGAATTCAAAATCTGCTTCATCAAATGAGTTTTATACGTATTTATTTAGAATAAAAGTTTCTGAATTTTAATTTTTGAATGTATCCCAAGGTCTATACTTTTGCAATTGAACTACTTTAAATTGAATTTTTTTCAAAATTAATTGAAAATATTTATTGTGATCTTGAAATTATTTTACATGCATTTCAGTTTGATGAAGGATGATCTTTTACCTTGGCAGAAGAATGGCATAACCAGAGAAGATATCTTAGAAAGTAGAAACAAGGGAACTTACTACCAGATAATAAATCATAAATTGTATCGCGAAACAGAATGCATGTTTCCTTTCAGGTAAGAATTACTTTTGTTTACTGGCAAAACATTTTATTAGTTCTTTAATATAATAATATTTTTTGTAAAGGGGAAAAAATGGATGAAATTTTAATTTGCTGTCCTTTTTTCTAATTTAACCCATAATTTTCAATATTATTTTTAAGTTAATTATTCCATAAAATTATATTTTAAATGTATTGGTTTTGCTTTAATAAAGACTCATTACAAGATAATTAGAGCAGATTATATTTTAATTATTAACATTATATTATTTGAGATGACAGCTTTTTCTTCTTTTTTTGATAAACATCAATCAAATTGAAAAGTATTTTTTATTGTAAAACAAAGTGTATTTTTAAAGATAATTCAGCTTAGTAGTTTGAAAAATGGCAAATAATTTTGGGTTGTAATTTAAAACCTGCTCTAGTCAAAATCACTTGTAAAAATATATAGCACATATTTTTAAAATTATTTCTTTGAAATAATTTTAAAAATAAAACAAAACAATTAGATTATAATGATGTCTAAGGTTTAGGTGAATATAAATGTTAACGAGGAACGTTACAGTCTAGCTTAGACCAGAATTATTTTTAAAAATGCACCAAGGGGAAAAAAAAAAAAAAACGAATAGAAATGTGTTAAAAAGGCCTAATATTATTAAATAATTTAAATAACTGAATTTATGCAATTTGAATAGATGGATAATTTCTTCTCTATTTTAATTCATTTTATCTTTTGTCTAATATAACATGTATATTTGTAATTAAGGAAATGATTACTTATAAGCAGCATTTAGCATTTCTGAGTGCATGAATATTTTTAGAAATTAGATGTTTATTGAATTTTTGTATTAATTGTGGTTTCTTGAAGAGAGGAGTTATGTAATGGTATCTAAATACAATTTATTTTTAAAGATTTAATAAAGGTTATTTTTTTAAATTTGATTTTTTAAAAATAAAATTTTATGTAATCAGTTAACAGCAAATATTCCATTTTTCATAAAATTGTTTCAAATAATTGCAAGAATTTGTTTTATTGTTTATATATAAACATTTAAAACATTTATACATACTCTTCCAAGTGATTTAACTGGTATATTACTGGTGTAAATGTAAAATATTGATTTTCCTTCTGGTAATAAACTGTAAGTGATTTAAAAAAGCTTGCATTGAACCATATGTGATAAGTGTATGTTACTAATTGCTTAATGAACATGCAAATATTTTGAATCACATGACAGGTATGCGAGTTCACATGACGGGACAAAATGTTAAAGAAAAAAAGTTTTATATAACCATTATGTTAAAGTCTTTTCTTCTCTTCATGTGGCAAATTTTATGAATCAAGGAACATATGTAAATGATTTAACCAGTAGAACTATGCATAATTAATGATCGCTATTTAACCAGAGAAATTGCTGATATATTAATATAAGATTTTATGAAACTTTGATAGATACTAGGTATTAAAGTTCTGGCCAAAGTATCACAACTTCTGTAAATGAAAATTATAAATAGCATTAAAAAATCATCTTATTGTTGTCAAATTGACACAGGGGATGCAGTCAATTACAGGCACTGAAATATTATATCAGGCAGTAACAGAAAGATGGAATTCTGTTAATTTATTTGTTTGAAATTGAGTTAGATGCATTCCTTTCAGGATTTTTAATTTTAAGAAGATATAAGGTAGATGTGAACTCATCAAATTGGAATAATCAATGGTAGATAAGTGTTATTTTTGCTGACTAATGCAGAATTCATTATCCAATTCAAAGGTTAGTTCATTTGGTATGATTCTGAAACTGCCTATTCTACCAATATCTTTCACATTATTCATTACACATCATATGTCCAATTTTATATCTTGTAAATACATAATATAAAGATACAAAAATATTATTAGCATAGTGCCTCATATTAGCAATGTTCATAGATCTGTTGGTTTATTTTTATCAAACAACTGCGTGGCATGTAAATATAAGCATTAAACATAACTGTGGGTGCTCTTTTTGATAGTGGTGGTATGCATCTAATAAAAATACCACTAGTCTTATTACCCTCACTGGTTTAGAGTAAAGAGAGGGGTGGGTGGGTACTAGCTCAAGTGTCATCTGATCGTAGTTCAAAGTTGTGAGATCCGTCCCAAAATAACCTTTGTGTTACTTTAAAACAGAACACTTACTTAACTGAGCTATCAGACTTGCCTCGCCTTGATCTTTCAAAACATGGATGAAAAGAATTTTTGAGATTTCTGATGTGTCCTGTAGGATTTTGGAAACTACATGCTCTAAAGGGATCTATCACTGTTTAGAAGAGGGATTATCCTGTAGTGATGCTTAAAAGACTGGTAAAGTTTATTTGCACCCTATTGATGCTACATATGTATTGAAAAAGGAAAGCAAAGGACCAATCCCCAATTTACTAATTTTTATGACCAATTTACTAATTTTTATGTCACATACAAGCTTATTACCCTTATATATGTGACTAATGGACCTCTGTCCTCTACCATTCTCTATTTTCAAGAGACATTTTTAAAACGCTACATTACTGTGCATTATCTAGGGAAGTTGACAGAATTGAAACCATATTAGAGTTTCTCGGCTACAATTATTGTATTGATCACAAATTTTTATTTTGTATGAAATCTCTTGATATCCAGATAAGCCTGGAGTTGCTTACCACCACTGTAAGGGAATTTTGGGATATGTGAAATGAAATCCTGGTAGAAGTCTAAGCCTTAAAAATTGGATCAATTTCATTAATTTTTAAATATTGCTAACATATCTTAATTTCTATGTTTATTTTGGAAATTAAATTTATATGATGCTTTTTTTTTGTGGGAAGATGTATCTCATTGAAGTTGGTTGACACAAGAGATCATTGTTATTAAAATGATTAACAATTAGCTGATTGTTGAATCATTATACTATCAGAAATTGATTTTTATTATATTAAGGTTTTTGAAAGAAACTGCTGTCAAATTCTTGTCAGTTTACTTATTCTCAAAGCTATTTGTATGCTTTCCTTTTATTCCTTATCTTCTCTGTATGTTCTTAAAAAACTGTTTATTTATCACATAAGATTTTTTAAAGATTTACTTGTATTTTATAACCATGCATTAATTAACCTAAAATTGTTAGTTTTCTTTAAATAATAGAGTCTCATGAATGTATTAACATGTCATTAGATCTATTTTCTATCTTCAGATTAAAAATAAAATTTGAAAGATGGATGAAAACATATCATCTATAATTTACACAAAACAAGAGTACAATTAATCTCATCCATCAAATGTATACAAGAGCTTAAGAAAATTTGAAGGATTAAGTCTTATTCTTAGCATTGAGAGGGAAAACTTTTAAATGCAGTTTTTTTCTTTCTTTCCTCTCCTTAGAAAAAGAAGGAAAATGTTGATGGGTTTTTAGATGCTTAGCTATGTAATTCAATGAAATATACAGTGCATGAGTGTTGAAGCCCATATTCTTGGCCCTAGTTGATCTATTAAAACAAGAGACACACCCTATCTGCTTAAATTGCTGTCTTCATAACAGGGGGCTTGCCTAGTGGCAAGTGCCATAAGAAACAACAACAGAAATATATATATATATATATATATATATATATATATATGTTTGTGTGTGTGTGTTTAATTAGTGACTTTGTACTGTTATTAAATTATTTTTATTTACAGTATTATTTATCACCATGTAGTTAAGTTTTTTTTTTTTTTTTTTTTTTACTTTCAGATGTAGTGGAGTAGAGTATTTTATTCTTCAGATAATTGACAAATTACCTGATATGGAGTTTATTCTCAATACACGAGATTGGCCGCAGGCTAATAAGTACAATAAGCCGTTGCCTATCTTTTCATTTAGCAAAGTAGGTTCTATATTTAGAAATGACTTTTTTTTTCATCTTCAAAATTTATTATTTATAATTGCTTGCAAATCAGTAAATTATCTTTTATTAATTTATCTCCAGTATAATACAAGTCAAGTTATTTACTGTACATTTTATTAAAAAAATAAATGCACTTTTATTTGATACTTACTTTGTGCATTAAAAAAAGAAATTAAAATATTGAAAATGACTGTTTAAAAAATCAATTTTTGCATTCTGTAGGAAACTATTTTAATTGTTTGTAAGTTTTACTATATTAAGGCATTTCTGTTGTGTTTTCAATATTCATCAAAAAATTTATTTTTTCATAATTTTATCAAATATATTATTGCATTTAGTAGAATAAAATCTACTTAAATATTTTAACAATCCTTTTAAGCAGTGTTTATTTGTCTAAAATTTTGAAATGTACTAATTTATTAACATTTTAGAGTTGATTCATTTCTTATTGTGTGCATTATCAAAAGCAATATTACTTATTTGAGTAGTATTATTAATGAGTTTCTTTAAAAATTGTCAGTATTTTTCCGTTTTATTTTATTAATTTGTATGTTTACATTTTTTTATTCACTGGTTTCTTATAAATATATAGTTATCTAAAATTTTATTATTGAAATGCTGTAGAGTAATGTGTGCATATTTTTAATATTTTGTTCTGATATCCTTTTTTGTAAATAAATTGCTTATTGCTGTTTATTTGGATATTTGAAAACATAATTTAAATCCTTAATCATTTTTTTAAATGAATTTTGGATTTTTGAAAAACTTGTATTAAATATACTTGGTTACCATTATTAAAATTGATAGTTGCCATTGATTTTTAAAAAAAGCTATCTACTGAACAACTATTAACTAACTAGTATTAATAAGATGTAATTTATCTCATCTTGTGTGAACTTGTGAAATTTTTAACTAAAAAAAAAAAAAAAAAAAAAAAAAAAAATGGAGAGAAGTTTTCCTTTTTTCATTTTTAAAATTATCAGTAACATCTTTTAAACTGAATATTATATGAAGCATTATGTAAAATTTAGCCAATTAGCTTTTTTTCCCTGGAGGAATTTTAAACACTACAGTTTAAAAACTTGTAAATCTGTAATTTAAATTATTGTTTTCTATAAGGGTAGATTTGTCTTGAAATGTAGAACATAAATCTATTTTGTTTTATTTTTTAAAAATTGAGTAGAAAATTGTTTCTGCTTTCTGATTTTTCTTGCTTCTTACTTTATCAATACATAATATCATCGATTAAGGTTCATTTCTAAATATTTTATTAAACTGGTATCAGCATAATACTCATCATATATCAACATGATGCGTAAAAGAAATAGATGTTCCAAGAGTAAATAAATTTGCATAATTTATAAATATTTCTTGTATTACATCCCTTTTTTCTGTAGACTTCTCAATTTTGGGATATCACTTATCCAGCCTGGACGTTCTGGGAAGGTGGACCTGCTATAAGCTTGTATCCAACAGGTTTAGGAAGGTGGGATTTACAAAGAACAATCATTAATAAGTATGTCCTGTCATATATTAGAATTAACTGTTTTGAATTTTATTATTGCCTCTTTTAATTTAAAAATTAATACATATAAATATATTTGGTCTTATGCATACTTTACAAATTATTTAAATAGAGGCAAAAATCTGAGAGGTCATAACAGAATAAAGTATTGCTTTATTTTATTGAATTAGAAAATAAATAAATGATCTTTTATTTTCATAATATTACTTTCATCAAGTATTTTAAATTAAAGACTAAGGAATATTATATAGTATTTCAAATAAGTGAATAAAATTCTTTATATTAAGCAATACTTACTGGTATCAAAATACTTAATGTTTAGAATTCAAGAAATTCTTACATTAGAAACACTGGATTTTGCTGTTTGCTTTGCATGATATTTGATTTAATTGTATACTTTTTGCTTAATGATTTTTGCTATGTATTGATTTATTAGTATTAATAGCATGTCAAGCATTTGATTGAGGCTAAAGGTTGCTTTATACAGACTAGTGGAACTTTTTTTTTTGTTTAAAAATGTAATTTGTTAATTTTGAAACAAATATGAAACTACTGATAATATTCACAAGAGATTTGGTCATAGTTGTAAATGTATTATAGCATGAATAAAATAAAAAATATATTTGTCTATATTAACCTGTTGAAATAGATCAAGGAAAATAATAGAAGAAATGTCAAGAAAGGTAATTTTTTGTGATTTAAGTCATGTCATTATCAGATGTGTAAAATAGACTTTATCAGCATGGCTAAGTTAAATTGTATTGAACCTTGAGTATAAGATTAGGCAGAGTTAGGAAATATTTGGTAAATGATCATTGTTGTTGTGATAACATAAGATACCATCAAGTTCTCATCTTAAACAAACCATCGACATGCTGTTAGTTGATCCTTATTTCTTTGTATGGAGTGAGCTTAATATGAAAAACTATTCAAGTTATGTAATCAAATAGGCTCAAAATCAAGACTGGTAGCTGATGGGGCAGAAATAAGTTCAGTTAAATGTTGCAATCTGTATATTATGCTCAATAACTATTTAATTGGAAAAAGGTCTAGGATATATATATAATATAATATAATATAAAAACAACATGTCCATCATGATTTGAACCCCCCCCCCCCCAAAAAAAAATGTAAGAGCTATTTTATAGAAATATGTTTTTACCAAGACCTCTGATAATCATAGAATTAGAAATGCCTTTTGCATGATGAATTTCTTAATTTCATGCCAGACTTCAAATTCTCATCTGCAACTAAGCTTCTACCATTTTAGCTGATCATGGGAATCATATGCTTAATTGATCATGCAAACTCTGAAAAAAATGGCTTTAAATTTTTACATCCAAATATTGAAATCCCCACAAATGTTTGAGACAGCTGCACATTTATTAAAGGGAAGATATAACTTTATGGGCCAAATTTTCTATTATTATGCATTTTTAAGAGTGCATTCATTCGGTTTTCATGAAAAGAAAAAAAAAAAATAATCAAAGATAAAAGAATGTATCTTACAGAAAAAAAGTGAGTGATATTTTAAATTTGTAATTACAGTATCTTTATAAAAATGATTAAAATTTTTTCTTTTGTTTGTATTCAAGAACAAATTACTATTATATTATCAAAATTCTTGAATTCTGTTAGCAGACATTTTTTTTAAAATTATTTTTCTATCTTATAATGAAAAGAAAAGGAGGAAAATAATAAAACTGTAAATTGTAGTTTACTGCCTTATTTAAAATTGGTATTCAAACAATTTACTTCATGCCATGACAGAAGTAAATTTATGTTAATTGATTGATAATTACTGCAAACACATGTTGTGTACTTTTTTTTCTAGAAATTAATTTGTTCTCTTTTTAACATGATAATGCTCATAGGCTGATATACTCTGTGTAAATTGCAGTGTGCATGATGAAAAATTTGTTCAAAATGCTCTATACTGGAGATCAAGGCCTAAGACCAGTTTTGTAAATAATTATTCATGTGTGGTTGGTAGTAAAAAAAAAATTAAATTGTTTTTTTTAGTTAAAAATTATGCAACACTAAATTTTTGTCTACTTCAGAACAAATAATTACACTAAAACTTATTTTTAAATCGCATTAATATTTAAAACAAAAAGAGAGGAAGGGCTTTTTTCATTTCGTTTCCATGTAATTTTTCACTAATTTTATTAAATTAAAAAAAAAATCTTTTATGTATCTTTTGCAACAATGCTTTTTCAAGGTTTTATTACTAGATTTATTCTCTGATTAGTTGAGAGAATATTAATTTGCAAGTTATTGCTGCTATATAAATTGGAGCAAAGTATAAAAAAGTGAAATAATTAAAAATCAAACCATAAGATCTTTCCTTTTATGATGCCCTTTACTATGGATTAATATCTTTGTGAAGTTTCTAAAAATATTTTCTTATTTTGCTCATTCTAATCTTTTTAGTAAATGCATGAAGCCATTAATTTTACTTTTAACCAAATGTATCTCATTAAAGCAGCAATTTATAATAATTATTTAAGATAATTTAGATGTATAAATCTAGCCAGAAGTTTTAAGCATTATTATATATAAATTCTTGACATACTAATTACTATCATTTTTAGATTTCTATTATTGAGTCTAATGAAAAGTTTTCTTGTTTACCAAGGTAATTATTCATTTTGCTATATCTTTTGAAGACCCTATCCCTTTTTTTCCCAGCAAATACAGAGCTTACAGTAAAGAATAAGGTATCAAAAGTCAACTGAAAAAAAAGTATATGCATTAAAAGATATTTTTTCCAGAGTTTTTTAAAAGAGTATATTCATTTTACATTGAAACACATTTAAATGTGAAGTAAAGTAATAGTAAACATTGTGATATCAATTTAATTGTTTTATATTTTAGCCTTTTTGTTGATGCTCACTTTATTTGCAGACAGTATTTTTATTTTGCATTTATTTGCTCACATTCAATTCAGTTTTCAATGAACATATTAAATAAGTTTATTTATTAATTATGGATTGTAAGTAATAATAACTGTTTAAAAAGCAGAGGAAATAATAACGCAGGATTAGATGGACTACATTGAATAGAAAATTTTAGAATTTTAACTTAATATGTCCTTTTTTTTTTTTTTTTTTTTTTTGAGAAAATTGCATGAATGAACTTTAACAGCAAGAATCTAATATAAAAAGAAATTTTGCATATTCTTTTAGACTACAACTTATACATAAAATATAACTTATGATTGCAGGATAAAAAATTTCTATTGCATAGTACAAAGACCAAATTGCCTTTGATCAAGTGGTATGAATCATGCTCTGATGTGAAAATGCACTTGTAAATAGAAAGAAGAAATTCTCAATTATATACATATGTATGTATGTATGCAGTCAGTTTTTATTTTTCTCAACTGATGTAAAGTGTGCAGTGTTGAATAAGGTGTGAATTGACCTGATTATTTACTGACTTTTGATAGAGCATACTATTTAAAAGTTAAAGCATGTTTTTTGTTGGGTAGAAAATTGAAATTAAATGTACCACAGTGTCATTTGGGTTGCTGATCTACAATAACATTATCTCATGTTTGTAAATGCATTATTATTGCAATTATGTATAATTTTAGTCAGTATTTTTATTTATTACTTTATCTCAGTTTACTTTGAACATTGTGATAGTGAAGTTACATAATTTCACCATTCTTTTTTTCTTCCAAATTTAAATACTTTTCTAGACATATTCTGCTTTCTTTCAGGAAAGGAGGTGATTTGTATAGTAATTATAACTACAGAGATATATTATACTCCTGTAGGAATAAAATTGGCTCAGGATAGAACCTGGGACCTTTGGTTTAGAAGGCCGATAACATAACCACAGGACAAAAGCATGCTCATCTCCCGTAGATGTAATCTGTCTTATTAAGAATCACCACAGACTCACCCACCAGTGAGTTAGACGAACGATATGAGTTGTTGTTGAGTGGTGATGAATTGGTTTGTTAAGCGACTTGTTGATGTGTGTCTAATTGCCATACCCATGTTTGTTTGGCGAGCGGAGAGCTTTTTAGTTGTGCCAAGCGTTATGGCGAGCGTGTGTGAATTGTTGCGTCAAGTGAGTCTGATGACTTTGTGTTGCTATGTCAAGTGAGTCTGACAACTTTGGTTGCGGGTAGATGGTGCCACACATCAGTTGCTTGAAGGTTCATCACGTCCGGGTCACTAATGTAGGAATAAAGTTGGCTCAGGATAGAACCTGGGTCCTTTGGTTTAGAAGGCCAATAACATAACCTCAGGGCAAAAGCATGCTCATCTCCTGTAGATGTTATCTGTCTTATTAAGAATCACCACACTCCTTTATATATTGAGTATTAAAAAGCTTAGAGAAGATTGTGTGAATTTTTTAAAGCTTTTTTTTGTATGTCATTAATAATAAAGTATAAGATATCCATTGACAATATATATTCATTGGTCCCTTCCCTAGAACTATTGAGAAATGGCCTTGGTCAAAGAAGAAAAACAAAGCATTCTTTCGAGGCTCGAGAACTAGCTCAGAACGAGATGAATTGGTATTGCTGTCAAGAGAACATTCTGATTTGATAGATGCTCAGTATACAAAAAATCAAGCCTGGAAATCAGATAAAGTAAGTATCCCCATTTTTTCCCATCTATAAATAATCTATCTACTTTATGGTTTTAAAGTTTTGCTAAAATATACATTTTTTTGCACAAATTTTGAATGGCATATAAATTATGTTAATCCATCTGTTGATAAAAACACTTATAATCTTCTAAAATGTAGAATGAAATGTATACTAAATGCTGAAGGCAGAAAAATGCAGTTCAAGAAAATTTAACGTATTAGAGCAAGAGCTGAAGCTAAATTAAAAACCCTTATTATTATTAGCATTCTCTTATGATTCGTTTAAAGCTTTATCTTCGTAAATATAATTTATAATTTTATAAACTATAATTTAATTTTAATTATGTATACAATTCAAATTTATATATTAGTATAGCATATATTTTCTATTTATATTTTTGATATGTCAATTAAAATTCCATAGTTTAAAGATTTAAAATCTTTTCCTTGAGATACTTCTATGTATATTTTGTCCTTAGTTTTAATTATTTATTTTCTGTTATAAAAATTAATTCACTTGCCGCATATTACAGGTATTATTTAAAAATAAATAAAAACAGTTTATTATTTATCTGCCCAAGATGTAATCCCATAATATTTTATTAAATCTAAATAATAAGTCTTTGATTATTTATTTCCTGTTAGTTATTGATGCTTTAGTTTCTTATTTTTTTTAAAGCCAAAAATTATGTAAATCATAAAATTATTTTGTAGAATTTTTGTTAAGAACTTGGATTTAAAATAAATTTCTATGTATTTCTTGTGTAGGATACACTTGGAGCTCCACCTGCAAAAGAAGTATCTTTAGAAGATCATTGTATCTACAAATATTTATTTAACTTCAGAGGTGTGGCTGCCAGTTTTAGGTTTAAGCATCTCTTTTTATGCAGATCTCTGGTATTTCATGTTGGAGATGAATGGATAGAGTTCTTTTATCATCGCCTTAAACCATGGGTTCATTATATACCAGTACCTACTGATCTTTCTAATGTTATGTGAGTATCTTCTCAATGGATTAAAGTTTTAAACCTTGTTTTTTATTTAGTTTTTCTAAATTATGTATACATTTTTTTTTTCCAGGGAGCTTCTGAGTTTTGCCATGGAGAGAGACGATTATGCTAAAGCTATTGCCCAAAGGTTTTTTTAAAACTATATTTCTATTTTATTTGAAGAGGAATTTTATCTGGAAATTTCATTCTGATGTGATTTAAATCTTCTCAGTTACAGGATTGTTGCATTCTGAGATGATTTCTTTGGTTATTTTTGATGATTTTGTGCAGATTCGAGTATTTGATATCCATTATTTAAAAGCATCTACTTAATCTCATGAAAAGAGGGGTCATTTTTTCAAAATCTACTATTTCTTTTCAATACATATAATTGATTATATTAAACAGCACTTATTTAATGTCATTAAAAAAAGCCTTTTCCCCCATTTTAGAACCAAAAAGGAATAAAATCATAGTAGATTTAGATAATTTGAAGTTTTTTTAATCATAACAGTTATGTTCTTTTAATCAATCTCTTAATTTTAAACTTAAGAATATTCTGAAGCATAACAATTTACATCCTTTGTAACTAAATTTCAGCACTTATAGATTAATTAAAATGATTGCCTAATAGAATATTTGAGAAATATTCAATTATTGAATGAATATAAGTATTAAAAAATTAGGAAATAAATCTGTTTTCTGAGTAAATTTGTTAAAACTTACAATTTCTACTTTTCACTTTTTTTTTTTTTTTTTTTTTTTGTATGTGAAATATAAATTCTAAGAATTAAGTGTCTGATTTTCTTCATTTCATATTTTTGCAGATGTGATTTGATTGTGATACATTTCTTTATGTGTGTGTATATCTGAATTATGATTGTTCCTAATTTTATTTAAAAATTATTAAAATATACGTTTGAATTTTTTTTTAAAATAGTGTGGAAAAAGCTTACAAAATATATTTAAACTAGTTTATAAATTTTTTTAGATAATGAACTACAGGCTGTTATTTTTTATATTTTTGTATGCATTTGGATTTCATACAGAATCTCTCTCTCTCTCTCTCTCTGTGTGTGTGTAATGATATTTTAACTTCTAATTTAAATCCTAATTAGTTTCCAAATTTTTATCATAATTCAACCCGTATTAACTTCATTCTAAAATATTCTCTTATTTCCTGATCTGATTCCACTTTATCTTAATTAATTCTAGATTTCTACTTAATTAATTTTACAGAAGCTTGATAAAATTGTTTAGTTAAGAGATTCCCAAGCTGCGAGTGATTGATAAAAGGGGCTGACCTAAACAAATACATTTAAAAAAAGATCCCTCTATTTCCCTTTCCTGGTTTCAGTGAAAATCCCTGTCTAGATATCATTGTATTAGTACTGTGAACAAATTTTTCCCCTAATTAATGTCAGGTTATATAAGACCAGGGATAAAATATTCAAGAGCTTTTCTTCCTTCCTCTCTGTGTTGTGTGTGTGCTTGCTTGTACATGCCTGCTTCTCCATAATGGAATAAAATGATGTTTGAAAATGCAAACTTTCTTCTCCATCTTTGAGCAGGCCTATCTGCATCTAAAATTTTAAATGCTAATATATATATTCACACACAGTTATGCCGACTCTTATTTAATACTTTTTATTAAAACAGTTCATTCTGAATTTTTATTTAAAATTAATTTCAAATACTTAAAAATGCTTTTGCTACTTTCAGAGGCTTTGACTTTATATGGAATCACCTAAAGATGGAAGACATTCTTTGCTATTGGGAAAATCTTCTACTTAATTATGCAAAACTATTGAAGTACAAGCCTGAAAAAAATAACAAATTTAAGATGATTAAACCAAAGTATAAATAACTACCTGTTTATGAATTTAGCTGTATTATAATATTTTGTAAAAAGAGCTTGGGTACAAGCTAACTTCATTCCAGTTTTAGAATAAATTTTATATTTTTTTTACAGAGATGTTTTCTAAAGTTGTAGTATCTTCTTAGTTCTTTATTCTTACTATACAAGATGTTTCAATAATTTTCTTTGCCAGTTGAAAGTCTTGACATGAAAGGATATCGTGTAAATAAACATACATGTCATGAAATCATTATCATTATTGAAGTTTTTGCTACATTCATTAATATCAGTTTGTAACTTGAGTGGCATGAGCATGATGTATCCCTTACAATTTCACGCATGAGTTATTTGTGTTATCAATTTAACCAGTTTTAGATCATCCTCATTTTGATCTTAACTATGTAAGTTGTGTTTTAATTCTTGTTCTCTTGTGCATTAGATTTCAGATAAAGTTTATTTACAATTTTTTTAAGATTTTTTTATAAAAAGACAGCATGTGCTTAAAGATACCATTCCAAATTAACAGATTTTATCACGTAGTATGATTTTAATTTTTTAAAAATGTCAAGCTGGGTTATTTTAACTAGCTTACATATGTAAATTTTTTAAACCATGAATTAAAGAATATGCATGCACATTAAACAGATCAGATATTATCATATACATCAGATTTTACTTTTCCATATTTCAAGTAAGAAACTTTTGATTCAGTTGTGAACCACCTATATATGTATGAAAGACGCCAATGTACATGGCACAGATCATGAGCTTATTATTTGTCAAATGGTCAGAATCAAATATAAACAAAATATTAAACAAATTTCAAATTGCTTCATTCATGGAACTTTCTTGCAGCTGTACTGAGGCAAATGCTTTGGTTAGCTAATTAATGGAACTGCAAAATATTAGTAGAAGTATACTAGAAACAGTTTGTCATGTCACCAAAAGGGATATTTAGTGAGAGGGGAGAAGATATAAAAGAAATCTTGGAAATGATTTCAAATAAAAATCTCAATCAAGTACAAAAATAGGCTTAACTATCGGCAGATAAATAATTATGGTAAGATTAATGCACAATTTCTTACCAAACATGTCCAACTTGTGCCTATCATCTGAAAACTTAAAGTCCTGGGTGTATAACAGAAATGCTAATAAACAATTTATAAAGTTGCAATAAAACATGGTCATGCTTATATTTGGTGACAAATCATTCCACAATTTTCAATTTTGACTCTTTTTTTTATTAATTTTAAGTCTAGCCATAACCATTATGACTACAGAAATTGATTCTCATATCTTTCAAAAGAATTACCTTTTAAAAATATTATTTGTACTGTCTTAACAAAATTACCTTTTTAATAATATAAATTTCATTTCTGCACAAACAACTGTAATGATATTTTAAATTCAAATTTATATACTATCTGAGACAATGTATTGAAAGAGATATATTCCTTATGTATAATTTACAGCCTGAAAACCTAATAATCTTGACAAACTAACTGATATTCAAAGGTGGCTAGTTTTCTTTATTGAAACAAAAAGTATGGGTTACATAATTTTTGAATCACCCATACTAAAAAAAAGTTCTTTATTATGGGAACCTCATATCCTTCCTTACAAAGAATTAGTAATATCATCACAACAGAATATATAACAATTTATAAACAACAGAATAATTGAGAAGTAATAAAAATTGCAAAGCTGATCAGGTACACATCAATAGTAATAGATCAGAGGTGTTTTTTTCCCCCCTCTACTATCACAGTAAAGGTGTTATGTTTTCAGCCTAACGCTAGGGTTCGCAACCTATTGAAACGGAAGAGCCGAAAGCGGCAATTTACAAATTTTTCCAGTTTTTAAAGAGCTAATAAAATTTTTCGATTTAATATTAGGGTATTTGCATTTATATACAGTAAACTCTCGCTACAACGATACCCGATACAACAATAACTCCCTCTACTACAATAATGTTTTGTGGTCCCGGTGATTTTGCATATAAACTAATGTTAATCTCCCCTCAATATTGCGATATTCTCTAGAACAATAAACCTCTGTAAAACGATTTTTTCAATCTAAATTTCAGTATTATTTTCTCCCTTTATAATAATATTTTGATTTTCAAATGCTTTTTTTTTTTTCGTTTTCTTTTGTTATTTTTTCCGTCAATTAAGACTCATTGTGGATATTCAACTTATCCGTGAATAAATAGCTATTGTTCAGATTTCAAAACAGATGAAGACCACCCTTGTGGGAATTGGAGAGGGTGAGGTGGGTGAAGTGTAAATGTATGCCTAGTCTCATTTCCCAGTAAGCTTTGGAATTCTGATAAGGCTTAAGGACATCTAGACCTGTCTGGTCACCTGGATATTACAGAAAACGGTTGGTGAACTCCATACTTGTAAACTTTGAAAATAAAGTAGAAGACCCTTTCAAAGCTGTAAATGTCAAGGAAGCGTGTGTCAATATTGCTGGAAGTTGGTGGGAAGTAACAGAAAAAACCATTCGGAATTGCTGGAAAAAGGCCGGTCTTTGTGTTATGGGAGATAAGAGTTACTGATAAAGATATTCTCTCTGAAATTACTGATGAGATAGGAAACAATGATGAGGATGATGATGATAATACAGGTCCATCGCAGTCCTTATTGTCATCCCAGGAAGCACTTCAATCCATGAATTCTCTACGGACATTTTTTTCAAGCCTTCCGTCGACAAATGAAGAACATTTTCGTGCACTAGACTCAATGTATACAGTATTGGTGAACTTATCAGTTAAAAAAAATGAATAAACAAACAAAAATATTGGATTATTTTCAATAAAAAGTGTTTTCAGTTATGTGAATATTTCTGTGCTTATTTTCTAAATTTATCTTATTTATTTATTTTTTTAGTATTTAAACCACTATTATTAGTATTTTACAAATTAATTTCTTCTAAATATAGACTTAAAAATAGTATGTTATGCACCTTAAACTAATAATAATAAAAAAAAAACCTCTTATTAAATGCTCAAAATATATGGGCCCTCGATATAACAATATGCCTCACTACAACAATATATTTATTTGGTCCCTAAAATATTGTTGTAACGAGGTTTCACTGTATATGATTTTTTTAATTTAAAATAAACGGCTTTAAATACGGAACTTCATGTAAAAACACAAATATAGATCGTTACATCAATGGGAGCTTTGACTTTGCATGCCTTTTGAAAATATGATTAAATTTGGCTTATAATTTGTTGTTTCAAGTACGACTCTTGCTTTTTGTTTGTTAGTTGACTTCTAAATTTATTTTTTACATTCATGCGTGAGAACGCTAGCTCCCATGAATATGTCGACCCGAAGGTCATAAGCTCTGAATATGCCAACTTCTTCACCTCACTGTAGTATTATAGAAGAATATTCCATGAATCAAATATGAGGGCCTCGATGTTTAAGTGAGATAGAAATGAAATGCATTTGGCAGAAATATAAACATGGTCACGGAGCCTCATCTCTAAGAACAAAATAATAGTCTCATTACGGCCATGTTAAACATAGCAATTTGTAATTAAAGATTATGTTAACAGAAGCTGTTGTGAGATTAGGTACTTAAAAATATTTTTCCTTGTCTTTTTTTAAGGGTTTTGATAGTAAATTATTAATTTTTCGTATGGAACAGGAAGGCCGCAACTTTACATAAAAAAAGCCTCAGGTGGCCGACCCCTGGCTTAGGCATCTATATTTTACTTTCTCACGCCTTTCTACACCAATTAAGCCTGGTTCTTCTTTCCTCTAATTGCGCAATGATCTTTTTATTATAATAAATCTTATCATTATCTCAATTTTTTAAAAAAATATTGTAATTAACACATTAAAGGCGGGGAATCTTGACGAAAGTGTTCTGTGTAACGCCTATTAAATCGTAGTACTACGACTCCCGCCTTTAATGTGTTAGGTAGTGAGAGTGGTCTCCCTAATTTGTTTCGCATATTCTAACAAAGTTGTTATCTCGTCAGCCCCGCAATAAATTACAGAAATCGTACAAGAGAACACCTTGTACGGCATTGGTATAAAATTGCCTTGGAATATTAACCCTTGCTGAGAATTTTTTTTGACTGAACCAATCCATTGAATCAATTTTGGCGAGTTTTTGGTCGATCATTCATTCCCTGGCATGAGATTAATAATATTCGAAAATCGAATTTGTGCTTTAAATCTGTTTTCCTCAAAGGATTAATAACGAAATTTGACACAGAAATAACTGAAAATGTAGAGAGCAAAATAGATAAAAATTAAGCACCTAGATTTAACATCTATAGTGTAGAGCCTGTCAAAGTTGGCAAAATCAACTATGAGTTGACTGCAGGTACTTTCAATATATCAAATTGAGTATGAGTCTTAATACATCAATAATAATTATATATATCTGTCAAATTTATCAAATTAGGTACGGGATTTTGTGATTGCAAATGCAGTTGTGTGTGGAATCTTTATTTCAATCAATTGAGAAAAACGTGTGAAAAGAAACAAACAAAAAAAATCGATTTTCGGATACTGTTAATTGCATGCTAGGGATTAATCGCCAAAAAAAGATACGATCGATTCCATAAAAATAATTCGGACTTAAAAATTAATATTTTGTAACTGTTGTTGCAACACGCTCTCTGGCATGACAAGTTTATAAGAAAGTATGCTGGAAAGTTTTGGGGAGGACTATTCTTTTTGATTTCCTAATTAATGCTTGTTTCCCTGCAAATAAATTACCCACATTTTTTTTTTTTTTTTTTTTTTTTTTTTTTGCTCAAGCGAAGTACTGAAGTGAAAACCCTTCTCCATTCGAATCCTTTCCTGCAGAAATTAACATTTATTAATTAAGAAAACGCAATGATAGCTAGCTATCTGGAAATATTTTATGTTAAAATCTTTATTTGCTCCAGATGAAACAAATATTAAATGTTATACATTTGGATCCAAATCAAATTTCCATTTTTATTCTATCAATCCATTTCCAGCCGAAATTAAAGGCAGAAATGCATATAAAGGCATATTATTCTGATGATGCCAAATATGTCACCATTAAAATAAAGGAAGAACTGTTTAAAAGTGCTTGCTGTGTGTACTAGGGATGGCAGAAACAAAGTTTTAAACGTTTCTTCCCTGTGAACAATTTTAAACATAATTTTTTTTTTAAGATAACAGGAACTAAGTAAAATATAATTATATATAGCAGTAACGATATATGATAATGATATAAGAATAATTTTTGTGATGAAAATTGTTAGTCACGAACTAGGCCAGACTTACAAAATTTTTTTGTTATCCTCAGAATCGGGAACTGAAATACGGCTGAAGTGTGACACTAAAATTGCAGTGCCTGAATCTTCCAGCATTATTAAATTGGAAAAAAAAGGAGGAAATGTTAAAATGTTTCGCTAATTTAGGATGTACTGAAATTTTTTTTGCTGCACCTTCAAGGAAATCTAAAATTATTCCATGACCCAAACACTTGAGTACATTCGAAATAAAATATGGAAATAGTTGGCATTTCAAAACATTATTCTTAATTTTTACATATTTTTTATTTTTAAGTCTTCCAATTTGATTACAAATTAATGTACATACTCCTTTTTTTTGGTGCTGTTTACTGTTTCACGTGATAACGGTTCTAGCAAACTTTTTGTTTAAAATGTATTTAAAAATGTTATTTTTTTTTTCTTGCACTGGATTCTCCAATTCTGTTATTCAGTTCAATAGAAAGCCAATCTTTTCTATGAAGGGCCCGTGTGCAAAACCCCCTTTGGGTCCTACATTTTTTGCAAAGCAAATATATATATATGTATATGAACACATATTATTATTGCATGTTTATTTAGTGCTTCATTTTGTTTTGCTATTAATTACTTCATTTTTTTTTTTTTTTTTTTTTTTTTTTTTTTTTTTTTTTTTTTTTTTTTTTTTTTTTTTTTTTTTTGCAATTTCTTTTTCGATGCTTAGTACAGGAAGTGCATTTAATAGTTATGACGGCAACGGCAACGTCATGATGTTTTGGAGTTCCGCGATGTGACAAAGTGGTCACGAGCACCTCCACATCATAATTTTGAATAGTACTTTAATTTGTGATAGTTGGGGAAAAGTTAAACTTAAATTGATTCAGTTAGGACGAGCGCATAAATGCTCTAACGTCATGAAGATGATAACATGATGACTATAATTATAGAATTAAGTAAAGAAATTTTTATTTCTGGGATAATGAGAACATTGATGGATTTACGTTGCATGAGCCTTAAACTATGGGGACTGAACTAAAATTTTTGATTTCAAATTTTACAGAATTATTTTGCATGTAGCTCAACATAGCTAACTGGATTTAAAAAGTGAAAATTTTGATAAATTAATGAGCAACTAGATTGGTAACAGATTTGTTAGGTTTTCAACTTTTTGAGAGTTGGAAAATTGATATATTGATTATCAAGAGTTATGAACACATCCTTGTACGAAGACAATTCTTATTAATTTTGATTTGCAGAAAGAGCATTCTGTATTTATTATATCTAACTTGCAATATAAAGAAAAATTTCCACACAGTGAATATACACTGAAGTGACAAAAGTCATGGGATAGCAATATGCAACTATACAGATGGCAGTAGTATCGCAGCTAAAAAGTATAAATGCGCAGTTTGTTTTCCAGAGGTTTTATTTGTGTTCAAGTTATTCATGTGAACAGGTTTTTCGTGATTTATGGCGGCACGACGAAAATTAACAGACTTTGAACGTGGAATGTTAGTTGGAGCTAGACGCATGGGTCATTCCATTGCGGATATCGTTAGTGAATACAACATTCCGAGATCCACAGTATCAAGAGTGTGCCGAGAGTATGAAATTTCAGGCATCACATCCCATCATGGACAGCGCAGTGGGCGACCACCTACACTTAACGACCGAGACCGCTGACGTCTGTGTAGAATGGTCAGTGTTAATAGACATGAAACACTTCGTCAAATAACTGCAGGAATCAATGTGGGACGTACGAGGGACGTGTCCGATAGGACTGTGCGGCGAAATTTGTCTTCCTTGGGCTACGACAGCAGAAGACAGACTCGAGTGCCTTTATTGACAGCACGACATCGCCTGCAGCGACTCTCCTGGGCTCGTGAGCATATCGAATGGTCCCTAGACCAGTGGAAAACCGTGGCATGGTCAGATGAGTCACGATTTCAGTTGTTACGAGCTGATGGTAGAGTTCGAGTGTGGCGCAGACCCCACGAAGCCATGGACCCAAACTGTCAGCAAGGCACTGTTCAAGCTGTTGGTGGCTGCATAATGGTATGGGCTGTTTTTACATGGCATGGACTCGGTCCTCTGGTGCAACTGAACCGATCATTGACTGGAAATGGTTATGTTCAGCTGCTTGCAGATCACTTGCAGTCATTCATGGACTTCATGTACCCACACAACGATGGGAGTTTTATGGATGACAATGCGCCATGACACCGGGCCAGAACTGTTCGCAATTGGTTTGAAGAGCATTCCGGACAATTCCAGCGCATGATCTGGCCACCTAGATCGCCCGATATGAATCTCATCGAGCATTTATGGGACATCATCGAAAGGTCCGTTCGTGCCCAAACTCCTGCACCATCCACACTTTCACAATTATGGACGTCTATACAGATAGCATGGCTCAATATTCCTGCAGAGGACTTCCAACGACTTGTGGACTCCATGACACGTCGTGTAGTTGCACTTCGCCGGGCAAAAGGAGGACCGACAAGATATGAACAGTCATTCCATGACTTTTGTCACTTCAGTGTATTTAGAAATAAATTATCATAATTAATAATTACTATATCTTGCAATATGCGTTGAGCATTATTTACATTTATTTTATTCAGAAATCCTGTCGCAAAGCAATTATTTGGATTAGGTTTTCAGCTACATCGTTGTTATAAAACTTTACAAAGTTTTTGGTGCATTTTTCCAAAGTTTATGTATATATTTTTTTATTTCGGTGATAAATTTGTTTTCGAATTCGTTTTCCACGAATATATTCTGAAAGATTCAAATAACATTGTTGCTTTTGTTTCATTTAAAAATGAGTAACATTTTTCTCAAATTTTAGATTTCTCCATTAATTTTATTCACTAAATTAAAAGTTCAATCTAGAACGATTGTTTTTATTTGAAATACTTTATCAACAGTGCTAATTTTGGACAATATTGTAAACAATATTGTTGAACATAAAATAAGTGTCATTTCTTGTATTGATATTGTTACGGATTTCCTATCCTTCGGGTTCGTTTATGTAGTGGATGTGTGGTACGAGCACACAATGAAGAACCCTTTAGTGGAAGAACGACATCGACGTTTATTTACACGCCAACAGGACATCACAGCCCTCCAGTTGGTGTGGTGGGGAAGTTTGGAGAGGGGGTGACAACTCAGGTGTCATCCTAGTCATCTGACAGTGGCTCAAAATTACGAGATCAGTCGCAAAATAGCCCCAGTTTTGCTTCAAAACTGGACGTTAACATAACTAAACTAAACTAACAGGACAGCACAAAGACAAAATATATTTAAAAAGATGACAACTATATAAAGCCAAAACGAACATACAGGACAACACAGCAGCACTCTACAGAAAACAGACAGTAGCCCACAAGTAGAAATCCAGTAGTGGCAACGTTCACAGCACACAAAGGGGCCAGACAGGATTCAGCAGGAGAGGGGATCCTCGGAGCCTTGCTATATGGTCTCTTCAATATTTATAAACTACTCCTCTGTCCCTTCTTACTTTAGCTGCCGGCTCACTTCTTAACAGCGTGCTACGACACAAGGCAGAATGATGCCAGAATACGGCACCCAACAATTCAGCACTCCGCCGTTGCTTCGGTATTCTCTTGGCGACTCCCGACTATTCAGTTCTCTCCGACCACTCTCCAGGCCCGCAATGGTCTGGTGGTAAGGTCTCGGCTTCGGAACTGGAGGGTTTCAGGTTTGAGACTCGATTCCATCGAAGAACCGTCGTGTGAGGGGGTATCTTGTTCAGGTGTCGTCCTCGTCATCTGACCGTGGTTAAAAATTACGAGGTCCGTCCCAAAATAGACCTCGTGTTGCTTTAAAACGGGACGTTAATATAACTAAACTAAACTGAACCGACCACTCTCCAGGCCTATCACTATTGCCGACTCTATTCCTCAGCTCAGGACTATCAATTCAAGGCCTCTAAATTTAATAAAAAATACTCATTCGATTCACCTCAGCATGAAAGGGCAGGCCTTTTATAGTCCTGGGAGGCGGGGCTAGAAGCTTTTGAATCTATTAGGGCGTATCTCGGATCCTAATGAACGGACTGAATTTTTTTTCAATATTTCGGGTATTATCCATTTTGTCGCCTAAGTCGCTAAATTCATTACCCGCTCTGAGATCATTGATGTGATATTTGATACCACAAAATACAAATAACTGTAAATCCTAATTTCTTATAATGACACTATAAATGTGAGAAATCAAAATTACAGGTTCGTAATAATATTTATTAGAACTGAGACAAGGGCAAATATAGAGATGCTATTATCAATTCATATATTTGTGAATAATATCAGTTAAATGTTTTCTATGCATTTATAAGCAAAAATTATTGCATCAGTTTTAAATCAAGTTACTTTAATGATTCGGATTTACCTAAATTTACAACAGTGCCTTTAAAAGCAAAGAAATTCATAATCAAAATATGCCAAAATAATTCATAATATCTGAAAGCGGAAAGAGACTAATTTTTAAATAACTTAAATAGAACTATTGAAAAAAACAACAACTTATTTATAGTATTGGTGATAGTATCCTTTTCAGCTATCAGCTTCTATTAAAATATCTTTAATTTCATTTCAATTACCATAGATTTTTATTAGGTTAAAGAGGTTTTTAAAAGGTAGAAAGCGCTTTCAGATAAAACATAAAAAGTTATATATTCTGTCAAAATTTTTTTTTAAATATCAGTGGATACCTTAAGAGGACCTTCTATCTTTTCATATAAAGGAACTTAATCGAGGAAGATTAGTTATCATTAATTTCTGAAGGCAGAAATGTGTTAATAATTTTTTTTGTATATATTACAGAGAGAGATTCCAATTCCATAATGAAATTTGAGGATTCAGAATGCCCTTGAATGAAATATTCTTTCATCTAGATTGACAATTATATCTAATCCGAATTTTGATTAAATGCATCTACATTTAGAATTGGCTATATAAAATGTGAATTAAGTACCTTCAATGAGCTCATATGATAGGAAACTAAAAGGGCTTAGGGCTCTAAAACAATACAGATCACTGCAGAAAAAGTTTTTTAGGTGAATATTTATAAATTATTAACTTTTAAACAAAAAAATGCAATTATATAGGCATCAAAGTTTTTTGTTCAGTTATTTTTTGAAGGAGGCGGTGACAGTCGTGGCTTCGTAGAGTAGACTCCAGATAGGAAACTCGATTTCTTCTAAGATTTACCATTTGAAGTATTTGATGCAGGAAACATCTTTTTGGTGATGCTGCTTGAAAGTTTAGAGAAATGTATATGAGCTCGGATATTATTCGTGTTACCAGATGTGAATAATGAGTTCGTCCCAAAATAGTTATTGAATTATTACAAAACAGGACTTTCATGTTATAAATTATACCTATATGAAAACTGAAAAAAATAGTGATGTCCACCAAAACCTTTTTTAAGGGTCATATTTATATTATCAATGCAAAAAATTCCCATATCTTAATTTTAATCCAACAATGTCTTTAATATCTCAGAGTAAAAACTACTGATTTTTGCAGAAAATTCAGAAATTTGTTTTTGTAAATCAGTTCAAATATAATATGTCAATGAATTGTTTCAAATTAAAAATATTAGTTTTGACTGAATTTTCAATGAATTTGTTTAGGTGAAAATTTATCATAATTTATTAATTTATTTCATAAATTAAATAATTATGATGGTTAATAAAATTATGATAATCATCATAATTTTATTATTAAGAATTAATTTAATTTTGATGTTGCATATAAAAAATTGTATTAAGTTTTTATGTAATTTCAGTTCATTCAGTGATTTCAGTTTTTATTAATTATGTAAATTCGGATGTTATACATTTGGGTGTATTTCAAATCTTTTTTAATTTCATGTAATTTAGAACATTCTGCAAAGTTTGTAAAATAGGAAAAAAAAAAAAAAAATTCAATGATGATTAATAAAAATGGATATTCGAGGAAAAAAATATTTTGGATTCTTTACAGGAGTTTGGATTCTTTACAAATATTCATTTACTATCTGTTATGATGAATAATAATGCAGTATAAATAAGACGCTGTTTATTATTAAACACTCTCTCTCTGTCTCTCTCTCTATATATACACACACGCACGCGCGCGCGCACGCACGCACACACACACACACACATACACAAGGGATTATTATTCGTTGTCATTGCGATAGAAATTTTTTTCAAGGATAAATGAAATAAATGAATAAAAATAAATTTCAAGGATAAATTATTCATGTACAATTGCAAACTACAAAATGAATATTTAGACAGAGAACAATGAGCACATAAATGGCATGTTCAATACGTAGCAACGTAGAGGAACAAAATTTTAAACCAAAACGCTCTGATCAAGATCAAGATGCATTTGAAATCTCAATAACTGGGGTCGTATCCTACCTATTGTTTTGGTAGGAAGTGAAGATTAGCATGCGCTGGTGGACATTTTAAAACAGTTTCTGTAAAAGACGGGAAAAAAAGGTTTAATTAGCAGAATATTTGTGCATATAAAAATTATCAGAATTCCATTTATAAAAAAAGGAAATTCTTAATTAATTATAATGAATCATATTTTATTAAATATTATTTAATATTTCCTAAGATTGCCGTTATTTTATCATTTTGGTCTGGCAATCTCACATTGTTGGTAAACACAAGATTCCGATGGAAGCGCATGTGGTGAAATGGGAATTATTACAGTGCTAAAAATGTAGTTTTTAGTTATAAAGAATATTTAATTAATTTATAACAGTTATTGCCGGGTTTATTTTAGTGGAATACTTATACGAAAAAAAAAAGTATATTGCTTTCAAGGTACTTGTGTATTTTAATAAAATTTTTTGCTAACAGTAAATCGTTTAATTAAAGAAAAAATGATTTCTCATTATATGTAATATTCAAAGATATGAAATTGAAAAATTCAAGCTTATCTTTTTCTTACTGATAATGGAGTTTCTTTTGTTTTTACATAATTATTTAAGAATTCTCAATCAGTCTTTAAAAAAAAAACCCACTTTGTAAGCAATATGTGTTTAAGATTTTATTTTGAAATTATAATACAGACGTAAGTAACTCATTTCTTGTATATAAAACGAAAAAAAAAGTATTCATTAAGGAATAATTTGATTTCATAAAGGAATTTTTACTTAATATAACATTTTACTTCGAAAATTCAATCGAACCTAGATCATTTGCTCTATTGAAAATGTTTGTGAAAGAAGTTATATTTGTTAAAAATTATTATATCCCATTTTTATTTGATGTACAAAAGTATTCTTGAAAATATCATAAAAATAGTCTTGCATTTTATGTTTTCTGTATTAAAATCATTATAAGGGGAGAGGAAGATATTTATTAACACAGAAATGTATGTAAAACTTTTTATGAACTGTGTGAACATATTTAATTTTAGATTATTAGAAAATTCATCTATAATGTGTAATGGTAGATGTAGTACATGTTTGTTTATCAAGAAAGAGATAATTTTGTATTCTAAAGAGCTTAATTTATATTTAAAAAAATTCTTTTAAAGTGACTGTTGTTATTTATTGAATCTCTGTTTCTTATTTCAAATTATTGTTTCTGATTGATGTATCTGTGATTCATGGTATCTATTTTTGTTACTTTTTTCCTTTTTTAAATTTTTTGTAACTATTATGAATATGGATAGATTTCTTATGGGTATACTATTTTAAATAATATTTAAATAGATGTTTTTCAATTACAAGTGAAAAATTGAGAAGTAAATTAGACCTTCACCAAACACAAAGTCGTTCGTATGTTGCAGTTTTTATACTGGTAGTATGTGCAAGTTTGTATGCTAGTTTTATTTTTTTCTTCTTTCAAATCTATATTATTTATGACCTGTTGCTTGTCTCGACAAATGAAATAGTATATTTAAATGATCTTTCATATATTTAAATTTAAAAAAAATCGTATTTCACTTATCAATTAAAAACTAGTGTAATCTTTTCAAGAAAAGTAAGGGAAGGAAAATTACTTGATTATTAAGCCAACTTTAGTAGTTTTTAAAAAAAATTATTCAATTAATTATGTCGAAATATTATAGAGATACAAATATCAATCTAATAAATTTTTTTATACATCTGTGCTCATTGTGTTAAGAGTGAAAATGCATTTTTCAGATTTTACATTTGAATATTAAATGTTCTGTCATGACTTTTAACTATTATTCATTTAATCTTGCATTGGCAAATATAATTTTATCTAGTAGTTAAAAATTATTCCAGTTCCCATTCTTTCCCCTCCCCTATAATATTAAGTAACTGAAATATAATTGAAATTTCACAAAACCAAAACGTAATGAAACTTACTCCAACTTTCATTACAGTTGTAATTAATGAAAGTAACATTTTTTTCATCTCTATGCTAAGATATGATCTTTTCCTACTTTTAGCATTATTAATCAGAATTTTATTCTTACTTATTATCTAATCAGAAAAGATCATATTATCCTTTGTTGGACCTATATCATCTATTCCATGCTGAAAAAAAAGATGAAAGATTATTGTAATTGCTTACTAGTCAGGCTTTTTTAAAATCACTTCATAAAAGAGTAACATATGATCTTTAAAATAAAATTAAGTAAAGGTCCTTTGTGTGTGAAATTTTGAGATAAATGTTAATTTTGTTTTATATATTTCATTTCTCATATTCTGAATTTTCTATTTGATGGCAAATAAGCAAAATCTAAATTCTCACTGTTTTAGAACTCATTTAACTAAATTCAACTCAACTGTAATAGCTAATTTTCTTTTGATTTTTTAAAATTTTATATATTATTAACTCATTTTTAATTGTGATTCAAATTTTATTAAAATTTATTGACCAACATATAGTTTTTAAGTAAAGATAATACATGTAACTATTTCACACAATATTATTACTTATTATATAGCTTAAAATTCCTCTATATTTATGCAATTTTATTAACTTTTCTTTTAAAACATTTTAATATGAATTAAAATTTTCTAGTGAAATAAAATATGTACTGCTGACATTACCATTTATTTATTTTATTGTATTATTTATATATATACTGATTATTTTTTAGCCTATTTTTTAATCAGAAATTTGATTAACTGATTATTTATTTTTGAATTTAATTTCAAATGTTACATTAAAAAATATGATATTCCTTTTTTTAAAAGTTATGTAATGAGGCAAAAAATATTGTTTCTATTTGATTAAAATACTGCGTATACTTATTTAGAATTACCCCACCTTTCTCCATATTGTAACTTTAATAATTATTTACTTCTATAATTTTATTTCTCCTTTTCAGGTCTCTTAATATGACCTAAAATTCCCTTCTGAACAAAATTATAGCTCTGTCTATCATAAATGTGTTTGTCATTATTATTATGTTTTTAAATGAAATTCCATTTTTATAAATTTGAAAAACCAAGTACTTTCTTTATTACTGACAGGAAATGGGTAAATTTGAGGTAAATAGTTTATTTAAGTCGTAGTCATAATATTGCATCCAATTTGTATGCTGTTTGATAATATTGATCAAGTTTGATAGATTTATCATGATTAGAAAGTCACATATTTAATGGTCAGATAATAATAAAGCTGGAAACTTTAAAATTGACAGTTTTTTTCTTTATAATATTATATGTCAGGTGGAAATCATCAATTCTTAATGAATGTGATGTGTAATGATTGCAAGGTGGGTTAAATCTAAAAATCCTAATATATTTATCATATTATTTTAAATTTCATTAAAAATATTCCAGCCTTATGCAACATAATTATGAAAAGTTTTTACTGCAGATTTTGCAGATATATATATTTTTTAAAATGGCTAAAAATTAAATATACCATTTATGTTAATTTTTTTGTGTGTGAAATTATGTTTTTATCATAAAAGAATTAAACAAAACTATTTACAAATATGGTTAGTTAATAAGCATGAATAACTTATTTTTCTACAGATTTGATTGATTACATTTATAATGAAAATTGCATTACTCCTATTATATATATATATATATATATATATATATGCCCATCATCCTTCCTTTCTTATTAGAAAAAAAAAGTGCTTTGATCAAAATAAAAGTTATTGAAAGAATAGTCTTTTAGATTGATGTTAAGATTCAGTATTAGGAGGGCGTAAGAGCAATAAGAATCTTTACTCACTATATATACATATATGAAGATGGCTATGGTATATTTTGCATTAATTTTTTACTGATTTATTAACTTGGTTAATGCCAAGAGCTCCAAGTCTTCAAAATTTTTTATAGTATGTGGTATTTTAGAAGGCATTTAATTTTGTGCTGTAATTTTATCATGAAAGCCAATTATTATTTATTTTTAGTAGTATTGCTTATTTTAATTTCAAAACATTAATCTAGTAATATTTTTAATCAATTATTATTTACAAGTTTTATATTGTATGTGTAATGTGTATATTTATATATATATGATGGTCAAATTGCTGGTAACAAGAATTTTTCTTATTAATATTTGAACTTGCTTGTATATATTTACATGTAAGAAAAATCTTGTGCAGAATATGGATACTAGTTGTATATAAATCAAGATTTTAGATTTTATCAATTGTTCTTGGTAGTAAAAAAAAATAAAAAAAAAATAAATAAAAACTTAGAAATGATGCACCTTTTGTCACTTCTGTTAATAATAAAGACTCATGTGTGTGTATTTGTCAGTATGTGTTGTGAAATTTTACAGTCAAATCTCTTGATCTAGATCCACCAATTTTAGTGCATATTGATAAATCCAGGTTTCAGTGATAAAAATGTAATGAATTAAAAAATAATAAAATTTTTAACATATTTGGACCATAGTTTTTGAAAACATTTTAGCACTAAAATGTTTTAATAACGTCTTGAAATTAAAAATATATACATCTTTTCAGTGATACCAATTTATGGGGATATAAATAAATCCGTCGTTAAAATTTATGAAATTGTAGGCATTATGCGTGCATAAAAATGTGATGATTAAAAATATCTCACCGGTGGAAACATCAAAACCAAGTTGTTTAAAATATTTTATTAAACTTTTTAGGAACCATTAATCTTGCCTAATCAAATGGTCACCAAAAATGATTAGATTATAATGAAATTTAACTGCCTGATTATAATGAAATTATAATGAAATTTAATTCTGAAACTTTTATTTAGTTGACAGTAATATCTAAAATTGAATGGAACAGAATTTTAAATATTTTAATTCTGGAATCCGACTACGGTCGGTGGAAAATTTTTGAAAAACTGAATTTTTAAAAAACTATTAAAAACTGCGGTTTTTAAATGTATTGTCAATTATGATACAAAACATTATATAAATGCGACAAAATTATTTGAAAATATAATATATTTTGAGAAATAGGAAAATGTATAGTAAATTTTAATGAAATTTAACCAAAACGGTTAACATTATACATAAAATTGTTATGCAGCAACCCTATTTTTCTTTGTACACAAATTATAGAATACAATGATGAATGAAATGAAACAAAATCTAAGAAATTTATTGAGATGCAAAGAAGTTATGGGTAAAAATATACGTATATATGCATTTTCCTCATAAATTTACAACTTAATTTTTATAAAAACGCCTATAAATGAAAAAATATTTCACCACCAACAATACTTTTGGTTTATTTCATAGCCCATATTATTTAAACCACACACCTGGAAAATTTCATGTAAATAACTCTATTAGTTTTTGAGATATGATGTTAACGGTGGAGAATTTTACGAAAATTAAAGTTTTGAGAAAATTGAAGTGAATGACAAATTTTAACTGATAAAATGTGTGGCCCTGGAGGATAGTTCAGGGATAGGTTCTCTTTCCCTGGAGGATAGGTTCCCTTTCCTAGAAAAAAAGTAACCGTTTTGGAAGGAGGAAAGTCTGAATTACTAGAAATAGCAATTAAAACAAATTCGCCTATGTGGTCGATAACCAGAGTTTTCAACGTAGTCGGATACCTTATTAAAAGTATGAGAAATTTATTGAACATTATTTCATTTTAGATGCCTTTGGGTATGACTTGGCCTAGGTACTTGACCTTTTTGTCAGTGTCATTGGCTACTATGTTTCTTGGATCTCAAGCAGTTCATGAGATATATAAACCATTAAGTGTAAGTCCTTTTTTTTCAATAAGTCGGTTTATATTTGGGATCTGCTGGGAGAATGAAAGTGTGAATTTACCTAATTGTTTTTGCTCTTGCCAGTATTAGAGTTATTTGACTACATACATATTTTTCAGTGCATTATAATTATAAAGGGTGTCCCAAAATGAACGCAATATATGAAATTACCACCACTCGTACAGTAAAATATTGGCAACCTATTAAAGAAAAAAATTAGCAGTTGATAGTTCAGGTTTAATAAAAATAGAGCGATAGAACAATGTATTTTCATTGTTGAACAATATGTCAAAAATAATGAAGATCTGGTGGTCACAGTCTAAAAAAGTAGGAATTTTCCATCTAGATCGCATGATTTAACACAAATGAATTTCTTTTTGTGAAGTTGTTTGGAGTCAAAGGTCTATGCAACAAGCCCCTAAGCATGCTTGCTTAGAAGGAAATTCGACGCTGCATCAACGAAATTCAGCTACATTTGGGCAAAATGGTGATGGAAAATTTTGATAAAATAATGCATATGGGAGAACAAAGCTGTGAAGGGCATTTGCTTTATGTATTATTCCATGCATAAGTCTATCGTATCCATTACGATTCAATAAAAATATAACAATTTAAAGAAAAGTATGTTTTTTTATTTAATTCATATCTTGCGTTAATGCTTTGCTCTATCGCGTAACGCCCTATTTTTACTAACAATCAGACGTGAAATGGTTTTTCTAATAGTTTTGCCAATAATTTGCTGCACGAATGACAGCAACTTCAAATCTTGCATTAATTTTGGTGTAATTAATATTATATATATATATATAAATAATATACAGAAACATAAATATAAAAATAGAAACGATGCAATAATTCCAAAATTATAAAAAATTATTTCTTCTACGGCACACACACACACAAACACACGCACCCACACACATACACACACGATTGGTATAATGGTTAATACATAGTATGCTTTCCAGACGATGCAATACCGTCCTTACAACGTCTAGGTATGCTGAGTATCAAATTATTGATCTGATCTTCGGAAATATTACATCAGCCATCAAACAATGGTCTCCGAAGTTCTGGTAGACATGTAGGAGAGAATTAACGGGATGGAACTCTTCGGCCAAGCATGCCCCACACATGATCTACTGGATTCAAGTCCGGTGAGAATGTGACCAATCGAAAAGGTTGATATCTTCGGATCGAAGGCATTTATTTACGATGTTTGCACATTGAGGACAGGACTTGCCATCCATAAACATGAATTCTGTGCCCCCAAACAAACGTACATGTTGTTCCAGAATTCCGTCCCGATAGATTTGGCCTGTCATGGTTTCGATTTGAATACGCAAGTCAGTTCTGAAACTCAGAATAATTCTTCCTCAAATGAGCAATCCTGCACCACCGTAACAGTTTCGTTCAGTGATGTTCTCTTGGTGGTAATGAGTACCTGGCGCTCTCTATATGAATGTCCGGTGAGAGTCAGACTGCAAGCTACCTGGACTCGTCGGAAAACATCGCATAAGCCTACTGTTGGGGTGTCCACAATGCATGCTCTCTATTCAGGCCAACCGCAGTAAGTGTATCACATCTGATAGGCCTACGAGCATATAGATTAATAGATCTGCCCTAAGTGTCTGTACACGGTCTGCCTTGAAACTGTTGTTCCAGTGATTGAAGATTGCTGACAAGGCAGGTCTGATGCTGTGCTCAGTCTGTTTCTTTTGGCAGTAACTGCCAAATACTAGTCCTCATTCGGCGTTGTAACTCGGGGGCGTTCTGTGTTGTAACGTCTATTCACATTATCTGTATCGTGAAATCTTTTCCAATGCCTGGAGACAACACTGTGGGCGATTCCAAGTTCCTCGGATACTTCCAACTGGGTACGCCCACATTTGAGACGGTCAATAATTTTACCAAGTAAAAAATCACCCAAATGCGTTTTTTGTGTCATATTTATGCGGTTATTGCACTGAAAGACTTATAAAGCGCTTGCGAACAATTTTATTTTTTTTACCTGTATATACCTGTATTTTTTACCTGTATTTTATACGTCACTCCCTTACACTTTCTTCATTGTGACGTACTATCGGTTTCATCTGGTGGCTTCCTGAAATTTGCATATGATTTTTGAAGATGTGTGCAGTCATTTTACGAGTGATATATGTATTTTAGAATTCGATATCCGCGTGATTCAATTATCCTTAGTTTATGGACATGAGTGTATATTTATATGTAAAGATATTTTTTGATCTTATTTAATCCAAATTAATTTCCAAAGATTTATCTTAATTAGGCTCATAGTTATTTCAGTCTCTTATTTCCTAATCCAATTCCACTTTCTCTACTTAATTAACTCTAGAAAATATTAAAAAAAACATTCTGAATTGGCTACATCTTAATAGTGTATAAACTCTCTGAAAGAATACTTTCCCTGTCAAATTATGGTATATAAGACGAGGGATGATTAATTTCATACTTCTTCCCTTCTTCTGTTTGTGCCACACTGTATGATGGACGTGCCTTGTCTGCATCTTCTTATAAACAGAATTATGCCTTCTCGGGATGTATTAAAGCGAATTTAAAAATTCAAAGCATTGTCTTCATTGATGTCGAAGTGGCCTTCTGATTTAAAAAAAAAAACTATGATGTGATTGCACACGCACGCACTTTATATTCATTGCTTATTACGTAAAATCATTATTACCCTATTTTAGTGTAGTTTCTAGTTAGTTATGTTTTCATTTCCGATTATTAATGCTTGTTTAAGATAATGCAATTTACCTTAATATTATGTTCGTGTTAGTCATTCTTTTGTATGTTTTTTTCCTAGGATTTTCCAGAATATATTGAACGGGAAAGAGAAAGAGTGCTACAGCAGAAATCAACTGAAAATAATTAAATTAGTTTTTTAGATTATGTAATATGTGTATCATTTAATAAATCTATACTTATAATAAAGTTCAATGTGTGTGTTGGTTTGTTGGTGCTTTATAAGCCAAACCGTTGGACCTACAGCTACCTAATTTGGAAAATGCATACATCGGGGTTAAAAAATGGGCGACTTGGAGCGATTTTTTCGAATTTTTAATTAGAATTTGAATTAATTAAGAATTAAGCGAAATTTCGACGTTTATCCGCCATAACTTTCAAAAATATTATAGCGCAAAATTGATTTTTGCATCATATTCAAGATAATGAAATTATCTTTTTAGTGATACTAATATTTTAATCAAGAAATTAAATTTATATTTGTAATAAATTTTTTAAAAAATAATTTAATATTATTTTTCTATACTTATAATAAAGCTCAATGTGTGTGTGTGTGTGTATGTGTTGGCGCTCTACAGGCCAGACCGTTGGACTTACAGCTGCCAAATTTGGTACATGTATACCTTGGAGGTACCAAATTTGGTACATGTATACCTTGAAAATATCATTGCACAAAAATGATTTTTACATCAATTTAAAGATTAAAAAATTAGCTTTCTAACGGTATCAGTTTTTTTAATTTATAATATAAGCTTCTATTTTTAACAAATTTTTAAAGAAATATTTTAACCATGTTTTTATCACGTGACTGGATAAAGTAAAAGAATGCCGGAAGTTCGAATAAAAAAAACTATCATCGCAAATCAAATCTAAAGAAATACAACTTACAGCACGGGACTGGATAAAATAACATAAATATAAAAAGTGATATTTTCTAAAAAAATAAATGCAAAGCAAAGGATTCTATGATCGTTTGCAATATCTAAATAATTAATACAATAAATCTTCTTTACGGTAAACCTGATCAAATTTAGACAGGATATGCATTGAAATCCCGACTTAATGGCTTATTTCTATTATCGTTTGCAATATCTGTATCATTAATTCAATATTTTTTTTTAATTATAAAATGTGATAGTTTCTAAAAAATAGATGCAAAGCTAAGGTTTCTATAAAATCTGCAAGAGTACTTCAAAGGGAAAAAATTAGGTTTTATCATCCTGTTGCCATCATTTTGACAGAAGTTCAAATTAAAAAAAAACTATCATCGCAAATTAAAAGTTAAGAAAGGCAACTTTTAGCACGTGACTGGTTAAAATAAAATGAATATAAAATGTGATATTTTCTTTAAAAAATACAAGGCAAAGGATTCTATGATCCTTTCCAATATTTAAATCATTAATTGAATAATTTATCTTTATTTATACAGGATTAAATTTATACAGGATATGCATTCAAATTCCTTTCCAATGGCCAATTTGTAAAATATTATTAATAGGCATGTATATTGTTTAATAATAATAATTTGATCTAAATGAAGTAAATAAGTACATTTTATGTAGTTTAAGTCAAACAATGCATTTATGAATAATGAGTTTTAGATTTCTTCATGCTTTGCTCTGTGAGCCATATTTTACAAAATATTTTTATTAATATTTTAAATAAAAGTTGCTACATCAATCAGTCTTCTAAATCAATCATTAAAACTGATTGATTTATAAAATTAAGGAATATTATTAGGAAAACGCGTTCTTTTAGAACTTTCAGTCCATCATCTTAAAGAAAATATTAATTTCAGGCCAATCAATTCCCGGAGTTACTTCAAGGCTAATGAATATGTGATTTAATTGAAAATGTTAGAACCCATTACTCATGGCGAACCAGCTGGTCGCAAAGGCGGCTTGTTAACAATAAAAATGAAATTTAAGTTGCACGCGCACTTTATGAGTAAAAGAAAAAAAATCTTTTATCAACGTGCTGCTGTTAGATTGACAAAAAATCAAAACTAAGAAATAAATAAACTATTATTGCAAATTAAACATATACAAATGTAATTTTCAGAACGTGTTAGTATGAAATGAAATAAATATGAAATATGTTTTTTCTAAAGAGGAAATATAAAGATTTTTTTTGTGACTTTTACAGCATTATTAATTAAATAAATCAGCTTTATTGAAGACATACTTTAATATATATCTTTTCAAGCCCCAGTGGCTAATACGTAACACTTTAATTGTAGAAATGCATCTCTAAAGAGAATCTAAATGAAGTAAATTATTTACATAGTATGTATGAGTCAATAAATCTATACTTATAATAAAGCTCAATGTGTGGGCGTGTGTGTGTGTTGGCGCTCTACAGGCCAGACCGTTGGACCTACAGCTACCAAATTTGGTACATGTATATCTTGGATGTCGGGAATGTGCACTTCGGAGCCCTTTTTTTGAATTTTTAATTAGAATTTGAATTAATTAAAATTGAAGCGAAATTTCGACGTTTTTCCGCTATAACTTCCGAAATTATTATCGGACAAACATGATTTTAACATCAATTTAAAGATAAAAAAATTAGCTTTCTAATGGTATCAGTGTTTTAATGTATTACTCAAGCTTCTATTTTTAAAGAAATATTTTAACTATATTTTTTTAGCACGTGACTGGATAAAATAAAATAAAACAATGCCGGAAGTTCAAATGAAAAACAACAACTATCATCGTAAATCAAATCTAAAGAAATACAACTTTCAGCACGTGACTGGATAAAATAACATAAACATAAAATGTGATATCTTCTATAAAAATAAATGCAAGGCAAAGGATTCTAAGAAATCGTTTGCAATATTGATATCATTAATTCCATAAATTATCTTTTTTTACAGTAAACCTGATTGAATTTAGACAGGATATGCATTGAAATCCCGACTTAATGGCATATTTCTATAATCGTTTGCAATATCTGTATTATCAATTCAATAATTTTTTCCCTTTCTTTAAAAAACATTTTAACATTTTGGCAATATCACCGAAATAAACATTTTTAATATTTTGGAAGCATAATCGATAAATTATTAGAGCTTTAAACTCAAAAAGTTTTTCCGAATAAAGTTCCCGACTTTTTAACTACTAATAACTGAATCTTTCAACTTAAACTATTTCTTAAATTTTGACTAAAAAATATATGATTTAATTTATGATTCAGAGGTGATCGTTCTCCGATTCAGGTCTGAATTACGATCTATGGAAGAGTGAATGAAAATGCATGAAGAAAGTTCACCCTTAAAAAGGGCTGTGACACGTAAGTAACAAAGTCGTACTCTTGACCCTAGATGACGCTACTGAAAAATCAAGAGACACACCCTGTCGGCTTAAATCGTTGTCTTCATAACAGCGGGCTTGTCCAGTGGCAATTGCCATAAGGAACAATGAAGATTAATGTAAGGTTTCTCGGCAAGCACATCAAAATAATGTCAGTTATTCTAAAGCTCTAAAAGTCCTAGTGTGTACCAGAAATGCTAACGAACGGCTTTTAAAGTTGCAATCAAAAATTGTCACGATCATTATAATTTATATATTAATTTTAAGTTTAGCCGTAATCGCTATGACTTGCCTCCGGAAATTGATACTCATATCTTCCCCTGCAATTCTATCATAACAATTGCTTTTTGTTCTATCTTAAGACTAAAATAATTACCTTTTCAATGACATAAATTTCATTTTCGTATAATTTTTCACTTAGATATTATTTTTAATTCAATTTGATACACTGTCAGAAAAACGATGTTTTAACGAGATTCAAACTCATCCCACAAAGCATTTAAGCACATCTTTTGTCAATCATATAATTATGTTTCCGATTTTATTTCACAATGCATATGTTTGTAAACTGTTTTAATTGAATTCATCTGTTTTAGTCAATTTAAATAACTAGGTAAATTTTTTTTAAAGAAATTCTTTGTATATTAATAATCTAATAGTCTAATAAATTAATAATCTGGGCGTGCAAACTGGCTTCCAAAAGCATCTAGTCTATATCTATACTTATAATAAAGCTCAATGTGTGTGTGCGTGTGTATGTGTGTGTGTTGGCGCTCTACAGGCCAGACCGTTGGACCTACAGCTACCAAATTTGGTACATGTATACCTTGGAGGTCGGGAATGTGCACCTCGGAGCCCTTTTTTCGAATTTTTAATTAGAATTTGAATTAATTAAAATTTAAGCCAAATTTCGACGTTTTTCCGCAATAGCTTCCGAAAATATTATCGGATAAACATGATTTTAACATCAATTTAAAGATAAAAAAATTAGCTTTCTAATAGTATCAGTATTTTAACATTTAACTTAAGCTTCTATTTGTAATGAATTTTTAAAGAAGCATTTCAACTATATTTTTCAACAATATATTTCGGACAAAACGATAAAATTTAATCTGCAGGAGCACGTAACGAGTGGAAGGGGAAAAATTATCTTTTATCAATAGGTTGCCATCAGATAGATAAAAACTCAAATTAAAAAAATAAATAATTGTTGCAAATTAAACATTTAAAAATGCAATTTTCAGCACGTGTCTGCATGAAATGAAATAAATATGAAAAATGTTTTTTCTTTTTTTAAAAAAAAAGAAAATGCAAAGAATTTTTTGTGACTTTTACAATATTATTAATTAAATAAATCAGCTTTGTTTAATAATAGAAATACATCTATAAAAAAGTCTAAATGAAGTAAATAGCTGCATAGTATGTAGCACGAGTCTATAAATGCTTTAAAAAATGAAGAATATTTAGCTTTTAATTAAAAAGAAATGAACTTGTGATATCAGTGTTTTAATGTATAACTCAAGCTTCTATTTTTAACGAATTTTTAAAGAAATATTTTAACCATGTTTTTTTGAGCACATGACTGGATAAAATAAAATAAAACAATGCCGGAAGTTCAAATAAAAAAAAAACTATCATCGCAAATCAAATCTAAAGAAATGCAACTTTCAGCATGTGACTGGATAAAATAACATAAATATAAAATGCGATATCTTCTAAAAAAATAAATGCAAGGCAATGGATTCTAAGATCGTTTGCAATAGATATATAATTAATTCCATAAATTATCTTAATTTACAGTAAACCTGGTTGAATTTAGACAGGATATGCATTGAAATCCCGACTTAATGGCATATTTCTATAATCGTTTGTAATATCTGTATCATTAATCCAATAATTTTTCCCCTTTTTCGCTTTCTTTAAAAAACATATTTAACATTTTGGCAACATCACCGAAAAAAACATTTTTAATATTTTGGAAGCATAATCGATAAATTGTTAGAGCATTAAACTCAAAAAGTTTTTTCGAATAAAGTTACCGACTCTTTAACTACTAATAACTGAATCTTTTAACTTTAACTATTTCTTAAATTTTGGCTAATGAATATGTGATTTAATTGAAAATTTTAGAAAGCATTACTCATGGCGAACCAGCTGGTCGCCAAAGGCGGCTAGTTGATAATAATGCAACAAACGGTAATTTAACATTTACAAAATTTATACATAATATAAAATGAAGTCTTCTGAAAACTTCTGTTTATTTGAACCACAAAAACTCTAGAAATAGTTAAGGATATTGGAGATACTTATACCATTTTGTAGAGTATTTAATAGGGAAGGTTTTGGTATATTAAAATCATATCAAAATAAAAAAAAAGAGTTTTATAATTGTGATTCTAATTATTCTGCTCACGCAAGAAAGATAACAAGAGCTGTGGTATGCATATGCGATACGTTTCTGTGTTTATGTCTTATTTTAAACAGCGATTCGAATCTTATTATGCCCAAAAGAAGGAAATCCAACTTTGGCTGGAACACATTAAATACCAAAAGTTCGTTCTATAAAATATTGTTTAGTAGCTACTTTTGATGATTTTCAAATATATTTTATGTTTGTTTGATGTTGCGCAACATGTCCATGTCATATCGGGTGGAGACTAGACTTATTCTTAAAACTAATTTTTCTTCTCGGATGCTATACCACGGGCAACACTGTGCGGGTACAGCTGGGCTGCGGTGGCCTGGTAGTAAGATCTTGGCGTCGGAACCGGAGGGTTTCTGGTTCGAGACTCGATTCCACCGAAGAACCGTCATGTGAGGGGGTCTCTTGCACGTTAAATCTGTGAAGCCAAACGTCCACCCGCTGGTGTGGAGAGGGGGCTGCCAGTTCAGGTGTCGTCCTCGTCATCTGATCGTGGTTCAAAATGACGAGGTCTGTCCCAAAATAGCCCTCCTGTTGCTTTAAAACGGGACGTTAATATAACTAAACTAAACTAAGTGCAAGTACAGCTAGTACTTCTATAAAGGCCTTCAATATATCGACACCTCGACTGAAATTGTCTTCAGGGATATTTGAATTTTAACGGACAGTCATGCCTCTATATAGCGCCTTTCTGATTCGACGAAATTGAGGACAAGATTAGCATGAATATCTTAAACCTTGTTGTCAGGCTCACTGCAGAACACTCTATATGCCTTCAATAGGTCCCCTCACAGGCTTATTTAAATGTTTAAGAGATAGCCGATAACTTAGCTAACATAACCTCAGCCGACATATTTCATGGTGATTCAATACTAACTTATTTTGTAATCAACTTTATCATAAAGATGGAGTCGGGTTTAGAGGGTCCCATCTGCTCACCCTTGGTACTTTGGTAAGAGTTCAAGTTGGTGTCACCTTCTGGATATCTCTAGAAAGCAGCAAACGGCTCTCTCGTTTTTTGAGTGGATGCACCAACCAAATCTCCCACCTTCCAGCATGGTCGGATGATTTTTTCTGAATGTCCTTGGTGCAAGGCAGATCAAACCACCCCCAATCATATTCTTAAATGTTTACAATTTACAATGCTCACATTTTAATATTTTTGAGATTTTAAGGGACCCGCTTTTGTTTTAGAGCTCTCTGGTTCTATGGAAGTGGTATAAAGTGCAGCTACATCTCCTGGGATCAGAAACAACAACAAAACACTTCGGTGGTAAATAATTTAACAATAGAAGTAAAAGCAAAGAAAAAAAAGCGTATTGCTCTGAATACGTTACATTTAGAACAATGAATATTAAAAGAAACAAAGTTTCTAAACAACCATTAAATATTAAAAAAAATCTTTAAAAAAAAAGTCTGTTTAAAATTCTTATTTGTTTAACACATTTATGCCTACTGTTCCATTTTTTGAACATCCCTCACATAAAAGTTATTTTTATTATATTTTTTTACCTAACATAAAGAAATTTCATGCAAAAATTCCAGTTTTTTAACCATAGGCATAAATGGGTTAAAGTATTTTTTTTTATCGGTCCCTAGTTTTTTCTTTGGAAAATTTTGATAAAAAATACAATTTGTTCGTTTATTAATTGAAATGTACTTTAAAGAACTTTTTATTTTGATTATAAACTATGCAGTGAATTAATTATCCACATAATTAATCATAAATTATCCATGAGGATACAGGAGTCTGGATTTAGTTATACAGTGTGTCAAAAAAGTGTTTGAGAACGCAGATTTTTTTCACAATATTGTATTTAAATATACAAATGAAACCAAAACAAAGAATTAAATATAATTTTGATAAATACAAATCATTAAAATTTAAACAAAACTCTCAAATTCATGTAATTATAGTTATAATTAAAAATTAAAGAGGTGAAAAAAAGAAAACTTGCTCAGAAAGTATTGAGACACTTCCCAATAAATTAAGCTAAACAATGAAAACTTAAAAGTCTATTTCTTGTTGGGCCATCCTCGCCTTCTTTGAACTCTCATATGTGGTAAATTAATTCCACGAGAGGGCGCTCAGCACTTCTTGTGGTGTTAATCAGCAATCAGAGGGGAGAGTGCAGAGAGTTTCCTAGAACAAGGGGAGACGTCCGTCCGACGAAAAGGGTCGCGACATGAAACCGTTGAGACATGATCTTCTGAAAAAGGCCGAAACTGGAATTCTTGTGTTAAAGAACTCCTCTGCAAATGCGCAAGGTACCACGCGTAGGTGGAAAAGAGCAACTGAACATATCAACTGTTAATCTCTATGACATTGCAATTAATTCTTCATCAATGAAACTTTATTGTAAAAATCATCTTTTTTTAATCATTCAATAAACGAATAATCTAAACCAGTGGACTGATGCATTAAAACCCATCACACCCACACATATTTTATTTGGAATAGATTGGGCCAACTTTTTGAAAAATTATCACATTTCCAGTGCTGCTTATTCTTCGACCAAATATATTTTTTTAAAATCCAGCTTGTTAGAAATTTGATGTTTATATAGTTTTTTCCTGTAAATAATTCTACACATGCTCAGTGGGATTAAGGTGTGGACTTTGTGCGGAAGTCAACCCATAACTGGAGGGGTGAAATCTTAGGACTTAACTGGAAGAGCGCGTTTTCTTTACACGCAAATTAAATTTTCTAATGAATATATCGGTGCGGAAATCGGTCAATTTATTCTGCAGATAGTTTTCTTGATATGTAAATATGTTTTAGAAATTTTTCAAAATATATTACCGTTGAAAAAAGTAATTGCGTTGGAACATGCATTTTCTTCTCAAATTACATGTTACCACAAACAGTATTCTTGAAAAAGCATATTACTTTTTACTTTTAAATCATATTTATTTTTCCAGTGTAAAGAGGTATATAGAAAACCATATAATGGAAAATTCAACAATTACATGGAAAAAAAATGACAATGGATAAAATTGACTTTTTATTATCAGATTGTGTGATTTTCATAGCACGGTTTTCTAGGGCATTTTAAACATACAGGTTAAGAACTAGTATAAAAATCAACCAATACATTCTATATATATTTCTCTTGGTATATTAATATATTTTATTAATTTTTCAGAAGGCATTATCTTTAGAAAAATTAATTATGTTTGAACATACATATCGGAATCAATTGAACGCGAGCTTTCAACGAAAAACTCTTCTGTACAGTTATCCTTATCACTAAAATCACTTTCTGTTTTATTAAAAAGTGTCTGGAGCACTGCTCCATAATAGGATCAGCAAATTAGATAATAATTCGATTCCTAAGTTCTAGCACCATCTTCTAAGCCTTGTTTATCACTGGCACACCAAGAGGGACGTGGGATATCAGAGACTACGCTCAAAGAAATAACTAGTGGTGGGTCTAATGCCACTTGGTTATACCAAGCCCGAATGAACGGAGCTCTTTCGAATTAAGGCAGAGGTGTGCACCTTTCATAGTTAACGAGCACCGTTAAAGTGAAAGTACGACTTTGCTCAAACACGCAGGACACAACCCTTTTTAGGGGGAGGTTGAACTCATTCATACACTCATTCATCCATCTGCAAGTCAGAATTTAAATCCAAATCAGAGACCGACTAATCGCTGATTCAGTACCCTCAGAGGTATAGTTTGTTATGGGAACTTGGAGGACTTTGGACAAGACGAGGACAGAACTCGCTACCTTTCGGTTATGAGACTGACACTCTACCAACCAGGCTACCGCGGCCCATTGGTCGTTTTGATTGGATTGAATGATTTAAGTCGACTTTGTTTTTGTTTTATCGGAGGCTTGAAACTTTACAGAATTTATCGTCAATTAATGTTGACGCGGATATGTTAGATGAATTAATATAGAACGCCTCAGAAATACTTGAGTTCTCGATGAATATTTTTGGTACCTTTTTATACATTTCGGTTACGAGACCGACGCTCTACCAGCCGAGCTACCTCGACCCATAAATAACTAAATTATTTTTAAAAGACTTCATCTGAAACCAGTTGAAAAAGTGCACATGTATTGAAGATCACGAAGCAGGAAGCTACAGGGTCAATCCATTCAACTGAGCTAAAATGCATTGCTGGTGACCGAAAATGCATCTTTAATGGCCTCACAGACAACACATCCCCAGTTAAGTGTTGTAGAGGTAGTAGTAGACAGTAGTAGCAGTAGAGGTACAGTAGAGACACAGTAGTAGAGGGCCCATACGTTGTAAATATTAGGCGTATGTTTTGGGGCATTATCGTTCGGAGCATTATGTGCTGTTTAAAATTCTTGACATTTCCAATTTGCTTGCACTTTCCTTTGAATCTCACTTGAGAATGTAAAGAAAGACATATTTATTCATTGTACCGTCAATAAATGTTAATTCCGAACACCAATGTTTGTCATACAATCCCACACTATTTGATTGCCGCCGCCATTTTTAACAATAGACAGTAAATTTTTGACATAACACCCGCGACTCTGTTCGCCTGGAAATTTTGATGTATATTGTTACGAACGTGTGGTTTTGCTTTCCCGCTATAATACTGTCATCGTAAGGAAGAGAGTTTTACAGCAATATGTATTGAATAGTGAGTGGGTGTGACGTCAGAGGTCCCAAGGCTTGGCGACAAACTTGGCGACCATTTGGCGACTTTGGCGACAAAATAGAAAGTACCCGAAACATCGAGAATTTTCCCGATCCGTCCACTAGGAGCCGAGATCCAGCTAGAACGCTCCTGATTGGTCCAGAAGATGTTAGCCCCGCCCACCACCGGTATATATAAGGAAGAGAGTCAGTGTGAAATGAATCGGGTGAAGTCAAGAGATAAAGTCGAAGCGAAGCAGCGGAGAAAAGGGAAAGGAGGAAGAATCCAGTGGAGTCAAGCCGAAGTGCGGCAGTGGAGATAAGCCGAAGCTAAACGGCCTAGTGTTCAACGAGAACAAGAAGCGCTGTGGAATTAATCGGGAAGACCTAAGAGAGAGAGGTCTTGAACTGTGGAGTCCTGAACGGAGGACTGCTAATCTCTGTGTAGCATATACTGACGAAGCCTGCGTCGTGTGTCGTAGCCCGTTGTGCCGTCGTCGGGAACGGAGCTGTCCCAAACTAAAGAGTAGTCCCGTTGTGCGAAGTAGTAAGTCGACAGCAGAGGCAAGAAGAGACAAAGGAATAGATCAGCCTGTTCTGGAGAGACCCAGGAGGTGTAAAGCGAATCCCTTAAAGATTCCCTCTCCGGCTGAATCCTGTCTAGCCGCTCTGTGGACATTGTCACTACAGAATTTCTGCCTGTGGACTATTATCTGCAGTGTGTTGTCCTGTGTGTACGTCTCGGCTGTAAATAGTTATCCTGTACATAGTTGTTGTGAATATTTGTCGTCTGTGTGCTGTCCTGTCCTGTTCCTGTAAATAAACGTCTGTGTTGTGTTCGTCAACTAAAGGACTCATCATTGTGTGTCATCATCATCTAACACCATACACAACCACTATATAATATACTACGAGGTAAAAAAAGAACCCGACGGATTTTAAGGATCAATAGAGGAAATCCGTAACAATATTTACGAAAAACAATCAAATAATAACAAATCAAAAATAAAATTAAACCTAACCTAAAAACGATACATTTAAAAGTGCAAGCATATACAAAAATTATATATAACATAATTACAATTTAATAACAAAAACACACAATTAACGCAAAAACTATTTATTTACATTGTATACCCAAAATGAAAAACAGCAAATCAAGTCCGGTCAATCCATTTTATTTATTGATCGAGATTGAGATAGCCACAACAGTATTATACAGATCAGTGATTCCCAAAGTGGTCTATATCGACCCCTAGGGGTCTATGACAACCTGCAAGGGGTCTACGTCAGCGGAAAAAAAATTTGGGGGTCCATGAAATGAAAATGGGGATCCACGATAGTAAATCTCAACACATACACTGATAGTACCTATTTACTCACATCATACTATCTTATAATATCAAAACATTTACATTATTCATAAAAGTAACTATGAAGTAAAAAAAAATTTTTAAATATGTTTATAAAATTATGTAAGCTGTAAGCTCATTTAAAAAATTTTATTTTGCCCATAGATGACTGATGCCATGTCCGAATCTAAATGTTGACTTTTTGCTTATGTTAGTTTATTTTATGTTTATTTCATGTTACATAGATTTTACATAACAGATACGAAATTTTATTTTGAGTAGTATAAATTTAAATTCAATTAATAAATGTATAAATTAACATGTGTTTTTACTTTAAGTTTTTAACAGTAAACTTCACTACAGTTAGAAATTTACAGGAAATCAATATCAGGTAAGTAGGGGGTCTATTCAATACGGAAAAACATGGCAAGGGGTCTACGACACAAAAAAGTTTGGGAAACTCTGATACAGATAATTCATAAACTTTTAATTTTAATGAAAACAAAGTAGTCAGCAATTATGCATGAATTTTCACCACCAGTTCGTGTAACGCACAAGTTTGACTTTCCTATGCCAGTTGGGGTAACACAATGCAGATTATAAGATTTTTATTTCCTTTTTTCGGTTTTCTTTTAATTTAAAAGTACTTTAGAATAAATCCGAAAGATCATTGACATCATTTGATTTTAAATACAACAAACACGAAGAAAATAAATAGAATCATTTGAAATAATCGGCCGAAATTCTCCTTAGCTTAATCTTATTTCTGTTGGAGGGGAAAAAAACCGGAGCCTCACTCATCTTAGTCGTGATTTGGCTTCAGCTTTTTGGAGTGAAAGTTAGTTTTCAATGAATGAAAAATTAACCACTCAATGAACCGGAATAAAAAGCAGCCTATGTTCTGTTCCTGACTATAATCTATCTTTGTGCTAAATTCCATCCCATTCCGTTCAGCAATTCTGACGTGACTGAGTAACAAACATCCATCCATCCATCTAAAATTTCACATTTATTACATTAGTATAGATTTGATTTACTCCAAATTTTTTTGTTAAGTGATCCGATCCGAAAATGTTAAGTTAGCTTTCATCAACAAAAATTACGTTTTCCTAAAATTCTTTTGACTGATTTTCATACATTTTGGCAAATGTCATCCTAGCTTATCAATTTGGTGTGCTAATGTAGGACTTTCTTTCAGTTACTCTGTCATGATATACCTACGTTTTCTTAGAGCATTTTAAACAATTTTAGAATTTACAGATTCAACTTACTTCTACATTGCAGAGTCAATTTTACTGCACTAGTTTTTGGATGAAAGTAAACTTGTTACATAATCCACCTTTTTTCACATTGCCCTTTGAGAAATTGTTCTTTGCTTGTTTTCGACACAATTTGTTTTTGAACCTTTGACCATAACAATAAACTATAAATAAGAAACTTACTAAATTTTAAGATATGCTCTGAAACATGATCTGATTTTCCATATTTCTACTGACTTATTACAAGGTTTCGCACATCATTCTATGCATCTTAATTTCTCACCCTTTTTCTATAAATAATCTCACATGTTGAACTTTTTATGTTTAAATTATTAAGTAATTTAAAATTTTTAAATAATTAAGTATTGTTTAAAGAGTGTTTGTTAATTCTATTGAAGTGTTTGTTAAATTCCTCATTGCAAAAGTGTCCAAATATTTTAAAACAATATTTCTTTTGCTTTTTCACTATATTTGAAAAAAACTAGATCAAATTTTAATTATAAAATAACTATAAAAATTTCCTTACAAACTGTTCACCAAATGCTATAAAATTTCTTGCTTCATTTTGTTTTTGTTTTAGTGTGATAAATAGTTTTATAAATAGCTATATAATTATACATGGCAAGTGTCATAATACTTTTTGGGTGACTGTATATAAATAAATAGAAAAGAATGAAACTTTTTTATCTTTCTGTCATAAGCATTTCGTATTTTCATACTTATGTTATCTCCTTTAACACAATTTTAACAATTATCCAAGGTTGTGAAGTTTTTTTCAAGTTAATCCTTTTTTTTTATCTCAAAGTATTAAAGTTTGTTTAATAGTTTGTTTTGTAAGCTTATCTGATAAGTAAGCTTATCTCATAAACGCACGCTTAATTCATTTGCAAAAAAGTAGGTTAAGAGATGCATGCTTGAATTAATTTTTGTAGTCGCATGTTAGTAAAGAGCCATTTATGTAAGTACATAAGGAATTTCATTATATTTTTCTTTTGTCATAATTAGATAAGTAAAAATTCAAGAAAATGTTATTTATAATACGGCTTACTTAGGTTTTTTAGCAAAAGTATTAGCCCTTTGCACTCGAGAAGTGACTCATGGACATCATTCAAGACGGTCCATCATTTTTACGTTTTATTTATCCATTTTTCAAATTTAATTGTTAGAAATATCAACAGAATAGTGGAAAGATGTAAAAATTTTTTGATGAGAGTGTGATGTCATGTTCTCTCTGGTTCAGATTTTCGGCGTAACTTGGATTTAATGCCTCTTATAACTAGATCGCATGAACTGAATGAATTCGATTTAATTCTTTGCGATATTGTTTTATAACTTAGTTACGCATACAGTGGTGTTCCTGTCTATATTTTTCATTATAATTTTCAATTTAATAATATTTAAAATAGTTTCCTGCTATTTAAGTAAGAAAGCATTTTACTATGTCGTAAATTAAAAAAAAATATTAATTTAATTTAAAATAGTGTCTACTTATCTGTATTCCATTTCTCCTAAATGCCTTGGTCGATTTCAATCTACTTCACATACTGATTCTTTATAAAAACATACTGATTCTTTAGAAAAAAATACAAATATTAATCAATTAGCAATTAGACGAAAATTTTTAGATTTTTTTTCGAAAATTTTGGATTTTCAGAAATAATTGGGAGAAAATTAACTTACAAGAAATATTTTAATATTCTAAAATAATAATAGGTAAAAAAAGGATATATATATATATATATATATATATATGCACATTGACAAATTTGTTCAGAAATTACGATATCCAGTCAGTAGCAGCAATACGAATCAAAACTATTTCGAAGTTCGTTTATGATAACGTAAAGGATGTTACTCGATTTTCCTCCATACAGGAAATAGGATAGGGAATGGGAACATGCAACCGGAGGGTTCCAGGTTCGTAACCCAATTCCACCGAAGAACCGACTTTTAAGCTGGCCTGTTGCTTGTTAAATAAGTTCGGGCCAAACATCCTCCTGCTGGTGTGGAGAGAGGATACTAGTTTAGGTGTCGGCCACGTCAACTGATTGAGGTTCAGAATGACGGGATCTGTCCCAAAATAACCCTAGTGTTAATTTAAAACGCGATGTTATTAAAACTAAACCAAACATTTTTTGAAACAATAAACAAACTCTTGTATTAAGTGAATGATTTTACATCGAATTGCCTTTCAGAGCGAAAAGTGTTAATATCCTTTTTCACTAATAATAATAAAATATAAAAGTAATAAAAAATAAAGTAAATGTATATATTATGTCGTTAATAAAAAATAAAGTAAAAATAAAATTTTTTGCCAGCTTGCCGCAACACATGTCCTGTATATTGAAAACCTGCAAAAGCCTAGATTTCCTTTCATGCATTATCTGATTTCTTCCGCCGTTAAATTAAAAGATAAGTGACGGATTATTTACAATGAATACTTTTCCTCAAATAAATTGTAGCGTCTTTAGAGGAAAAAGAAAAAGAAAGAAGGAAGGTCAAATTATATTAAAAATGATTCTTTCTCTCAATTGCATCTCAAAAGTATAGTACTCTAAACTTATGACTGTCTGTCTCGGATAACTTGCAGTATTCCACAAAGGTAATGTTTAGAGTGCTTTCTAGAAAACTAACCGTTTTCTTAAGCTTTAAATTATATATATTTATTTATGAAGCTTGCAGAAAATCTTATATTCTTAAAAAATCAAAACAAGACTTCAAGCGTTTCAGAATTTCATCGGTTTCGTTTATTCTCTTCACTTCACATCATAATCTACAAACTATTGCCAGATTTCAAAAGGTTTACAGTTGATCATCAGTTATTATACAAAATAATATTGATAAAATATGTTTATCAAAATGAAAATTCGTTTGCGTTTACTTTTAATAATATTTTAACAGAAATAAAATTTGTAGCAGTTATAAAATATCGGAAAAGGAATCGTCTGCTAAGTATTTGTTAACAGATCATGGCATTTACCGAATATAATGAGTTATAAAGATGCTAAATATTATCTCTATTAATAATAAAATTAAATATGTGTGATTGTGGATGGCCCCTACCGATCAGACCGTTTGACCTACAATTACAAAATTTGATACATTTATAAATGGGAGAGTGTATATGTATACCTTGAAATGATTATTTGCAAATTTAAAAAATAATTTCAATTAATTAAATACTGACTGCAGTTTTGGAATTTTTCCGCTATAGCTTTCACAAATATTATTGTATAAAGGTGGACATTGTTTAAAAATTATATATTTACATTGTTTCAAAATGTTAAACATTTTTTTCCAACTAATAGCAATTTTAGAGCCTTGCAAGTGTTTCCTAAATTTTGTGAATTTTTAGAAATGTATTTTTGCTTTGTGTCTAACAATATATTACATTATTGTTTTGAAATTGATATCATTTTCATTTTTTGTTCAAGTATTTATTGCTTGATTTTCTTCCATTACTAAAGAAGAAGGATGTTGCTTATTATATGTGTAGTTTATTAGACAGATAAAAAAGAGAATATCTCGAAATTTATGACAAACTTTTAATAATTTTAACCGGATTTGCATTGTTAATAGCTTTATAATGTTAAGAGCTTCGTTATATTAGCTTCCCGTTTTAAAGAAATACTACGGGTATTTTGCGACGGGTCTCATATTTGAACCCTTGATGACAAGAACGATATTCGATACCTGAGCTGGTATCCTCCTCTCCATTGCACACTAAACTAGCTGAAGAACGTTTGGCCCGTATGGATTTAAAGTACAGCAGACTCCCTTACACTACGGTTCTTCAGTGGAATCGGGTCACGAATCTGAAACCCTACAACTCACGTGCCGAGACGTCACTATCAGATCACCGCGGTTCCTTTTGATGTCAAGGGACTGTTTTTATTAGGAAGGCTTAGCGCGGCTTCAAATGCTTGACAATTTAATGAAATAACGGATATGGTATTGTATTTAAATAATTTATTTGAAATTAAATGTACCAAATATTTATCACATACCAGCTGAATATCTGAGGCGACTAGTCATTAATAGTTATTAGAACAAGTAATGTTAAAATTAAGTCATTAATAGTCATGTTAAAATTAAGAACTAAATTATAAACTTGAATTAATTTTTGATTTTAATTTATCAAAAACATTTTAATTGTACTTGAATATTTTGATTGATGTTTGTCATCGATATCGTTTAAGGAATATTATAAATTTTTAAGGGGCATTGTACGATTTATCAATCATTTTTTTTTCCTGCCAACGACCTCTCTAATGTTTGCAATTAAAATTTTGAAACACCACGTTTATTTTATGGGCTCTTGCTCCATATGTTAGAAGGAATAAAAGGTTTTATATCTAACTATGTACATTAATTTTTTTTCAAAAAAAGGCTAATAAATTAAAGTTTTTACTAAATTAAATAGTTTATTTTAAATTGCCAAAATGATAATATGTATTCAAAGGTTAAATATAAACCTTTTTTCTGAAACTGAAACTGCATATCTAAAGAAATGGATTATTACAAAATAATTGTACAAAATTTAGCTGCTACTCATCCAGAAATTTTCGCAGATTGTGAGAAAATACCTTTGACATAATTTGAATAAGCAAGTTAAATGGTACATAGCAAAGTGGGAGAATAATTGGATATCCAAAAACTGAACTTTTCTAAACAATCCAACCCTTGATTTAATTGAACTTATGCTACATTATAAGAAAAGAAAGAAAATGACTGTGCCACATCTTATACGGTAGAAAAGAAACTATATATTTACATATGCACAAATAAACAGGGGAAAACATCTATAATAAACAAATTTGCGCCATCTGGTGAAGGAGACACAAATTGCTGCAATCTTATTCAATAAAAAATATTAAAAAAAAAAAACAGATTTAAGGAATGAATTCTTATCATCTATAATTTATTACATAATTCAGGAACAGATCTTTACCAAACAATTAGAAAAGAATTTAAATGGTCTGTCAGAATTTGTTTTGTTATTATATATCACAATGACAGATATGAACACAAAAAGCAATGAATTATTCATATTTATATGAAGTGATAGGGTGAACAAATGTTTAACTCTTTCGATAGTATGTGGAATATTATTAAATCCTTGTTTGATATTCAATACTATGAAAAAATACTTTCCTAATGATAATGGTAATCATTATCTGAACATAAATTTCAATCATAGATGCATATCGTTGATGTAAATAATGCGTTGAAAATGTCCAGGTTTTATTACATTGACTACATTGTATAGCAGTGGCTATTTCGTACATCTTCAGTTTTACTTTACTATTAATTCAAATGCTTTCTATGACTCAGTTGTTTTTTATTAGGATATTGTTAAAGCATTATCTTTAATTCCATTGTTTTGATCTATTTGAAATAAAATAATAAATTTGATAAAAATTATTTTTATTTCTAAGTAAAAAAAAAATTGCACTTTATATCCCCATCGGTAGTGAATAACTTTTAACCTATTTAATCTACTCCAGGACTCTATCGTTATGAATATATTCAATAAATACATGATAAATACAAATGATCCACCCGATTTAAAAAATTATTTTCGAAACTACTGCACATATTACAATAAATGATACAAATTTAAAAAGAAATATACCATGTTTTTTTCAGTTATGAATGTCAGATGTATGAGTCACCTGTTAGACAGCATAAGTCCAATCCATAATCCAGTTCGTTCCAAACATTTTGTAGCATTTTGTTTTGTCTGTTATTTTTGATATAACCCCACAAAAAATGAAATCATTGAGACAAGACATTATTTAAGTATTACCAATGACAAAAACACTGACAGAACATAAAGAACGCATTTGTGCAGCATTGGATCGAACTGGATTACAGATTGGACGTATACCGTGTAACAGAAAGAGTCACATATCGGACATTTGCAACTGAAAAAAAAACAAACAAACTTGGTATATATATCTTTAAATTCATGTATCACTTATTGTAATATGTGCTGCAGTTTCGAAAATAGGATTTTTAAAATTCATAATTTGTACTCACCTTTTATAGCATAGTAAAAAATATTGTGACTTATTAATAAAGCTTTTAACTTGTTAAATGCGATTTGTATTGCGTAGTTTAAAGTTCTCTAAACGGTCATTGCATCCACATTTCTAAATACTATCTGTTTATTTAAATTACTTTTTTATTGATTAATTGGATTTTAACTAAGCACAAACCAATTCTAACCACTTAGTTCCAAACAAAAGGTATTTAATTCAAATAAAATATTTATATTGTTATTCAACGGTCAAACTTATATTATTATTCATAGAACAATAAAAAATTGTAAAAAAGTGGTCCAGAACAAAAGAAATAAATCATATAAGATTACTTAAACCAATTTCTGCAATAAAATAAAGTTATGTCTTGCTATCTCGCAAAAAGTCTTCCAAATCAGGATGTGAATTGTTTAAATATTTTCTACATAATTTGTTAATTGCATTCAGCTAAAGGATACTTAACGGATAAAATTGTTTCATTTCTAAATACCTTCTATTTAGAAATGAAATAAGTGTGGATGTATGTCATTTGCACACAATGACTTACATGCAATTTGTAAGCCACTGTGTGCAAATTATCAGACTTTTATTAGCTGATAATGTGTAAAATATGCATATGACCGATTTTAAAAAGTGTCAGTTTTATAGTAAATTTACAGTTAAAAATATAATGGTTAATTATTCATTTCTTTTATTATAAAATATTATAATGGTTTATTATAAGTATTATTATGGTCCTGATTGTTTTAAACGATCCGCTATTTTTCGGATACCACCTTTTATATTTCTATTTACATCATTTAAAGAAACAAAGCAATTTTTGAAAACAACTGCAGTTTTTGAGATAACAACTTACTAATTGAGTTTATTATAAAATAATATTTCATATTTTTATAAATTAATATATTAATTTTAATAATTTAATTTTTATAAATTAATATTTAAAAATATTAGTTTAAAATTATGATATATAGATTATAGTTGATGATGCCTAAGAACGAAAATCCACACGAAGAAAATTGGTTGCCCTTTGAAATGGATTATCTGCCGGATTTTGTCTTAGAAAAAGCTGTCGTGGAACTGAACGAAACATTTGAGGCTAAAGTTCAGATGTTAAAATCTCTCAAAGTATTGGCATCAGGTATGTACGTAGAATTCATGTTATGTATGTTCAAAGGAGTGAGAATAATTTAATGGTTGTTTTCATTTTATATATAATTTTGCATATTTTCGGTTGCAAAAACAAATGAATATATACATTTAGTGGAAACACTTATATTTTTTAGTTCTAAATCTTATTGTAACTTGAAACCATTTTTTAAAAATTCAGTGTAGCCTGCATTATTTAAACGTTTTTAATTCAATTTTTTACAGTAGTCTCTTAAATAAAGCTATAGTATCACTTCGTATTTACGTTAATTAATTTGAATTAAAAGCTAAAAGTTGTGAAAAAATGATATTTCGTTTCTGAATTGATTTCTATTGTTAAAAAGGTACATTCCTTGAGCTTTCATTAATTGTAAAGAATAAATGAACTAAAATATTAAGTGTAGAAACACAGTTTTTCATCTTTTAAATTTTAATATTATTCAATGCAATGAAAAATCAATTCAGGATTTTATATGATTTTTTAAAAAAATTTAAGAATTTAACATTATATGTAGACTGTTTATTATTTATATATTTGACTTGGAAATTTTTTTCTATGATTTTTGTTTCCAAATTGCTCCGCATTATTTCTTTTTAAACATCACAATTTTTTGAAATTATTATTTTTTATTACTAATATTCTGGATTATTTTTTCTTTATTTCTTTAATATTACTAATTCAGTATTGAGTGCTATTGTTCTATTTATCAAAATTGCTGTTGTTGCACATTCCCAAGAACTGCGAATCTCTATCATGTCCATTGAATTGGGACCCTAAAGAAATTCAATTCTAATTTATCGAATCTTTCAAATTTTAGAATAAAATTTGACTGCCATTTTAGGGTAAAAATTTTTAGTGTTCTTTGCTATAAATTTTTTAGGCACTTGTTTTTAATTCTAATTTTTATTCTTATCGAATCTTTTTTTTTTATCTAGTTAGTTTCAAATTAATTTAATGGCTCTATTATAAATTCGTTTGATGCATTTATCATTTCGGACTATTTCACCATTTTATGGGTTTTAATTCATTATTCTTTAATATACCTGGATGTTTAGAATTTGCTATGTAAAACTGAACATACTCTAAATTATTTTATAAAGTAATATTTATAACATAATAATTAATTATGGAAAAACATAGTCCTTCAATTTTTTTGTAATGTTTAAAAAAAGTTTATGTAAGCCGATGATTATTCGGCATTAATTTCTTAATTTTATCAATTTCAGAATCATTTCATATAAACGTGATAAGCATCAGAAATGATCTGAGGCATTTCAAGCCTTTTGAATATAAAGTGCTTTATACAACTATTGCTCTTAACAAGAAGCTTTGAATTAGAATTCCCCGTGTACATTGAAGTTATTAATTTAACTGTCATTTTTTTAAAAAATTTATATTGTTTTTTTAGTTTTAAAAGACAGCATTTTATTAGTTGATAAATTTATTTGAAAGTGTCTTAATGACAAAAAAGCAATATACACTTCTTAAGATACTTACATCAAATTTTAGTAACGCTTACATGCAATAAATTATAATAAACTCTAAAGTATTAACTGAAAACACGAGAAACGTTTTTGCATAACAATTTGTACTTTCTATTGAACAGGTAATTCAGAATGAATATAGAGATTACATACGGCTGTAACTATTTAATAAATTTTTTTTCCATAAGCTTAACATAAAATGTTGGCTTAATTTCAAAATTTCGATGTCATGTAGGTTTATAAAATGATGATGATAATTTTTTGTCCACGTTACCATGGAAAGGGAATGTAGTAATTTCTGAGGATAAAGGTCCTTGAGCACCCGAGCGCAGAAGTCTGACTTTAGCTCATATGAAGATGATATTCACACACTCGCTTGCACTACCCCCTTTTTTTACAGGGGTGGGGAATGGAATCTTCCACACTCAGGCGAAAAATTCTATTCCCCCTCCTTAGGCCAGGGCACCTGCGAGTCAGAGCACCTGTGGTATATAATGTGAAAAGCAGAATTGCGAATCTCTTTATTAAATAATATCTTTGTCGTCTGTCATGTTTCAAAAAGTAAAGTGCATCTCTAAATAATCTTCGAACAGTTTATAAATATGAAATTACTTTATTTAAACTAAATTGATTTAAAGGTACTTTTTTTCACCAAAATCGAAAATTGCAAGTTTGAATTTTACCGAAATTGAAAATTTTAAGTTTTCCAAAATCGAAATTGAAAATTGCAAGTTTTCCGAAATCGAAATTGAAAATTGCAAGTTTGGATTTTTCAGCTAATGATTTACGAATCGGAATTATATACGAACTTGTATGACCTTGAAAATCATTTTGTTTATCAATTTGCTTGCATCATTCTTATTTTCAATGCAGTTTATTGCTTTAATTTACTTTCCATCAAACCTCTATTTAGATTTAGAGAAAATTGAAGGTTTTATTTTCGAGGATGATTTCTTGCGAGTTTTTTTAAGGTATAGCAAGTACAACACATCGAAGGCCTTTGCTCAACTTCGAAACTACACGCACTTTAGAAGAAAGTACGACAGTCTTTTCCAAAGTATTCCAGAGGAGTATTTCGTTACCAAGAAATCGACTGAATTCTTTAGTGTACTTCCCTACAGAGATTCCCATGGGTGTACCTTGGTCTTACTCGAACTAGGTAAATAAAAAAAATCTTTGAGAAGTTTTAGAATATATTTGAATGCAAGAAGCTAAGAACTCTTTAAACAAAGCAACAATAACAAAAGATAAAACTTAGTTATGTCTTCGATATAATCATAACATTGTTTATCATGATATGGTTGTATTCACTTTATGTTTTATTATCAAAATATATCTTTATTCCACACACAACAACATCACACATCTTGGACCTATTCTGCATGCATTCCAGCGCGCTTTCTGAGAGGGAGGGGGAGAATAACTTTCATGCTGTACCACAAGGCCATTTGATGATTAACGAAAATGAACACATGTCCCACCTGGGCGCTCTTTGACTGAAAGAATTAGAATGATCGCTGCATCATCCTCAAAACCAGAAGAGGCTTTAACCCTTAAATGCATGAATTTTTATTCAAAAATAAAATAAAATTAGAAATTAAGCGGGAAACAGGTATAGTTAATGGAAAAAATATTGTTAAAATACACCATAAGATTTTTAAATAAAAAAAATTATATCTTTCTGCATCATCATCAGCAATCACATCTTGAGTTCTACAAATTTACTAAATATTATTCGTTATTTTTACCTTGTTTCTATATTAAAACGCTATTTTTCTATATTTTTTATTGCCTTTTTATATCAATAATCGAAATTCGTAACATCCACCGGAATGAAATTATACTCAGATAACGTGACAACATTGAAAATTGTCGTAGATTAAAACAAAAATGTCGAAAGTTCTAGTTGTCTTTGAGAAAGATAAAATAGTTTTGGTAAAATTAAAATTTAAAAAGAAAAGATACGTAAAGATGGCTGCATAAATTGCAGCAGTCTGCATTTTTAGAATTTTAAATAATATTTGACATTTTTTATTATCAATTTTGCTTATTAAAATGTTTGATTTTGAAATAAGTAGAAGATTTCACATTTATATATTCTTTATTGAGGTATCCGACTACGTTCAAATGAAAACTTTTGAAAAAATTGATTAAAAAATTTTATTTGCGATTTTTAGATGTATTGTCAATTATAAACACTATAAATACAAAAAAAAAAACATTATTTAAAAATATAATATATTTTGAGAAATGGGAAAATGTGTAGTAAATTTTAATGAAATTTAACCAAAATGGTTAACTCTCTACACCCAATTTTAATGCAGCCATCTTATTTTTCCTTGTGCACAAGCTATAGAATATTCTGATGAATAAAATGAACCAAAATCTGAGAACAATTTTGAGATGCAAAGAAGTTATGATTAAAAATATACGTATGAATGCATTTTTTTTTCGCAAATTCACATCTTAATTTTTCTAAAACACCAGTAAATGAAAAAAGTATTTCACTAAAAATAAAACTTTTTTTCATTTCATTGCCCATATTATTTTAAACACACTCTGAAATTTTTATGTAAATACCTCTATTAGTTTTTAAGATATCATTTTAATGGGGGAGAATTTTTATGGAAATTAAAATTGAAGTTAAAGACAAATTTTAGCTGAAAAATATGTTTTGCTTAAAATTCCCCTGGATGATAGGTTAAACCTTCCTTTTTCTCGAAAAAATAAATTGTTTTGGAAAGAGAAAAGTCTGAACTGCTAGAAATAACAAAAAAAATCTCCAATATGGTCAATAACCAGCGTTTTCACCTTAGTGTTATAAAGATTATAACACTACTTTGAAAACACTGGTTATTGACCATATTGGAGATTTTATTTGTTATTTCTAGTAGTATCTAAGTAATCACTTCATATAAGTCATCCTTAACTGATATTATCTTAATACTTATAATCCTTAACTTATAATGTAGCGGATTGAATTGTGGTGTCGTGCCAATGTGTTCCAAGGATCTAACTCGCGACCTTACGATTTGTAGCCGCGTAACATATCCCTCAGACAAAGGGGATCATCAATGTTTAGTGGCTGTTATTGGCTTATTAAGATACTACCACAATACTCCCCCATCTGTGAGTCAGTGGAGAGACGAATGAATTTTTAGCGCCAAGCATTAGTGAGTTGTTGCGTAAAGTGAGTCTGATGACTTTTAGTAGCGCCAAGCGTTATGGTGAACGAAGAGAGCGTTCATTGTCTGGGTCACCAATGTGGAGGATTGAATTTTATTGTCGCGCCAATGTGGAGGATTGAATTTTGGTGTCGCGCCAATGTGGAGATCGAATTATCACTAATAATAGAACTCGCGACCTTATGATTAGCAGCCACGTAACATATCCCCCAGACAAAAGTGATCACCAATGTTTAGTGGCTGTTACTGGCTTAAGATACCACCACAATAATACCTTAAGCAAAATTATAATATCGAATCTTTTAACTATGAATTTAATACTATTTTGGCGGATGAAAAGATTTATAATATAGATGTAAAATTGTACTTGGATTTTGGAATGCAGTTTCTTTTGTTTGGAATTTCAGGTAAATGGGATCCAGCAGAGCTTCATATTGACGACTTTAAGCGATTGACTTTGGCGGTGTATCTTCAGGTCCTTCGTGATCCGATGACGCAAATCAATGGATTCCAAGTGATTCACGACTTCGCTGGCACGTCAGTTAAGCACCTCCAATACTGTACTCCACAGAATCTCTATTTTCTTTATCACGGAGCATTAGTGAGAGGGAATTTTCTTTCTTGTTTTAAAAATTATGCTTTTAAAGAACAGCTTATTCATTCATAATAATATTTGATTTTTTTGACTATTGGCCCATTGACAGCCCGATTTATTTTTGAAAGTTGGGTCCGGATAGATTACATATAAATGCAAAACGTCGAGTAACAATATAATTTTGTTCAACTTATGTTTCGTCTTGAAAATATCTGATATTTTTGAGAAAAAAAATTTATCCTTACGAAATGATTAATAAAATCATTTCAATGAAAAATAAACGAGTAAACAAGCAACAGATCGTTACAATAATCTCTAATTTGCATATAAGCCTTGCCCAAATGAAAAGTGGAAAAGTTGAATAAAAATACTGTCTTTATTGAAAATCAAAAGTAATTGCCACAGATCTTGTAATACAGGTCCAATTGTTTAGGTAGCAGCTTTATGTTTTTGTTGTAGAAAGGTGGTGTTTGATTCTTGAGGAGTTTCTGCACCTCATCACCCGAATGGTAACACGTTCTCTATAATGCTCTCTTAATTGGCCCAAAGATGTGGAAATCACAGGGTGAAAAATTTTAACTGTATGGTGGGTGTTCAAACATTTCACAATGGATTTTATGTTAGGCCGTCTAGGTCTCACGGGAGATGTCTTGGACATTAACATAGAGAAGGTTTACTTGTGTGAGAAAGCCTGGCTGTTTGCTTTTGATTACCAAAGTACTGCTGTATTTAGATTACCAAAGTACTGCTTCTTCTTCTTGCATACAGTCGACCACCTCGCCACCACTGAACTTAGCAGTTTCGACAGGATTTGTTGTGGTCGGCTGCTGATCCAAAGTACTGCTGTATTTTGATTTCCAAAATACTGCTGTCAGAGTACTTTTGTATTAAGAAGTGATAGTGCTTCCTTGGGAGCAGGAAATCAATCAAGAGTGGTCCACGGCAATCGAAAAATCAGAAAATGTGCTACTGCGCATTATTCCAATCTGGATGCATCCATATATAGCACAAATTTACTTTCGATCAATTCGTAACGTTGAAGTCATTCTGACTCAATTGCCATTGTTCGCTTTTCAGTTGGACCGCCCTTATATTTATGTACAGTCTTTCATTAAATTAAATTTAATTATTATATAAAAATCAAAATAGAAATATAATGTTCCAAATGCGGCAATTCTGCATCGTTTAACTAGCAGACGAATTTTAAATTTATTCGCTTGTTGCGATTTCAAGAGTTCTTTTTTTGAGATATCTTTGTATCAAGATAGCCAAGATATTTTTCCATGTAAAATTTCAAAATCTCCAAAGTAAAATCGGGGCAGCTAATGGGTTAATCAAGTTGTATTGATGTTTGAAGATTGCTTTCTTATAAGCCAAAACTAATAAATAGAATTAAAAGTAAAAAATAT